>VWZP01007619.1:1619627-1639335 GCA_013396995.1 Dicaeum eximium | reverse complement strand
GGGGCGCGGAGGAGGCGGTGCACCCCGGCCAGCTGGGTGGCGAGCGGGATGTCCTCCCGGAAGGTGTACAGCGGCGGCCGGGTGGGCTCGGGGAAGTTGGTGCTGTTGAAGGGGTCGGTGTCATCCAGCAGCTGCACCCGGCACACCAGCGTGGCCATGGCGCATCCATCCACCGCCGCGGCCAGGCGAGGGCGGGGAGCGGCACCCCCAAGTCAGCGGCACCGAGGTGCTGCCTTCGCGCCCGGCGCCGGCTGCGAGCGGCGCTCCCTTCCCCGGCGCAGCCCGGCCGGCAGCCTNGCAGCGCCCCCGCGCGGCCGCGGGCCGCCGCCGCCCCGCCTCCCCCGGGCTGAGGGGACCTCCCCGCGCCAGAGCGGGAACAGAGAGCGCCCGGGATATCCCCCGCCTCCGCCGGCCCGGCCCGGCCCGGGGCACCGAGACACACCGAGCGGCCGAGAGACAGCGAGAGGGCCGAGCGGGCCCGCCCGCCGCGCCCGCTGCATCACCCTTGGCTCCCGGCAAAAGGATGTCCTGAGNCCCCGCCGGGATCCACGAGTGAGAGCGCGCTTCAGGCCGAGCGAGGAGGAGGCGGCGCCGGAGCCGCGGGGCGCGGGCAGAGCGGCGGCGGCGGCGACAGATCCCCCATTCCCGGCCGCTGCGCGCCGAGCGGGCAGCGGGAATGCCGCGGCCGGTACGGGCAGCCCTCAGGCCGCGCGCAGGGTCCGCAGCGCCCCCGCGCGGCCGCGGGCCGCCGCCGCCCCGCCTCCCCCGGGCTGAGGGGACCTCCCCGCGCCAGAGCGGGAACAGAGAGCGCCCGGGATATCCCCCGCCTCCGCCGGCCCGGCCCGGCCCGGGGCACCGAGACACACCGAGCGGCCGAGAGACAGCGAGAGGGCCGAGCGGGCCCGCCCGCCGCGCCCGCTGCATCACCCTTGGCTCCCGGCAAAAGGATGTCCTGAGCTCGGTCCTTGGCTCTCGGCAAAAGGATGTACTGAGCTCGGTCTTGCTCTCACAAATACCCCAGGTGTCCTAAATCTTCAGTGTTAATCTTTACCCCGTTCCATACTGAAGCTTTAGAAAATACCCGCTTAAAAAAAAAAAATAGTTTTAGATACTTACTTGAAACTCACTTGAAATGACACCAGGTCGTTTTTCTGTATTCGTAAGAAACCCTTTCTGCCATTAGGATTGTGCATACCCGGGTTTCGTTCGGCTTCCCAGAGCATGGGCCTGGGCACACTTCCCATCCCGGACAGGAGAGTGCCTCTCTTTGCATTTTGACTCTCTCTTGCCTTAGGCCTGCTCGTTCTTCCTTTCAGGGGAAAATGGGGACAAAGTGCCAAGCCTCTGGGTGGGCACAGGGCAGAGCACTGCGCTCTTCGCTCCTGGAGGGGAATCTGCGCTCTGTTACCCTGTCTGCAGCCTCATCTCTGGGGATTCAGGATGCACACCCTGGTCTTCACTCTTGGGGACACGGGGTGCAGGAAAAGAGCCATGAAATAAGTCACAGGTGGGACACAGAGAGCGAAGGGTCTCACCCGTGGGAGTGGCAGCATTTGCACAGGCTGACTATCTGCCCAAGGGGATGCACCGTGCTTTAAAGCCGTGGTTTGTAACTTTTCATCCTTCACAGACAGTCCTGTGGGGCAAGACCTGTAGCACTGTGAGAACTGGGGGATTTACCACAGAAATGTGTCTTAGGCAAGAAAGTATGACCTCTAGATCATAGTGTTTGCATGAAGCAACAGTTTCCTCCCAAAATGATTACTGGCTTGGGAGTATTTGTCAGAGCTGAAACAAAAGGGGATTTCTGTCCACACATGATCTGTCCTTCTGTTTCTGTTATTCTTGGGACTGACGTGTGATGGTTCAGCTTTGCCAGCAGCTATGCATACTTTCAGAAAAGAGAAGTTGTATGTGGTTGTGATTTTTGCATCTAATGAATTTAAAATTCCTATTTTGTCCGTTTTCACATCTCCTGTAGTAACAGGAAGTAAGTTTCTAGAGAAAACAGCATTGCTGTATATCTGTCTGCCTATTCACGTTATATATTTTTGTCACCATGCGAAGTGAAGCTTAAACAGGGTATTTTGGTTTTCTAAATCATAAATTACTAAATTGCCATTCAACTTCCATTTTTGTAAAGCAAATTTCTACATTTGCTGCTAATCAATGGTTAGTATGAGGTGGCGTAAGATTGCCATCCTTGCTATTCATTGGATTAACCCTGATTGCTGGTAAATTAATACATGGCACTTGCCTCATTGCAGAGGCATTAATACTCGGAGGGCAGTTTTAAATAAATCATAGAAGCCAAGATTTTGAATGGAATCTCTGTGACAGCATCAGCTTCTCTTTCGTCCAATACTGGAAAATGAAAATGAAAACAAAGGATGGCTGCAACCCTTGGACCTAACAGAGATCGGATAACTCTGAGGCTCAACATCTAGCCACAAACTCTAAATCCCATAAGGAAGATATAGACCTTGTATGTTATGGTCTTTAACTGGATTTCTAAATACAAGGTGCCAGTGGGGACACATGTTATGACCAGGAAGGAAGGAAAATAGAGCAACACAACCATGAAAACATCCTGAGTTAGCCAGAGTTTTTTACAATTATTTCTTAATTGTAAACACCACCACCCCCCCACCCCCAACCACTATAAACCTATGAATTTTGAAATCTGGATT
The DNA here is from genome assembly GCA_013396995.1 of Dicaeum eximium. NCBI lineage: Eukaryota > Metazoa > Chordata > Aves > Passeriformes > Dicaeidae > Dicaeum > Dicaeum eximium. Next base: position 1,636,645 of record VWZP01007619.1, on the reverse strand, counting down.
TTACTTGAATTTTAATTCAATTTATACATGTACAAATAGAAAACAAATCTGCTGGATATAACAGAATAACATTACAAGGTCAGTAAGTGTGAGTGTACAGGGAGAAATACACACCTAAATTCTACATTTGAATGTTTTCCCACCTTTCTGCATATTTTTCAGAGGCCTTCTGAATCTGCAGTCTCTCTTCACCAGCCTGAGCCAGGACTGTACATAGTTTGCTCACTCCTCTTCCAGTCACCAATTTATGTTTCTGCTGCAAAGCTGTACCTTTGAAAAGTCCTTTCCTTACGCACTGCCTGCTTGTGGAGACTGCAGGAAAGTGCCCTTTCTCCTCTCTCTTCTCTCTCCAGGTTTATTTATTCAATGCAGCAGCTAAACCAAGGCAAGCAGCCTGACTTTCCTTCTCACTGTTCCACTAGAGCCTTTCAAATGAATGTGAGATGCTTTCAAATTACCTTAACACACGGTTGAGTGCAAACAAGCAGTCAGATACCACCTGTTAGAAGTATGTGGCATGTGGCACCGTGGGCATTGCATCTGGGAAGACACAGGCATGACAAGAACAGCTTAAGAGGTTGTCTCAACCCATTCCCCCATCATGGAAGGTAAGGCCTTCTCAGAGAGAGACAGCATTTACTTCTGTCATGCTGTACAAAATCAGCGCTCAGGAGCTCTGAGGAATCGTCAGCAAAGATCAGGCTGTGTTCCTTGTGCCTTCAGTGGTACCATGGGCTGGGCAGTTCCATTCCTGGAGGCGGCATCTGAGATGGGCCCTGGTACTTGCTGACCTTGGGGTGCCCGAGGGGCATCTCACACACCTTTTCCATGAAAACAAAGCTTGCACACTATCCAGTAAAGCTCCATTTCAAGCTCACAAGTTATTTAGGTTTTTCTTCTGTTTTGGTTTGTTTTGTTTTTTCCACAAAATCATAAGGGGGAAAGCCTTCACATGCACGTATTTCTCAGGAATGAAACATAACTTAGGAGTTTCCATTTAGGGCTGATTTATTAATCTTAACTCATCCCTTTATTGGCATTTCGTAGAAATACATTGTTGAATGAGTTAAGATGGTGTGTCAAGCTTAAATTTGAATTTCATTATTGTTGAAACCTCAATGTTAAAATAACATAGAGTTTTTTGTGTTTAATTTCCTCTTTTTTATTAAAAATAAAAAATATGTATTCGAGGGAAGGTTATTGAAAGCATATTTTTCAACCCAAAGACCACCCAGACACAATGTAAATGTGTATTTAAGCAGTTTTAAAAAATGATGCTAGGTATCAGAGCAATTGGAAGAGCTCCACAGCTATTATTTTTTTTGGTATGTCGTCATGTCAATACAGATTTAGATGCATGATGGTGAGATTGAATTCTAAGTATGTGAGGTGGCCAGTCCTTTGACTTTATCTCTTTCTTTTGGACAAATTGAATTACTTTCTAAATTTCATCGTTTGAACTTCAAGCCAATTTTAGTTACGGGAGAACAAAAGCAATTTTAACTTCCATTATTTATTCACTTAACATTAATAAAGCTGAAAAATAGCAGTCTGTTTGGTAATGGTAATCAAAATGGGCTTGCAAACCACTGGAATTGAAGTATGGTAATGGAAGTGCTGACAGATCCTTTAGTGTAGTGATGGGAACAGTATTTCTGCCTTATCCACACTATAATCTGTAAATAACGCTTCGTTCTCCCAGCAAAGTGTGGAGAGTGATTTATTGTCATTGTTAGCATGGACAGGCAAATAACCTAACACACTTCTCAAAATAATGGTGTGTAAGTGAAATCCAGTCTGTCACAAGACCAAAAAAATTACTGTGGATTTTGGCCTTCGTCATCCAAGGATCTCAAAGCGTTCAGCTACCATTACATGTTGCCTGCTTATTGCCACCCTGCAGATGGGGAATATGGGAAGCTGACAGATCAAGGATACAATACTAATATGATGGATATATTTTTTTTAATCGATTGCAATGGAATCTGAACCAGGTGTCGTATGACTGGGTCACAGAAAACATTTACAGAAATGTAATGTAAATGTAAATGGTAACAAAACTTGGTAGCAAATGGTAACAAAAACTTCTTCTTTGGTAGCTAAGGACCTTTAATAGTCCCAAAGTTTATCAGTGGTGTTCATCTAGCTTGAGTTGCAAAATCACACATTCCAATTCTGTTGAGTCGTACTGAAAATTATTTTCTGTGGTGGCTGGCTAATACTTTATATGAAGTAATACTGTATGCTATTAACACTGGCTAATACTGCAGTCTGGTGACCAAGCTCAAGGTTCACAATTCCAAAGTCACTCAATATTCAAAGATAATGCACAGATCTGTAAAAACCCTCGGTCCATGGATCATACCACCCCAGGAGATAATCTATTAGATGTTCTGGTGGTGATCCTGCAGATCGCCTTCTGTGCAAGTCTTCACCTAAGGCAGCCAGGTCTTAAAGCTGTAACTACTGCTGAAAGGGCTGAAAAGTGAGGTTTTGATGATGTGCACACTTCTCAATGCCATTTAATGCAGTCTTTGGTCCGCAAGCACACTTTCCTAAAGGACTCTTGCCTTTTCTGGCACAACAACCCGGGGGCTCAATCATACATGGAGGTATTTTACTTCACCTTCACTGTTTGATGCTCAAGGCCTCCTGCCATAACCATTGCACGCTACTTAAACCCAGTTCTGATGACAGAACTAATTTCCTCAAGAGATCTGCTCCAGTGCTCAGTACTAAAATAGACGATTGCTTTGCAACTATTTATTAATTTATTTTCATGGCGCTCCTCTGCAGAGAAAAGGTCATTTTGCCCCCCTTTGATGGTTGGAGTGTTACCAGAAAAAATGGAGATGAAATCAAAAGTAACCACTACTGTTGGCTCTTCAGTTCTGGGCTGCCTAAAACCAGTTTTCAAAACTTCTAGAAACATTATGCTTTGGAAGTACAGCTGAGAGTGACTAGGCTGCACAGAGAAGGAGGAGACACATGCAGTGAGACTCTGAAAAGGTTCCTGGGAGTGATTTTAACTATGCACTGGAATTTTACCATGGCAGCATTTATGGGGCTTAATTGCGACATACTCTTATCTGAGCCCAAGCCTCTGGATTCATTCACTTTAAGGGACTCAGCCAGTGAGGTGGTAAGCTTGCAGAAAACAATCTTCTCCGCCACTTAGCCATGATTCTTTCTCAGAAAGAAAACATGTATAACATATGAAGTTGTAAAGTAAAATTAATTCTGAAAATACTTTATTCTGCACCTGTGTAAGCCTGTATATCCATGTGCAGAAACTTTTTTTTCTTGATCCAAAGAAAATTCTCATAACGTTTACTCTTAATAAGAATACATCAAACCTCCAGCCAAGATCCATCCATGCTTTATCAAATTCCAAATAACTGTAGTTGTTCAAGCTCTCAGGTCCCATGGGTATCAGCGAGGTCACAAACATGTCTAAGGTGTATAAGGACATAAGTGTGAAACAAAGGAAAAACAAGCATCAGTTAAGAGCTACTTCTCCTTGTGGGGTCTTTTACCATTCATAATGCTGCAGGGCTGTAACCACACATGGTTTTTGAAATGGTGACTGATTCTCCAGAGCTGACCATCAAAATCCAACAAAAACACAACCTTCAAATCAAAGTACTAATTTTGTTGCCTAGTCATGTCTTCTATAGATTTTCTGACCATTTTTCATTGTCCTTTAAAAAATCAGAGGCTTTGTAGATTCTTCCAGGTGACATTGATATTGCTCCTTTCCAGGAATTGGCCAGTTAGGAGGAAGGGGAAGAAGTTGCACAGCTTAAAGGATATGGCAAGGTGGGAAAGTGAGGGTCCCAGGAGGGACCTCAGAGCCTGTAGATCATGCTCATATGGAGAGGTTGCTGTGTTGGGCCACAGAAGAGCTGGGAAGAAAACCTGCTAGGGAGCAGAGGGGAAGGCACAGAGTTTGCTGCCACTTAGAAAGTTAGTGAAGTGACTGAAAAGAAAACTGGAAGCCAGCTCTGATTTAACCCTGCCAGTGCATTGCAAGAGGAATTGGCTACAAGCATTTTCTATTTCTGCTCTGGGTTCCTCACTTTGCGTTTACTGGAAATACGCTAGCCTATACTCTAACACAGTCTGGTTTTTGAATGGAAAAGCCATGGGATCCACTTTGGAAAGTTTGCTTTGGGAAAAGGGGGTCAACAGAGCTTGCCTCACTTCATCTCTCTCCTCATTCTGTGATGGAGAACAGCAGAGTGGTGACAAGGGTTTCTGAGCTTTGCCTTCAGAGAGGATATGAGGCAAAGGCTGTTTCCAGAAGCAAGGTGAGACTATGATGGGCTGGTTGTCTGTCCTACTATGGCAAATTCTGTAAGGACCCCCAGAACTTTCAGTAATTTCCTGCTCAGTAGTTACTTGAAAAAGGTTTTTTTTTGGCTCAGCAATGATGTTGATTATTTTTTTGCAGTGGGATAAAGAATAAAGCACAGTCATTTTTCTCCATTATAAAAGAGAACCTGAACTGAAAAAAACTCACATGCAGTAGTGAGAATGATTTTTAAGATGCTTCTTATTCTTTGACACATGAATTCTAAAATAAGCTGACATTGGTTTTATCAAATATAATGTTATCTTGCTAGTATAAGATCTTACCATAAAACTTAGATAATCAGTCTTTTTTGGAAAACGGGAAGACACCGCCATAGATTATATTGCTTAGCAAACAAATTATATTTTCACGTATAATTTGTGTTACTGCTGTTTGAATTTTTTTTTTTTCCCAAAGCAGAAAATCTCGTGTTTCACAAACATTTGTACAGAAAGCATCTATAGTTACAGGACTAAAGGGAAGAAGGAAACAGAGATAAAGTAACCTGCTTACAGATATGTTGTAGCTGTGGTGGCTGTTTTGCATTTTCAGGTCAATAGAAACAAGCACCAGACAAAAGCAGTGCAGACATTTAACAGACAGCAGCCAGGAATGTGGTGGCCATTTGCTGGCACATGACCATAACTGAGCACTACTGAAAAACTTTCAAGACTCAGTTAATTTTTAAAAGTGTTCACTAAGATAAGAAGAGCATCTCCTTGAGTAAAAACAGTACATTTTGGTTTGAAATCTGAACATCCGAAATTTGCTTTGTCTGTTACTAACAGCATTAACCCAGTGATTAATTGTTATCACATTACTTTTATCTTATAAAGCAACGCTGTTTTGCCTTAGTGACTTGTATAAACTAAACTTTGGACATTTTACATTTTGAGTTTCCACTTTGTATTGTGGATGTTCATTTGATGCAAATTGATCTAAAAACTGGGAAGGGTAAAATAAACAGATTTTACAGGGAAAAGTGTTTATGGAAAAAAGCCCACAAATACTTGATGTGTTTGACAGTTTATCAGTCCTTTTGTCAACAAAATTAGCTTCTGCTGCTTTACAAGTTGTCTTCATAGTCAGACATTTGCACCTTAAGTTAGTTACCTGCTAATTGAGATGCTACTTAAAGTAGATTTTCCCCAGTCAGTGTGTACACATACAACAAGTGTATTCCAGGATTGGACCAAGAATAAATATTTGTGGTTTGATGAAAACACAGGGGAGTGTTCATATCAACATTTATAAACAAGTGAAGTGACTGTAGATAATCCAGCATTATTTATTTTGACGTTAAGAATCCTATGCTGATATAAACATCCTCAATGCAAAATTACTTGTGACTGGTTTTGTAAACACAAGATCATAAACAAGTTTCTGGGGACAGTTAAAACAGGAGAATATTAGTCTTAGTGACCAACATCACCTCCTCCAGGATGAAGAGCAGGAGACTTCATATTAAGAAATTGCAAGATAGTTTGTACATACCTTTTAATGATAAACAGTGTTTGGCAGATGATTTTGTGTATTCCACAAGAGCTTTGGTTTCAAATATTCGTCTTTCATACACTTTTCTAGGTTCATATGTTCCCATAACTGTAACCAATCCCTCCTTTCCTGATTTTATAGGCATATATTTGACCTGATTGCAGTTTTACATTTAGAAGTTCCACAGGCTAAACATGGATTTTTTTAATCCTTCCACTTCATCATTTTGGAATTCCTCTATTTTCAATTTTCTTCAAAGCTTACATTATTAAACAGCTGCATAGATACTAATACTTTTCTTTTTACATCATTCATTGTTTTAAATATTTTTTTCACATTTTTTATTCAATTCCTTTGTAAAATAAACATCTAATATTTTCTTCCTCTCTTCAAAAGAAAATTTTACCTTCCTGTGCTATTCTGTAGTCTTTCTCTGAGCATGCTACATTTGGCTTGTATTTTGAGGAGTGGAAAATTGAAAATTGGACAGAGAATTGTAAGAGTAAAAAGAACTATCTTCATAAAGCCATTGTAATGTTTTCTGTATTAGTTTTTATCCCATTCTTTATACATCCAAATAGTTTTATTTATTAAATTTTCAGTTTTCCAGCCCCTGGTGTACATAGAGCAAGAGTTTCATCTATCTTTTCAGAGGAAAGCAATGCTATTTTCCTGGAATGAGCACAGTTACTATAGAACCTAGTAAGACTTTGTACCAGATACATACTGCTTCTTCCAATGTATAGCAGAAACACATTGCATATTTTAAGTTTTCTGAATAATTTGTTGTAATGACTCGTCTTACCTCATCTCTCTTGTGTACATCAATCTGCTTGTAAATTTGATTATAAATATTTGTATGCATAGGCAAACAGAGAACTCCTGCATATCCCATACTTATGGGAGCAATTAAACAGCTTTCTGGAGTTGCAGGTGGCCATTTTGAACATGGGCTTTTTTCAGGACTTGCAAAATAATTCCCTACCAGGACTCTTATTCAGAATCTCCTGCTTAAGGGCTGAATGGCACAAGAATCCTGATGCCTCTAGGTCAGCGAGCTGTTTTCTGTTTTGCTACTCTGAAATGTCTTCTGCCTCCGCTGTAGCCTGAGATTGTGACTTACAACTCAGTAAATATCCATTTTCCCTTCCCTGAAGAAACATGAAGGGATCCCTAGGTATTCCAGATAGATAGAAACCTGTTCTGCTGGTTAAAGCCTGCAGGCCTAATCCTTGGACCTGTGCCACTTGACACTGGCCAGCTAAGCAGTTTGCCTTTTTGGGTATTGCTTTTCAAACCAGTCCTTTGGATTTCTGCTAAGGAAAAGTCCAACAAACCTGAGAGAGATTGCTTGTCTGCCTCCTTGAACTGTATTTATCTAAGAGGGAAAACAGTTAGCCCTCTCTAACCATTTCCTTGGAGGCATTGGCAGTGCCAGGTAGTCACAACCACCAGGCTCTTCTCCAGCAGGCTCTCCCCTCAGTCTGCATGTTGGGCACGTGGCTTGGGCAGGGACTAGGTGTTAGAAAGCTCTCAATGTGCTCTGAGCACAAAACTTGGAACTATTCTAGTCATGTGAGTAGTATTTTTTAATCCTGGTGTGTCACTGGACATTTTATGAGTATTCTAGGTGAAAGCCTGCTGACGTTTTCTTCCTAGGAGAAGCTCATTTTCTCTGCAAAGATTTATGTAAACAAATCTCTCTGGACTGTGTGTTCAAGGACAAATGTATTCTTTTGCCCTGTCTCCCACATGGGGGATGGGGGCCTTCCTTTTCTCAACCTATGATATAGAGAATTGTTATCTCTCTGACTTTGTAAGCATTTTCTGGCATTCTAGCAGTTTCGGTACTGAGCATGGAGATGAAAAGATGTTAGCTCAGAACCTGGGCCCATATAGCCCAAATTCCTTCTGAACAACGGAGTCATTTTAATAAATCATATAAGCCTTCTGACATTGGAGTCAAAGAATCCTGATTCACCCGTGCTGGGACTCCAGCAACAATACTGGTGGACCAGTCAGACTAGTAAAACACAGAGGCAATGTTTGTAGGATCAGCCAAATGTTTGTAGGATGTCAAAATTCATCCCCTAAAAAGAAAGAGCGATAGCAAAATCTCCTTCATATACACAGAAAAAGATTTCAGTTTTTGAAAATATCATTTGGTTTTTATCAGTATTTTTAATCAAGAGAATGGTACTGCTTGAAAGAGCTTTTTATTTTGTTTAGTTTATGCTATCCTTAAAGCTCTGGGTACCAGCATACTCTGCTTACCACTTGAACTGGTAAATCAGGAGGCACTACACCCTATATTTTAATGTGACACCCTTTCCCACTTTCCATCTTCAGAAAGCACACCCAGACCAAACCCACATTGTATAATTCTGGTGGTCTAGTCCTCACCCCGCATCTGCCAGCACCTGAGGCAAGGAGCAGAAATGAGGCACAATGATTTAGGAGGACAGAGAGCATTTTCTTATTTTATAATGAAACATTAATTTTACAAAATATTTTATTAGTAGTATTGAAAACGTCCTCTGGAAACTCATTTGCATCAGCATGCTGCCCTCTCCTCTTGTTTTTCTTTTTACTATAGAAAGGTTCTCAATGGAGAAAGGTTCTCAACATTCTTCTCAATGTTATGTGTATGAAAAGCTTTGAGATTTACTTTCTTTAGTTTGTGGGATTTTTTCCCCTTAACTGCTGAATAGTGCAAATAACCTGTAGATCTCTGCTGAGATAAGGAGTGGTGAATGGAATTTTTGCTCAAGGCCGCTGTGTTCAAGCACAGCAGCCTGGGCACCTCCCTACAAACCCCTGTAATCAAGATCCAGAAAATGACCTTGCCCTACCTCACCCTTCAAGCCCTCAAGTGGGTGCATGTGAGACTGTGGATACTGAAAGTTAATGAGGCTGCAGCCAGAATAAGTCACATGTAAGATTGTGAATGAAGCACAGATGCCTGAGGAGGATCACAGACAGCTTTCCTGTTGGAGAGATGGATAGGAAGGCTGCCATGAAGTTCAGCCAGGACTTCAGTAAAGGTGGTGAGAGTCCTGATTCCCAGTGGGATACAGGAATTAGATTGATGGGCTCGGTCTGTCAGTCAGCATGAAGCAGCTCATTTTCAGCACTGCATTAGCTATAACAAGTACCCCAACATCTGCGCTCTCAGTGCCTCACGCTGCTGCAGTTGCGCCATCCTCGCGTATACCCAGATGAAAAAGTACATGCACAATGCATAGATTTAATATGAATTTATTATGAATATCGCATTGGAGGAAAGTACTGGGTCGGCCAAGTGACTGATCATGGACTCTGGAATTCAGGACAGGGACATCCTTTTTTGCTCTTGGCACTGAATCTTGGTATTCGGTTAATACTGATTGTCTTTGATGAAAAAATCTGTTGAGCTATCACAGACATCCTTCTTGTCTTTCTGTTCTCATCTTAACTTTAACTGGGTGTATAAAAATTAAAATAACAGTCAAAACCCATGAAGAACATGCAAAAGATCTGTGGGGTAAAAAGTTATAAACTCATAATAATACACAGTTTGTTTCCTTCTTGATTTTGAGACTGACTTTCATACCTGAAACATGAACCACTGGTTTTTTTCCTGTGGTATTCAATTTATTAGGTAGTCTGTCTTTTGGGTTTTAATAGTTTAATAGACCTTGATGTGGTCACATTTCTTCCAAAAAAGAACAAACCAAACTTGGATATGATTTTGTAGTGTTGAAAAGGTAATAGATTTCTCTTCCTTTCTTAGGGTGTAATCTCTTCTCTATGTTCAGAGGTCTGCAGTCAGATTCCATGACAGCAGAGTTCAGTGCCCATCAAAAAAATATAACCTTCCAAAATTCTGTGCAGAGTTACCTTGTTATAAAGTGCAAGCAAAGCAAAGAACAAAAGCTTAAATATCCATGTAAAAGTGATGCAACATCAAGAATATTAACAGCATATGGATATAATTTCTTCTTCTGAAACTGGAAATTATGATTTATAATTGATAAGTTTTTTCCATTTGTCCTATCTGGTGTTTCTAAAAATAAAGCAAGGGTAAATGCACCTCATGACTCTGAAAGCCAAGAGCCAATCTGTCAAGTGAATTCAGAAGGATGACAAAGCAGAGGCATCATATTAAAACAATTAGAAGATCCATGGCAATTAATTATAAAGAATGTCCTTAGAGCTGAGCTCAAGAACAGAGAGTATTGTTGTGGTATTGTACAGTCATACAGCAAGTGATAAATCCTAATTGGCTTTATAGCTAATGAAGAATGACACAGAATGCAAATCTCTTATTAATCTGGATTAAGCAGAGAAAACAAACTTGTTTTAAACCTAGCCTTATAAACAGAAGGTCTAATCCTGAGCCTGCTTATATAGGGGTGTTAAACTAAATACAGTAGGAATGGTGTGTTTGCTAGGTGGTGGAGAACAAAGCAGGAGGCAGCCCTACACACTGCCGGTGAGGGGGTTACTCTTTGCAGTGAAATATGAGTCACGGGATCACACACACAATTAATAAGCCAAAATCAACACAGGCGGGAACATTAGGCTCATTTGTTTAATTATTCACTACAGGCAAAGCCTGTAGCTCATTTCATTTCAGAACCTGGGCAGCACCGTTTGGCGCTGGATCGGTCCCCATTCAGATCTGCCTCTAGACCAAACAAGGGAGTTTCTGATCCAAGCAATGGCCACATCTAAGAACTTTGGATAAAGTAGTATTTAACTTTTGTCTAGGAGTTACGAACTGTCTGCAAGGTATAGTGGCTTAAATTGACACATGCCAAAAGATCACTAAACTTTCAACAGCTGTATTATGTATCAAGAAACATTTTTACATACAACATTCACACGAAAAACAATAGCAGACTAAAATCAGATTCATTCAAACATTAAGGAATTCTGTGATAATCTTGATTATTGTTTTTGAAGAATATTTATGTCATTAAAATACACCATTTTGGTTACAAGGAAATACTTCATGCCGAAGTGTCAGTGGTAACAGCAGTTTAAATTGAGTATTTTATCACATCTATAGGAAGGTTTTGAAAAAATAAAGATAATTGGTTTTGATCATCAGAATTTGTGTGGCTGGAGACAATTTTATACTGTGACATTGTTCCAAAGACTTGTGTCAGCTCACTGTGAGCAGAAAGATGGTCACACTTCATAATTCATCAGGAAACTGAGCAGTGATCTGTAAGCCTTCCCTAAAGGGCACTAATTACTTTGCACAAAGGAAAACTAAGGTGTCATTTATCTTTTGACCATTAAACACTGCCTGATAAAAAGGCAGCACTGAATTTTACTATTCATTTATTTTCTAAAGGAAAGGTGAAATAAGCTAGTGTCCCTTAGGTATCAACAGCAGGGTCTGGCCACCAGCCTAACTCAATGCTTGTATGAGAGAACTGACGGTAAATGTCAGGCATCAGCTTTTCTGCAACAATGAAGAAAATAATCATTACCTAGATAAAACTGTTACTAGCTCAATATATACACTAGGCCAAGTTAAAAGGAAGCAGTCTGCACTATGTTCCTGTGAACATATTCAGGCTCTTAGTGCATGTCTGGATGTTCAGGAGTCCTGACCTCTCTCAGCTGGTCAGTCTGTGGATTTCAATATTTAAGTAGCTGAGAAGGAGCTTGCAGGCTCAGCACTTCTGTGCATCAGGCCACCTGTTGAAGTGCCTAAATATAGTCCTCTGAGCTTAACCTCAGGCTTGACAGCCTTAGCTATTAGAAACTGCTGTTGCACCTCTAGCAGTTATTCTAAAAGCTGTTCAAGGATCCTGTGGGTCAGGAAATTAGCAGGAAGACAACCGCAGCTCTCTCCTTGTGGAGAGAAAGGCAAAGCTGAATGAATTAGCAAATAATATAATGAGATTTGGTAAGTAGCTGAAGTGTGAGGAACCACTGTGTTTGCACTTAACAGTAAAGCTGATGCCCAGTTGAAGCTAGCCACTAAAGAGCTAATGCAAAATGAACTGTACACACTTCTTTTAGTGGCTGTATCATGTTTAGGCTACCAAAGGTTAAAAACATAACTGCAGTACATAGCTCAAAAGTAGAAATTCATACAATTTCTCTGGTACTGGATATATCACTTTGTCTCTACTGGTAAACACTGATTTGGTTAGGGAGCTGAAAAAGTGACTGAAGAACAGATTTTAATGATTAAAATAAATCAGGTAGTCTCTAAGCTCTAAAGATGGAATTATTATGCACAGGAATGCTTTCATGTGACCATTTGGTTTTTAAACAAGATAATTGCAGCAGCAGAAGTAGATAGATCTGTGTATACAGCTGTAGTGTTATTGAGGAGACTCATACCAGCCTAGTTATTCCATTTCTGCTGAAATGACCACTGGCAATCCTGGGAAAAAAAAAATCCTTTTATAGTGCTAGGTCTGCAGAGATGTTACATTTGTGTACATTACTGTGTATATTATGTAAAAGGGAGTGCCACTACCCTTAAAGTGAACACAGCCCCTGGATTAGCAATTTTCACAAGATCATCAGGCACATCTTGTCGATAGGATTAGCTCACCTCATTCTCAGAGCAAGAGAGAAAACTAGAATCTAGTGTCTCAGCACATTTGGTAAGCACAAACAAAAATACCACTGCAGTACAGTCACTTCTCAGTTGAAAAATAAACTGATTATCTGTCCTGAATGCCAGAGGACCCACTGAAGGACATGTGACAAAACACCAGAAAGGAATACAGCGTTACAAGAGGAAAAGCCAGTGCAGTTACGGTAATGGATGTGCTGCTCTGCTGGGGGTCTTGCTCAGAGACCTCGAGCTCTGGAGAACACTTCCAGATGGTCTTGATTAAACAAAGACCGGCAGCGTAAGCACTGAGATCTATTTCCAGTGAGATCTTTGAACCTTGTTTATGGCTAGCTGCCCCCAGCAGCAGCCACCTGACAGCGGGTGATGTTTCCCCCATGTCTGCCGACACCGCACAGCTGGGGAAGCACAGCCTCCAGCCCGGACACCAAATGTCACTGCCAGCATCAAGCACTACATCCCGTCCCCTGTGCTCCTGTACAGCTGTGCCCCATGTACATCTCCACCACGCTCTGCTTTCACACCCTGGAGATCATTGTAGCTGCAGAAAGTTGCTCCTCAGAGACGCTTTGCACTCACAGACTGGACTGCTATGCAAATAACTTCGTAGCTACCAACTTTCAGATGCAAGTAGTTTTCAATTAATCTTACACTTAAATTGAAATGATGAAGATCACACAGCATCAGGCTGCAGGACTTGTCAGATGGATTGCAATACCCTCAGAATAGAGGTTTAGGTCCTATTTTACCTCCAGTTAATTGATTACTAATTAACTTGAGTTAGCTGAATTCAACACTAAGTGCTGGTCTAGACATGCCACAAATGTTTGCTCCAGAACACTCAGAAGAAAAGCCACAAGAATTTGAATCTTGGAAGAAAAAATGCATGGAATATCCAGACTAGCATTTGCAATTGTGCTATTAGGTCAAGTCAGCATTGGAATTAATTACTGTGGGGTAGAGGGTACTAAAATGCTGGCACTAGAATTACCTTATAAATTTGGTGTTCCAGATTGCCACTGACAGAAAATTAATTCTTTTATGTCATTTGTAGCTGGTCAGTAGACATGTGAGAATTCATTGATCTCAGAGTATAAAGTTGTAATAAATATGTAAATGTTTTGGATAAAATAAACTTAGCTACAAAAACATTAGCAACTTTCATGTTTGTAATTTCTATGTTACCTAAAGTTCTAACAATGTATTTACATTACATCTTTGCTTAGGTATGTTAATTAACTTAAGCTTAACAGTCATAAACCACCAGGAATGTAATGAAGAAAACTAGTATTTGCTTTACTACCTTTTTCCATACTTTAAAATATTGATGTAAGCTCAGTTTTTACATTCTTATGCTTTTGTCGTCTTTTAAGTCTCCCCCCTTTGTATCCTTAAATCTTTGTTCTTCATGGGTGGGAGCAAGCAGCTCCACATCTCAACCTTTTCCAATTAAAGTAATGTAAAAAAAACCATTGTAATATTTTCTTTGACTGACATCTTCCAGGAATAAGTGTTATGATCAAATGATAAGCCAGTTCCTGCCCCACGCACTGCACGTTTATGTTCTTAGTTGCAGCCTCCCACAACCCTGCAGCCAGCCAAGTGGGATATCTCACGGTATTTGCAGTTTGCACCTAACATTTTATCCCCTGCCTTTCCACAGGCAAACCTCCCAGCTTCCTTGTGTTATGTGAAAAAGCAGTGGCAGATGTCTGGCCTTTGGCTCTTCCACAGTCATGTAAATCCCAGAGTTTCACAGAGGAGGAGTAATTAGCATTATGCTGCTCTCTGGGGAGTGGGCCTTTCAGAAAGTCCCTTTGAGCACAGGGCTCGAGGAATGCCCTCAGCACCCACAGTGAAGGGGCTCAGGACAAATCCCACACAGTGCTTGTAGGATAGGAGCCGACCACGAGCCGCAGAGTACACATCCTGATGAGTTTGGGGGAAGAGGCTACCAGAGAACTTGCCTCACATCTAGGCTGACCTACCGTGGGCTAACTCATGCATGGAAGATCCCACCTGCAATGCCAGCTTCCGTAATTCCTTTCTGTCTCTGTCTTGTACATGAGGCAAATTCTCTCAGAAAATCCCTGTACTCACAACCCCACATGCAAGTCAGAGGGTGAAAAAAGGCACGAAAGCAGCTTCCAGTACTTAAAGAAGACTTATAAAAAAGGGAGAGGAACTTATTACACAGGCACATAGTGAGAAAACAAGGGAGAAAGGTTTTAAACTGAAAGAGGGAAGGTTTCAATTAGCTGTTAGGAATAAATTCTTTATTCAGATGGCTGTGAGCCACAAGCACATGTTGCCCAAAGAAGTTTTGGATGTCTCATCCCTGGAAGTGTTCAAGGGCAGGTTGGATGGGGCTTGGAAGAACTTGGTCTAGTGGAATGTTGTCCCTGCCTATGATAGGTGGTTTGGGACTAGATGATCTTTAAGGTTCCTTTCAACCCAAACTATTCTGGGATACTCTGATATTGAATGGGATGCATCAACCAACAGTAAGAGCAAGGGCACTCCACAAGGAAGAACAAACTGGGAGATGAGGATGATCACAACACAGACATGAGTATCACCCACAAAATACAGCCCTTGAGCAGGGGCATTCAGAGAACAGGAGAGCTACAGGCTTCACCAGGATCCCACTGAGCACTAGGAGGTGAAATAAAATGTCAGCTCCAAGACCAGCTTAGGAAAACCAGCAGCAATTTGGAAGGACAAGCAGTTGAAAGAAGGCTTGCTGCAAAAGGAGGTACTGGTCAAATCTTCAGCCCTGCTGGCTGCTGAGGCAACAGAGCTTCTGCTGAAATAAGTTAAAGTAAAAAACCTTCTTGTATTCAATACTCTGGCTGCTTATACCTAAGGTTTTGGGGTGGGTGATCTGGGCAGGTGATGGAGAAGGTCTGAGTGATATGAATTTAGCAGGGAAGCCTGGAAAAACTAGATATATTTAGAAGGACTTTGGGTGCTCACAGAAGTTTGTTACTGGTTTGATGTGATCAGCAGTGGGAAAAGGCTCCATAGAAAAATGGCCTGGTTTGGCAGGTGTGTTTTCTAGAAAGCTAAACCTGGCTACCTTTGATAGAAAATATCTGGAAATGTGTCCCTTCTGGCCCTCAAAAATTCTTCTGGAATTATTTATGAGAAGAGTATGAGCCTGGTGAACTTGGGCAAGGAGGCTACAAGAATATGGGAAGGAGCTGGAATATTTTGGTGATAGAAACTGAAATGAACAAAGGATGGAGCTTGTGGTGTGGGTATGTGGATATTATTGTCATAGGCAAAACTCTGACTGTTGAGGGGAGGTAACCCAGCCATCTTGGAGAAAGCTCATGTCATGCTAGAGATTACAGGATTGTTACAGGATTTCATTCTCTCTCTTTGTGAATGAAGCAGAAATGGGATAGAAGTCAGTGTGCCTGACTGCTGGTTTCACAAACCCACAGAACAGCTGAGATTGAAAGGGACCTTTGGCAGTCATCTTGTCAAACCCCCTTGCTCAGGAGCACAGGTCCATGTCAAGGGGCAACACAGTTTGGGAATGGTGAAATGAGGACAGGGGAGTTTACACTGGGAGAAGACCCATGAGTTTCTTCCAATATCTGTCTTTGCCTTGGGCCTTACCAATAATTAGGGAGTGATGGGGTTATTATTGCTTATTAGGACTTTTGGGGCACTGGTAAGGTACTGGGCTTCCCCAGAGTAGAATAATGGTTATGAAAGAAAGCTAAATTATGCTGATGGCTTTATTTTTTTCTGAAAATCAACTGAAAAAATGTTACCTGATGCTATTCTTTAAAGCTGTCGTACAGAGACTATGTTTAGTCTGGGAAATTCTTACACACAGCCACTTTTGAGCCGATTGCTCTTTCTATAAATTCAGGGAGATCAGCTCCATTGCATTGTTTTTGTACTGTCCAAATCAGGTTACCTGTTTGATAATGTTTTCATCATATCAAGTTAGTGATGAAAAAAGCCTTTTTAGCTGCAAAAGCCTTCAGGTCCTTTCCCTAGACCATATTCACTGTTAGGCATTGTTAGTTATATAGCTTTTTTTCACAGAAATGTGCCTCTTTCAGAATGGGAAAAGGGATTTCATGCCTTTGGATGTAGCTGATAAACTTCTTAATTCCTAATCAATATTCTTATTCAGCATCTGGGTTTGTGTCATCAGGTAGCTGTGCTTCCTGTAGGCCTTGTGCTTATTTTCTATGTGACCTTTTCAGATCCATCTGTATTCTGAATCACAGCTTATATGAATTACATCTCTTTTATCTTGATCTTCATTTTCTCAGATTTCCTTTTACCTATAGAGTGGTAACTTAGAGCTTCAGATGGGCTCCAATATGAATCAAATATTAATCTTTGAGACTATCAAAGAAAGCAAATCTATGGAAACAACTTCTTTCCCAGTTTTGTTGTTATTGATAAGCTTTTCATGCTTGGTTTCATAATAATGCTAAGATGCCAGTGGGAAATGGGATCCCACTGATGTAAGGCTCTTTCCAGATATGTATGAAAGTGTCTCCAATTAAGTGATTACAATATAAAAGCTAAAATAGACACAAAATGTGAAAA
>VWZP01007619.1:1489270-1619605 GCA_013396995.1 Dicaeum eximium | reverse complement strand
AAAAAAAAAAAAGGAAGCATATGCTTCCTTTTCTAGAGCTCAGCAAACATGGGCAGACATGGCAAAGGGGGCAATGGGAAGCTGTTGAACCCTCAGGTAACAGCTGTAGGATGCAATAATCTGTCTGCCCCTGAGCCCTCCCAAGCAGCCTCATTCAAACTGCTTCTGCCTCTGCCTTCCAAACATAGGGAAGAATATATTAAAGGTTTAAGGTGCCTTCAAAGGTTCAAATCCTAAGTCTGGAAGATACAGCTTTCTTAACCTGGAGAAAAAAGGTGTCCAAACCAAGGGCTGATTTTCATACATGTTACTTCACATCAGTAAAATGCGCGGAGTAGCAGTGCATGCAAGATGGCTGTGATAACTTCTTTTTAGATAAGGATCATTATTTTCTACTTAATGGATCAAACACAAAGTTTATGCAACTACTGTGCTTGGAAGAAAGGGACACAGCGAGGCCTTACTGTGTTGGAGGTGACTGATTTCTTTACTAGGTGTAGAGTGCCACCTGCAGCACCAAGTTTGAAGCTGAAAATGAGGTAAATGAAGCCATAGCCATAACTGAAGTGAACGTAATATTATTTATGTAGTGTAAGGGACTGAAATCAAAGAACATGTTAAAAAAAACATATCAAGATGACTCTTATTTGTCTTTAAAATGACATAAGGAAATTAATGAATATTCAAAATGAGTAAATGAATTGATAAAGTCAATACATAATTTAGTAAAAATATATATTGTTAATTTTTGGTGGGATATATCCATAAATATATGTGAAAAGACATAATGAATGTCCTGTATATTGCAATGGCATTTACTTCAAGGAGTCCTTAGTAGTCTTTTAAGATTCCTTAAGACTTTTAAACTTGCGTTTTGATTGCTATTAATTTAAAAAGTGTATTTGAAAATATACTGTTCATATTCATCACTGAAATAGACAGAAACCTCTTTATTCCTAAGTAGCTAGATGGAGTCTGAGCTTTTAAACAGATTTCATAGTTGTTTGTCTCTGTATCTGGACTACCATCCCATATTTCCACACACTTGAAATCTGAAGAAACTGAAGTCTATTACAGATCCAAGATTTAAAGCTTGCTTTAAAAATATTTACAAATTAATTTGGAAACATGTCAAACACATTTTACACTTCAGCACTGTAAAATATGCAGATGGAAGATGATCTTTAAAGAACTCAGGAGTACAAGAAATCTTCAAAGGGAAAGGAAAAAGGCAGATGGTGGTGGCAGCTCTGGCATCTTTTCACTGATGCCTTGTAACCATGATATGTCTGGCTTTGAATTTGAAAAAGAGAGCAAGAAAAGGCACTTATATAATAAATATGCACTGGGCTGGAGCCACAGCTTCCAGATGCTGACAGCATATCACTAAGGGTTTACACAGAACAGTACAAGGAAACTACCAGGCTAACCCTGAAAAACCATGGTGGCCTTGGGAATTCCTCTAAGAATTTTGTTTTAGTTACCACCAACCTGAGTTTGAGATAATGTCGTTTAAAGGCCAGTAATTTTATTGTCAAGGTACACGGACAAAGGAATTGGCCTGTATTTTTAGGGCTGAATGGAATCAGACACTGTCTTTTAGCAAAACAACCTCTTTGCTGCTGTAGTCAGAGGAAAAAAAATTGGAAGGCAGGGTATGATACAAAAACACTCAGAGGTACTCAATTTCTGAGACAAATTGCAGCTTTGAGATTCAATGATGTTTGTAAAAATACTTGTTGTGATCTACTAGTCTGAGAGACACTTTGTACAAGTTTCCATTTTTATGAAATACCCTATTCAGTATTTAAAAAGAAAATAATACTTCCATTCCCTGCCAGTATTTCTTCTGGCTTCTGGGCTAAACAACAAACAAACAAACAAAAATCTAAGCTGGGAAAAACACAGTCATTGAAATCACCTTGGGAGCTAGGTGTTGTGAAAAAGTCAAGAGGACACTGAAGACATCAGTGTCTTTTTGATTAGAGATTTACTTTTTCAAATTGAGCAAAAAAAGCTGAAGACTCTAATGGAAAACTAAAATGGAAGTATAACCAACTTCTGACATATGGATTGTTTCTAAAAATGTCATATATTTCTTAACTTTATTAGGCACAGCCAGTTTAATCAAAATAAGCCAGTCACGTGTAACATGGCTATGAAGAGTGGAAACACATTTTACAAGTTCAATTAATTAAAGGACAGAGTGAAGTCTTTTAGGTTCTAAATGAAGGATCTGAAGAGGTGATGTCATATTTCTCAAAGAAAAGAGTAGGAAAATAACTCTATCATTCATTCTGAAAAAAGCTTTGAAACCATAAGAGTAGATTTTCAGTGAATACAAAATATTCAGCAAATAAAAACTGTAGCAGCTTGCATTTCTGTCCCCATATTAGTGGTTTCCAAATGTGAAAATGTCCTCTTTGCGGTAAAGGTGGAATTGCAGTGGAAAATTGAAATACTTACTGACTTTCTCTTCCTGTACTTTCAATTTTAGCAGAATGCTGATTTTCTGTATATATACTTTCTTGCATTATGTTGGGTAATATTCAAGATCGCAAAATCAAACTGCAAAGTGTGAAAACCTAAGATAAAATATTCAAATCTAAATAGCTCATAGTAGTGTTATAGCTATATCTCTTACACTGCTGGTGGAAAAGAAAGGGGGACTCTTTCATCCCATAGGACCTTAGAGAGAAAAACCTAAATTTGTGATAAGGATATTTCACTTATATCTGACTGTGGTATGGTTTGTACACTTGTCCCAAATTCCAGTTTACTCAATGGAAAGGTCATGAGTGTGAGGTAGGCTGCAATCCCAGCAGAATTTTCTGCTTCTTTTATCCAAAGAGTCACAGTTTAAAGCCTTGCAAGGCAGGCTTGGGTAGCCTAAGCCACTAGGGCCGTGCACCACAGAATAATTGAATAATTGGGGAACAATTGACCTTTATGCCAGATGGCCTTCCCAGACCCACAACTCATCAGCAGTGGTGTCCCCATCGCTTCCCTTTTGCGTTACCCGAAGTACAAGGTGCTCCCTGGAGCGTGTGAGAGAAAGCCAGGCAGAGCTGGAAATTCAGGGAATTTTGAATAGGTCTCTAGGGAAAAAAGACCCATCCCTTTGAGAACAGTTGATTTTAACTAAGCCATAAGATAAGAAAAATCTAGTATTAGAATCTCCACAAGAAGGCATTATTAAATATTAAAAGAGCATTAGTTTCCAGAGCCTGTGTGTGCAAGTGCTGGTGACAATATGATTCATCACAAGCAATTTATTTTCACTCAGTTTTTCATGGGGCTACCCAAGTTCTGAGATTAAAAAATCCTGAGATAAAGGCAATAAGAGGCAGCAAATATCATTCCTCCATGTTATCTGTAGCACAGATTATGCTACAGATGTACTGTTGCCAGCTCCCATCATCCTGGTGGGATGGATAAAAGGTTATGAATGAGATCCTGGGGGTCAATGCTCCACAAAAAATAACCCCTGCCTAGTCAACAACATGAGGCTGTGCTTACTACTAGTTACCTGTTAGAAGATAATGGATTTACTTGGATATATAGGTATATAGGTGTATAGTTACTTTGCTCATTGGACTCACACTCAATCAGACAACAGCAGGGGAATTTGATCTTGTGGCAGGAAAAGCTAGAAAAACCAAGGTAAATGCAAGGAATAATTAGGAAAAGTAGGTTGTGATGTCTGGGAGGGAATTGCGCCAAATCCTGGACAAACAAAGAAAAAAGGGACAAAAAACACTGAAGAAAGGTTAAGAGAAAAATACAATGAAAATAGGTGTCCTTGGTGTTTTAGTTATTGCCAGGAGCAGCTGTGCTTGCTCCAGGTGGTGTTCAGTGGTGGGCACAGCCATCTAGTCATTCCAGGTCCAGTCACAGCCCCGTGTCCTTCCATCCCACACAGTCCTGTTTATTTGCCAGGGCTGTGTGTGAGATTGCTGGCCCTGAGAGCTCAGCCGCGTCAAAGGCTGTGAATTCAGAATTACAAGGAGAAGAAATAAACAGAAGTGATTATAACAAAGAAAAAGAGCTCCAATGGGCTTGTGTTTATAAAGACTTTACAATTCAACCATATGGTACATTCTGCTTGTACAAATGCTTTTTTTCTATGCAAAAAATTGTTGCCTATAACCACCAAGATTCAGCCTGAAATCTGCCACAGGAGTTTTCTGAATTGCAATATCTTTTTCTCTTGAAAGAATCCATCCAGAAAAAGCAAAGACTTGAAGCCAAATTATTTTCCCCTGCCAAAGAATATGTACACACAGAGCAGTACTGTGCTGTATATCTTGTTGATCTGGTGTTTTCTTCTTTAGAGTACAGTTAAAGCCACTAATGCTCACAGAACCTGAGGAAAATGTTCCCCAGGTCCCATATTACAGTATTGTTATATTCAATTGTGCAGAAACAGCTCCCTACCACACTTTGCTATTGGGCCTTTGTTAAAATACTTCAATTCTTATTGCTCCCTCTTCCACCTGATTTATTTGTTTATATATTATTTTGTTAACTTGGAGGATTTAACAAGTTCTGGTGAATATATAGGACTGACTGAATTTGAAGTAATTATTTTTCAAATGAGTTTTCATGCTTGAATGATTCCCTCTTGTGAAGAACTTCCTTTGGCTCTGAACTTTTTTTACATAAAAGACATCTGAAAAACAACTTGCAAGAAATGGTTGCACCCTTCAAAACTGCTCTTCCGATAATGCTCCTAGAAAATTTGTTTTGAGGAAAATTGTTAATATTCTTCTGAAAGAATTAAAGTGTATAAACCAAACAGGATCTGTTTTTCAATGGGAGGAGAAGGATAACACTTAGAAACCTTGTGTCCTAAAGGACTGAAAGTGGGAGAGGAGTTGTTTTCAGCACCTGTAAGGAAAAGATGAGGCTGGATCCAGCCAGAGAAGTAATAATCACCTTGGTTGTAAGCAACCAAGAATGGATCAGGAAAAAATTAAATCAAACCATCTTAATTCTGGAAGAGTAACGGATGGAAGAAGCACCTGGGCTTTCCCCCTCCAGATAAACCTGAAGCATCTGGTGAGCTCTGACCACAGCTTGTGATTACCTGAGGAAAGTCACCAGGAACCCACTGGGCTGCCCCAAGAAAGGGATTACAGCCCTGCTCATCACTGGTATCCTTCCCCAGAGGTACCTGAAAATACCTTAAAAGGCAAGTGTGTTCTGCTTGCTTTTGCTGTTTTTGCACAATTTCCAGTCCTAAACATAGCACCTCCATCTCCACAGTATCTCTAAAGCATCCACAATTTAAAAAGAAAATCAAATAAGTTTTTTTCTTTTCCCTTTCAAAATATGCATGTTCTCTCAGCTCATCTTTTTTGATATCAAATGGTGACACTTTTCATTTGTGTATTAGAGAGATTTTTCTACATGTAAAATGTTGCCAAGATTAAAAAAATTCTGCAAGGTTTCTAGTATTAGAAGGACATGGCAAGGAATGTCTTTGAGAAGGAAAATGCTGGCTTAGTGCTGGGATTTGATACTTGTTTCTTTTTTTTTTTTTTTTTTTTTTTTGTGGCAGCAGTCATATTAAGCTCACTTTTAATATAGAAATACTTCCATTTTTATCTAAATTTGTTTGTGATTATTTTGCCATTTCTAAGCACCATTCCATGTAGTATTACCCAGGGACCGAAAGTAACTGAATAAAGCAAGAAATGGTTCACAGAGCAATAGCTATGGCGTAGATTACACATAGCAATATTTATATTTTCCCTTCAATTTGGAATTACTCATGTATAAATTTAACTTAATGCACAAATGTTTTCATAGCAGAAATATGCAAGGTGTTGGCTGCATGAGCCTTCTTGTTAGCTTTTCTGAGGAAGCCAGTCTTTAGGAGTGCAACGATGGACAGTTTTACTGAAAGTGGATGTATATGGGCCCATTTGGTGCCCTTGGGTATTTTCTGGGCCTATTCTAAAAATCGTGATCTGAACATTAAATGCAGTAATATATACAAGTATATTAGAAAAACACTGGAATTGGATTGTAAAAGGAAACTGTTATTTGTTCACTGTGCAATCTAGAAATTGGAAAGGACGGGAGTCACCAAATGAAAAAGAAGAGTAGTCTAAGTTGCAGGACATGGACTAAGAAATGAGCTTACTCTCTGTCATGTTTGTTGTAGCCAGGAAGGCCAGTAACACAATTCTGAGTGGTTTCTGAACATGCATCTGGGGCTGATGATAAGAAGATGAGAGCTGGGGTAATTCAAACAGTTTGAGGAAGAAGGGGAGAGGTTTGGTTTTGGGCAGATATTTGAAGGACTGTAAAAGGCTTAATTAAAAGCGAAAAAACATAGCAGTGACAATAGGTGGCAGTGTCGTCTCAGAAAAACCCATTTCTTATATTTTTGCTTTTGCCTGGATTTGCTCTTTTAAGGGGAAGGGAGGGAATAATAGCCCTCTTTTGCTGTGGAGAGTATCAGGAGTCAGGAGTCAAGATTATTACTAGCTTTCATCTCAGGTTAATTTTNTTTGTCATCATCTTGAAGATTTGTGTGAGGATCTTCTATTTGGAATTGACCTTGAATCCTACAGTTACAAATGCAGACCAAAAGGTAGTTTTTAATACTTGGTCTGTATGCTGGGATTTGAAAGCCTACAGGGCTCAATCAGCTGGAAAGCAATTCAATTGATTAAGGGATGAGTTGAAGTTGTTTAGGATGCTCTGCCTGCCTGTCAGCCCTTCTGGTGATTCCTTAAGGTTTCATATTTCCTGGCTCTGCGAGCAGCAGTCTCTTCTCCCCTGCTGCAGTGTGAGACCTTGCATGCAGCAGCAGTGGGAAATGTCACTAGGCAGACAAACAAAACTATTCACAAAGTTGGTAACACCTGAGAAAAAACCTCCAGGCTCACAGAAGTAAAGCTTTCTCTGTACTTTTAGTTACAGGCTAAAGGAAAGTGATGGTCTGCAGCTTTGAACAGGGTTCAAGGCATCTCAGCTCCTCAAGTTATCACAGATGTTTTTTCCTGAGACCTCTGGCAACTTGCCTAATCTCCCTCTCTGCTGCTTAGCCTGTACAATGGAGATAGCACTTTAATTTGCCTGACTTCAGGGTAATGCTTGTCTCTCGCTCTGCTGTCCTCTGCTAAAGGTGTTCTGATACTGAGTTAGACTTTCTGTTGTGTAATATGAATAAAATTAGCTCTAGCTGCTTAAGGGTTTCCAGGTTTGAGGGGAGGCATAGAAGCAGAGTAAAGGTAGCACATGGAGAATAGAAGCAGAAGGTAGCACAAAGAAATCACCTAATATGAAGTGCTTCAGTAGACCAGGACCAGACTGGAAAACAGCAGCTAGACCACTGACTTAGAATACAGAAAGATCTGGATTAAATCTTCTCCTCTGCCAGAAAATGTTTAAGGTTTCCAAATTAACTGAAAGAGCATTGATTTGTAGGAAATGGGATATTTCTGGGAAAACAAGGCTTGGAATCTTCTCATATTAATTTTGTGCATGAAAGAATGAAAATCATCATTTACTTACATACTTAGATCATTCAGATGAGCACTAAGAATTGTAGAACAGGTCTTACCTGCTCAGGCTGATATAAGGAGTGCTGCTTGTGGATAGGTAGCAAAAAAACCTAGGCATGATTGAAACTGCCCTTTATCATCTCTCCTTAGGCAAAGAACTCAGCCTTGGTTGCCTTCCCCTGCTAGTTTACTACAGAAGGCTACATTGGGTAAACCTCCTTTTTTCTTTCCCAAAGAACTTGGGCATTCAAATTCTTCATAGATTTTTTTTTTCTCTCTCTCTATATTACTACTGCAATCTTTTTTCTGGGCACCTCCTGGGTTTGAGCTAGAGTCAAGGTGCAGTCTCCAACATTGAAAGCAAGGGTTCTCATAGACCTGAGAGGCAGTGTGCTACCTGTTCTGTATTCCCTTCTTGGTACTGGATCCACAGAGGGTGTAGAAAGCCCAGGTATCAATGCTGCTGTGATAGCTGATGCTTAGCTGCAAACATTGAACATGTTTGGGCTCTGAATCCTATGGTGAATTTAGGTAAAAGAGGTCTTGCTTCACTGACTGACCTGAAAGCTGTGAACTGCCACTCTGCTCCTGTGCTGAAGAACTGCTGATCCGTGTGGCTAAAAATTAGGCTTCTCATATGTTTCCCTGTCAGGGTCTTGAAGCTGCTTGGCGTGCAGTGGGAATTAAGTCTCACTGTTGGCATAATCGTTTTGAAATATCACCCTGTGAAACTTATTTGCTATGCAGTTAGATGAATTCTGGAAAATAATTGAGCTTTTCTCTGGCTCTAGGTATGTGCACTGGCTACTGCTGTGATTACAACTAATCTTGGAAATGTTTGGCTCAGGAAACTGGTGTGCATTAGTGGAGAGAGCTGACACTGGTATCACCCACAGGTTCCATCCTCTGGGTCCTTCTTCATCAGCTGTGCTCTGCTCTGTAGAAAAGAAGTGTGTATGAAGGTAAATGCCTTTATGATTCTACAAAAATAACTCTTCAGGAGGTCACTGCTGCAGAGGAGGGAGCTTCTGTGTGCTAGGTCCCTGCCAGATGACCTAGGACAACAAACCCATAATAAATATGGAGAACAGAGTTATTCTAGACACTCTGAACAGCAATGAAATGTGGGATGCTGTTGGGAGAAAATAATCACTTCTGAGCTTGTAGATTTTGGGCAGCTGTGGTATTTTAGATATAATACGATTATCATCCAGACTAACAATCTTTTGCCATGCCTGATGCCTATGGAAACTGTACCTCCTACTGGAAGGACTCCTGAATATTTGCTTTCTTTATATCTGCCTTCCCTGAAGTCTGTAAGGATTCATTGGATAATGACTGTTTTCAAGAGCCCCTGAAATACAAAAATGTTTAAATCCCACACCACTTTCAAGAAGCATTGAGTACCTAAATGTATGTAGGTATCTGGGTTCTCAGAATAGTATTTTTAATTAAAAATCCCTGATATAAATATTCAGATTTGAATTAATATGAAACTAAGAGGAAATATATGGTATTGTCTGAATTATTATAATATATAGCACCTAATATATTAATCTGTATGCTATAATTCATGTTTCATTATAATTGCATATGAATTATGAATATGGTATAGTATGAATTAATATGAAATCTATGGTTAAATTTGCACCAGCCTCCACTAAGCTAGACAGCTGTAGAAGAAAGAGATGTCTTTGCCCTATTCTAAGCAGGAATGAGGTAGCAGAAGACAAACTATGAAAACTGATATTCTCTGGTCCTTATTTCTTCATCCACTGCTATTTAGTTTGTGCTGCTGCATTTTCCACCATGGAGTGGCTATTTGCAGAGGATGAGCTGTTTTCCTGAATTGTTTTCTTCTAAAGCACTGGCCAAAGTAAATGGAGATGGGGAAGGCTCTCCCACATGGGGCCTTCTACAAAAATACTGTCAGCTATTGATATGAGTTAGGTACTTGAGCCAGCTTTGGGAACTTGGATGTGTGCTACTTATTCCTGCTGTGGAGCAGTTATGAACAATTGTATAGGGTATTTTTGCAGTAGAAGAACATGAGGAAGACAGCAAAAAGTTGAGCTTGCTAAAAACTCCCACCTCACCG
Source organism: Dicaeum eximium (assembly GCA_013396995.1). Taxonomy (NCBI): domain Eukaryota; kingdom Metazoa; phylum Chordata; class Aves; order Passeriformes; family Dicaeidae; genus Dicaeum; species Dicaeum eximium. The sequence goes on along the minus strand of VWZP01007619.1, from coordinate 1,609,987 downwards.
CCTTTAAACATATTGCTCCAAATTGTTGAAATTATTTGATAGTCAGCACTAAAAAAATGGACATTCCTTCGATGTTCATGCCAGTCCATTGTGTCTGCATTCTTTTGCATTATTTCTTTAACAACACATTATTCTGCTTTCTGTTTTCTTATAAAGTCTGAAATTGTGTTTACCAGATCTGTCAGAGCTGGCCTGGAGCACTTCCAGCCCTGTCTAAAATCTTGATATATAAAGGAGAATGTAACTTCATTATACTTTTCTCAGTAGAGACAAACACTTTTATTGGTTTTCTTCTATGTTCCTTTTGGTTTTTAAGCTGGGGAGTGGGAAAAAAGAAAAATCAAATTTTTAATAGCAGACTATTTTAAGATGTGTGTTAGAGCCATATCATTTGTGTGTTAATATCTGTTTTATTACTAAAATCAAGTCTTTCAAGAGCTAAATAAAGTATTCATAATATTTCCTTGCCCTAATACTTAGAAATGTTGGTAAATGATAAAAATATTCCCTTGTGTAGATCATACTGCTAGCTCCTAAAGCCTGAAAATCTCCTAAATCTTTACTCTAAAGAAAAATAGTATTGTACTTAAAGCAGTAAGCCTTTAACTGTAATCTTCCTTCACTTATCCCTCACATGGCCTCACATCCCTGTGGCCCCAAGTTATACCACGACAGCTTACTGTATTTGGGAAAAGTGAAATAAATAAGTTCAGTTACTTCTGTCTATGTGCAATTACTATATTGAGGCAATTGTCAGCAAAAATTACCAACAGATGGTAAATCTTCAACTGATCTATCTGTGAGTAAAACTTGTGGCAGGTTTGGTAAAATGCATTTATAGGTGCCTGTATTTCAAGAAGTTAAGAAGAAAAAGAGAAACATTATTATAAGCTAAGTGATTTTTATCTGAACTTGACTTTTAAAGTTTTATCTTAGGTCCAAGCAAAAAAACAAGTAAATATTTGGTCTGAGCTAGCCTGTGTCAAGTGCAAATCCCAATTCTTTCATATCTCCACATGTCCCCTTGCTCCTGATCTAATGTACAAACATATTTCCTGCCAAATTTCTTTCTGCTTAGCATCTGATTACCAATGGTCCTTTCTGTATCAAATCGATTACTGATCAGAGGTAGAGGCTGGCTAAATTCTGTAGAACTCTGCCTAGGAAACCTTGCTGTGAGCATTAAGGTGGGAAGCCTGAGTGCTGGAATAGCTATTTCTTTCATTAGTGTTTAAGTACTGTCTTAGAGGCTGTTATAGCTATACAAAGTAAGTAGCTAAAGCTGTAATTTCAAGTCTAAAACACATCCAAATACACTTTCAGGAGAAACTGCTATGAAACTTGAGGTGTATGTACAAGCCAGGTTCTGTTGCTTGTCTGCAAATACAACCTTTTTCCTTTCCTTGCTGTTTCCAGTCCCTATTTCTTCTGTTCACTTATGACTTGGGGCTGTAATTTCAATCCAGTAAGCATTTCCTAGAAAATAATTTTCAGCATTCTGTAGAAGCAGAGGTGGTGACACTGGAACTGAGCTAGCCTGCCTCCAAAAGATAAAGTTTAAATGAAAGAAATACTGGCTTCTGTAATTGCCAGGTCAGGCCAAAAGTACCAGGAAGTTGTTTCAATTGTTAAATGCTGTATTTATAAGTACAGATGGGGAAGACTGGTTTTATTTGTTGCTTTGGACAGCCTAAACAAGCTCCTATTTTCCTGCATCTCAGACCCCACTCTTTCAAATGCTTTTGAAGGAGTACAGGAGTGTTGTTTTCATGTTTCATTTCCCTGTCTTTCCCTGTATTGGCTGAGAAGAAAAATGGATTTCCTAATGGGCTAAACTGAGAGGGAAAAGAGAAAACATGATTCAGTAACCAATCTTGCTGTCTGTCAAACTTAGTAAAATCATTTAAAGTGGCCTCATGTATGGATGCATGCAGATACCAAATTACCGTTTTGCTCAGTGCTTGCTTTTTGGGTCACCAGGTTTGGAGTGCTGTAGGCTTTATCTTTGAAATGAGTGTCTAAGGCAGATGAAGAACTTGTGTACTAAGTGTAACAGAGTTGGTAATTATACTGCAGCACAGGCAGTTATTTAAGTTCCACATGTGACTAAGAGGTGAGGTACTGAAAAGGAGCACTTTATTTTGCAGGATTATTTTAATTTCCTTTTTGAAAATACAGCCTTGGATCCATCAAGAAAGATGCTCACAGTAGGGTTCTTCTATGTTTTCAAAGTCTGCTCTCTCCCACTGTTTCCTAAACAGCTATTCTTTGAGGTCTTTCTTGAGCACCTGTGCAAGAAAAAGGAAAAGCTGATTTGGGATTTAGTTTGCTGTTCAGTGGGGAAAGGGAATGACAGGATGGGAGGGGTGAGGAGGGATTAGTCCTTCACACTATGGCACTAATGAAAGTGTGCTTCTCCATGAAAGAAATTTGTTCTGCTTTGAAGTCAGTGGAAGGACTAATGATATGGAGGAGTTGACCAGTGATGTGTAACACCATGCAAATGTCTGTATTTTAATCTTTCTACTGAAAGCAATTAGTGCCTTGTGTCTTGTCTTCCAAGGAGGCATTTTTCTGCCACCTGCTGTGGATATTGTTCCACACATATCCCAAGTACACACAGTACTTCATCCTAACATAAAGACCTTTGGTCTGAGCATGGTCCCTGCAAGCATAAATTCCAGTATGGTCCAACTTTTCTCTGCAGAAGAGGGTGTGAACAGGACTAACAATGTCCTGAAGGAAGCAAATTTCCAAAGGAGTGAGTTTTCAGAGTCTTTCAGGTGTTTATTTTCTGTTTTGTGGAGATAGCTTATGCCAGTCAGATGGTGTGAAGTTTTCTGGGACCACTGGACCAAGAAAAGAAACTCTTTCATACCAGTTTCAAGGAAAATAATCTGAAGTAAAAGGCAAAAAGAGGCACTACAATGTAAAGTGTTCTAGTGGTGCTTCTGGCACTCTGTGCTGCTTTAGCCAAATAGATGGATGCCTGCTGGTTGTCACTTGTTTAGTGACAATCCCTCTATTCTTCACCTCTTCCTTCCCCATCGGAATAAGTGTGGAATTACTCCTTCGTTTTATTTTACTTTTTGATAAAGGTGTCAGGAACAGTAAACTCTGAACCTTTTTAAAAACAATTCTACTACATATCTGTGTCTAGGGGGGATAGAGAGTGATTTTACCCATGTATAGATATACTACTTTTGGTTTTCTTAAAAAGTGAACTTCTGCAGTGAAGAATGCTTCCTCTGAAAACCTTGCTTCCTTTTTTGTAGTACAAGTTCCAAATAATTCTATATTGAATTTAAACTTTTAGCTGGGCCTAAGTTCACGCAGGTATATGAGAGTGTCTTTGTCATATAAAAAGCTTTAGGCAAGATTTTACAGTGTTTAAATGTCCCCCACAATGGGGAAAGAAGAAGGAATTGAGAAAAGCTAATTCCCTTAGCAAAAACTGAGCAGCCAAGGAGTACTTTGGAGTTAAAGCAATCAAAGAAAGATGACCCTTTTTCTTAAAGAACCATAGACCCTGTGTTGATGGGAACTATTGAAAAGTTAATATATATTAATATAGTTTTTGCTGGGTTTTCTGCTTAGACCAGATTTCAGCCATCTTCTTCCTTTTCCTGCCTTTTCTGTAGTGGACACACAACTGTTCTTGATGATTATTTTTTTAAATACTTCTTTCTCATGCATTTTAATATGTTTTAAATACATACTCAGTGTGTAGAATTTCACCTGGGAGTGTTAGAGCCAGTTTGTGCGTGGAAAACACGCTCGTCCCAGGCTCTGAAAAAATTGTTTTTCTTACAACCTGAAAATATTTCCATGTGATATTTTACCAGGAGTAGTTTGCCAGTCTTTAGACATTATTTATGTTTGTCTAGGACTCCTTCTAGCAAGCTTTGTGTCAGAGAAATCCCTCATTCCTGGAAGCTTCCAGCAGCCTCAAAGGAACAGCGAGCATATTTCACATGTTTAAGGTCAGGAAAGCAAGGTCAAGCAGGAAACAAACAAACTTTAGCTTAGTTTCCAATTGCTACTGATGTGAACATAGTGTGGTGCTGGGGAAAGGTAGTATACTTACAGGAGAGGCATCTTGCAGGTATCTGTCAGCTCATTTCTCCTGCCTGTAGTGCCCAGCCCAGTAGAATAGAAAAATGAAGCTATCCTTCCCAGCACAACAGGGAAACACACAAGTTGCTCTTAAAAATGTCAGCTGGGGTGTTGCTCTTGACGATGCACCCAGCAGTACCCATGTTTGGTGGTGGTGTGTTGGAGTGTTGTAGGCATTTATTCTCCAGCTGGCAAGGAAAACAAGCAACTGCCTAAAGCCCTTCCTACAGCCCAGACACGGGGAAGGCTCACTGGGCAGCAGATGGGAGTCAGATGTCTGCAGCCCCACTGGGCCATACGCTGTTATGGGGGTCTTCAGCTCCTTCAGCCTCTTGCTGCCACCTGACAAATCACTGCTGTAGGTTATTCTTGTTGAACTTGGCTTGCTGGCCACCATGGAAGCTGCTTTCCTTCAGCAGAAAGGTCAGGGAGCACCGACACCGCACGCAGTCTTGGTTATGCCACGTTTCCCTTCATCTTCTGTACCACTTGCCCTCTGAGATTTTACTCCAGGCTCTTGATCATGGCTGGAGGAGTTACCAGCTGTATCAGCACTTCTGTGTTATGTGCTCTAAGCTCTCTGTCTGGGCATCTTGTAGGAGCTCCTCCAAGCCTGGAGCCAGGTTTGTGTGCTCAGCAGTGGGTGTGTGGCCATCCCACTGTGCTCCAGGAGCTTGCTCTAGCTGGAACTAATGTTACACACACAGTCCAGAGAGGGACACTATAACTTCTCTGCCTCTGGAGCTCTTCAATTAGTAGAAGTGATGCAGAGATGATGCAATCAGTTTTCCCAATTAAAATATTTTGAAGCCATTATAACAACTTTTGCAAAAAAATTCCTAATTGCTCTTCAGGATGTAAATGAGTGTCCTGCTTCCCAGGAAGGTCACTAAATCGAGACCATAATTTAAGGTCTCTTTGTCTCTCTGACCATTGATTTAATAACTCCTTTCCCCTCTGAGCATCATCTGTGGATACAAGTTTCACACTGCTCCCTTGGAGATGACTGCTACCTGTTTTTCAAATAAGACAGCAGAGAGATTGTGGCCCTACAGAACTAGAGCTAAAAATTCAAGCTGCTGGCATGGCAAAACTTCTTGTCATGCATGGGTATTCCCCTTTGTTGTGGCTGAAACCAGGACATCCTCCCATCACACAACCTATCTTCCCACAGCTCAGCTGCATTGTTGGAACCCCTGCACTGACAATGGCTTTAGAGAGGAGGTGTCATGCAGGGGCCCCCCCATGTGGTGTCTGTTCCCCCACCACCACAGCTCTCTGTGGCTCTGCCTGTTTCCATGTATACCAGAGGGAACTCTTTTGCTTTGCCATGAGTTCTTATCACTGGGGGCAGATACAGGTGATGATGCATGGCACATACCTTAGGTTATATGAAGAAATGGAAACTCCTGCTGCTGCCATGATTCCTCAGATTAAATGTTCAGCAATGCAATTAAAGCATATGTCCACACAGCTTTCAGTTTCAAGATTACAAACTCTCTTCACAGATAGAGAAACTTAATGCACAATATCATCCACTCCTGTAAATGTTAAACATCTGAAAATATTTGTGTAGCTGTCTAACAGAATTGTAAATCTACTGAACTTCCCAGATTTCACTCTAGCTGCCACTAAGTAATTTATTGTGAATGTGAGACTGAATTCAGATCCTGCTTATGACTGGTGTGAAGGCAGGGATGATAAAAGGGGAGATCCCACAGTTGTCTTGAGAACAGTGGCTGCTGCTAGGAGCAGTGACAAATGGGAACATTTCAGAAAGCAAACCTTGCTATACAGTGCATGCCTGCTGAGCATCACTGAAGTAACAGAGCTGTCCATCCACAGGCTGGTTCTTTTGCACCCTCCTGGTTGCTGGGTGCGACAGTCTTGTATCTCTTCCACTCCCAAACTTTATGATAAAGGCACTGCAGTAGGTTTTGTGGGCTGTAAGGTGCCAAATGGGAGCTAGAATGCAAATTTATCAAGGCTCACTATAAAACATCACTATCAGATGGTAAAAAGTCTGAATATGTTATTTCCTGCTCTTATTAGAAACAGTATGGCAAAACTGATATAAACAAAAAATTTCATTTGGGCTTGATGAGAACCCCAGTTTAGCAAATCCATTAGTCCAAATTCTCCACCACCTTTATGCCTTTGCAGAGGTATAATCTATGTAGATACCTTGCTAGTTCCTTGTTGCTGTATTTACCTGGTGCTGCAGCCTCATGGAGCTGCCAGCACCACACTGTGGGTCTGTGGGTGCTGGATTTCTGACACAGCAGCACCACAGACCTGCTGGCTGGAGTACTGACTTGATTGCCTGCCTTCCCTCTAAGGAGAAAGTTTATAGCCTGCTGCCTATCTGTAACATGGCAGTTTAGAAATGCCACAGACTGGAAATTGGACCAAATGTGCCATTCATAGAGTTACAAATGGGAATAATTTAACGCTAAAAACATCTCCTGCTTTTCCTCCACTCTCTCTTTTCTAAAGGTCAAGGTATTTGTATAGAAACATTAAGCCAGCTGTAGAGAGGTTGCAAGACCATTCCAGCTACACTGTGATGTGATTTTTATCTCCCACCCTAACAGGGAATGTCAGTCATAATTAGTGTTACACATAAATTTCTCACTGGGATTCAGGTTTCACATGATTAGGAACTAAACTATGTAGAGTACTGCTCTTCTGACTCTGTAGTTTCAATTAACAGATTCAGCGATGAAAAACCACAGTGAGACATAATGGCTGAGGCCAGAGAGGTTATCTTTTTTTATATCAGTTGTCATCTTAAATGAGAAAACACAAACGAAAGAGGGTTTCATTAACCTGACTAAGGAAATGGCTGCCACAGATAGTGTGTCAGCAGGAAAAAGGTGATCAGGACAAAATCCTTCCCATGGCCTTGGTCACTGCTATAATCATCCTAATCCCCAGTGGATATGGTGATGATGTGCAGTACAAGCCTGCTGTAGCCTAGCTTTGTTTCATTGATGAAGCATGTAAGCAGATTATAACTGGTTTGATCAGTGCTCTTGCCAATCAAGAAATCCTTGTTACTTTAGAGCAAAGCATAAGAAAGCCAGAAGAAATAAATACTGCACAGTGCTGGGCAGAGACAGAAATCCACCACTCTAGCTCAGGAAAGTGACCCTGGATTTCTTCCTTTTCTTTCAAGGGGACTTGGAGCTCTGGAATCCCATCCTAAGAAATATATAAGGGATAGAGTATTTAAAGGAGTAAGTAAAAAACAATAAAATACAATTATAGGGCTGGCATTAGCATTGGAAAAGTAGGTCTGCCCGGGGCAGGAGACTGTCAACAGTGGCAAAGCAAATGGACATGCTCCATGCTTGGTCTGTGTGGATTTTGGGGAGCTATGTGGGGTGACTGCCACAAAGAGATATTATTATGAAACTGAATCACTGTTGGAAATGGTGATTGCCAAGAAATAGAAAACTTCCAAAGAAAGATTGCTTAACCTGCAACCTCGACATAAAGATGCTGACTTGACCCTAGCATCATAATCTGTCTAGAAAGGCCTTATCTTATGGAGGAACAAATGTATTCTACTTCACAAGGCTGTTTTCACAGTATGCAGCTCTTCTAGGGGTCAGGAACACCTGCCTGCCATTTCTGCTTCTCTCTTTTCCTTCAGGAGATAGGAGTGTGCTGGCTGGAGGGAAGGGATATTAATATTTTCCAGGAGCTGCTTGATCTAAGGGCATGGGTTAAAAGGCTGTGCAAGTCTGTCAATACAGATGCTGTCTGTGTGCTATTTGTAAGGTCTTAGACCAAGAGGGAAGAGTTGGGAGTAGGTTCTTGTTCAGTAGACTCCTCACTACACACAAGAGGGCTTTGGATATCTCTGCCATGAAAAATCACTTGTAGGTTAATGTTAGGTTGAGGAGGGGCAGAAGAGTAATAAACAATCCCCTTTTCCCTCAACCTTTTAGTCAGTGATACACAGTGATCTTCATCAATGTCACCTAATACTGGCACAGAGTGACTTCTGTGTATGCAGATAGCTCAGAACTTTGGCTGTTCACATCTTCCAGTATCAGAGCTCATTTGCATCTATAACTATTCACCTTGATAATTGCTCTCTGTCACATGCTTGGAGTGGTCTGCAGTTCCCAGTCTGCATCACCTGGCTCCTCTGGCTGATGTTCAGGCTATCTCCCAGCAGAATGCCTATGAAATAAGGTTATAAAATGAAAGATCTCTCTGCTTTCAGCATGGATATGCAACTGTTATGTCCAGAAGACAGATGAGTTTTGATTTCACTTTTGATTTTTAATGACAATTAATAATTGAATAAGAAAAATTGTTTTTTAAAGATTGTAATTGCTTAGAATTTAAGGAAAGGACTGAACTGCTCTCTTCCAACTTGTCTCTGGTTGTACTGGTCCTTACTGGGTGGTTGAATCTGGTTACCAGCTGTTCTTGAAAGATCAGCTCTCAAAGCAGACCTGGCACTTCTTCCCCTTCATTCAGTGGGAATTAACCAGATAACTCTGGGGATAGTGACAGCTGGATGGATTTTCTTCCTAAATCTGAACTTTTTGTGTGGTAATGCAGGGAGAGTGCATTAATCACAGCCTTCCTGACTGTTATGAAGGGTCAAGCATAATATGGGAGAGCAGATCTGAAGTTACAGGTAGAGAGCTCTCTTCATTTGAAAGTAGCATCATTAAAAGAAAAAAGAAGAAAAAAGAAAGAGAGAGAAAAAGCATTAAACATCTGAAATACATTTTAGAAAGACAGAAGTAAATGTGAGTTCTAGTACTTTTGCAAGGAGTTGTATCAAACAAATGCTTTCAAGCAGGCAGCATAATGGCCTATTACAGAAACACAATGTCACTTGTAGGTGGCTGGAAGTGCAAAGTAGGAAGATGATAGCGTCACTGGATGCTTTTTCCAAATTGCAAGGATGGGTGTTCACTGAAATGTTTTCTGACTGAGTAAAGACACAAGTGCAGATAGATGGGGGCAGGAGGAGACAAACAGTCTGTTTTCCCCAAAAGGCTGTCTCCTGTCCCTTCATCTTTATTCTGACTCAAGCATCCCAAATTTGTGCGTTCTTTGTTGAGACTTTAAAATCATTCAGCTATGAATAGATACCCAGTGACTATAGAAGTGTCCACGTTTGTTTCTCTCTCCCTTTAAAGCAGTGTCAACAATGTTATAATATTGCTGTCATTTTGGGGGAGGAAAAAAAAATCAGCAACAAATTCTGTTTTCTGGAGTGTGGGGGAATTTTTTAGCTGTTTTATTTTGGTGGCACTATAGAAAATTAAGCATATCTATAAGGTGTGCTGCAAAATGCTGTGTAGGTTGGGGATGTCTATGCTAATTTTAAGGGACTCAACCTGAAAAATCAGGAGTTATCTAGCTGTCACTGTACAGTGCTCTGCACTGACTCATATTGTCATGTTATTCAGGCAAGCTACTCGTCAAGAGTTAACTTGGTAAGTGCATTGCCTTAGCAACCAGAATATTAACACACTACAGCAGCAAAGTATAGCCAGTTTATACTTTGATTTCAGGCACAGGAGTTTGAGGTGGTGATATATGTGCTGTAGTGCTGTGCAGGATTGGGATAAAAAAATAATGGTAAAGCAAAAGAAGCACCAAATGTAATATTTATTGTGTATCTAATGCTTATGCAGTTCTGGTTACTGGAGTGATTTCAAAGGAAAAAAAAAAAGAAAATAATGCATGAACCAGAATATATGGACAGATCACTCCATATGCTCTTTCCACTTCTTTGCCTAACCTTCATTAATTTTACATTTTTTTCCTTCATGAGCAAAACCTATCATGAGCTTTTTAGTGTCCCTTATTTTTTTCATGTCATTCATGCATTTCATCCAATATGTAAAATATATTGCCTGAATAGAAAATACTTTTAAAGCAGCAAAGACATAGCAAGTAGCTAATACCTGGCAGAGCATCATCCAAGAGAATAAACTGAGCACTTAATATGACTGAATGACAAAGTTTAATTCTTAGTTGACTCAGTGTTTTTCTACAGATGGATCTGAAGTAGTGAGTAAACCACTTTGAAATGCAACATTTATTATTATCCATCCAGGACAGCCCTGATTCACCTTGTTTTATTACTTGCTGCGGCTGTAGGTATACTTTACATTACTTCCTGAATCCCACTGTGCCCCAAATGTACTTTAAAAAAGACACCATTTGAACTAAGAACAAACAGCTATATTCCATCTCTGCACAGACTATTACTTCCCATGCATGTGACCCATTATTGCCATCTCCAGCCTTGGCCCAAGGGTGTGAATGTGACTGACTTCCAGTCACATAGCATGCAGAGAACTACTTTTACTTCCAACTGTTATCTCGAGTTTTGAATTAAAATGCAAATCAAAATGGGCATGAGCAAACTCTAGAGCACCCTATGGCTGGTCTAAAGCCACATAGAATAGCTTCATAGAACTCCTCTGAAGATCAGCTGTGGTGCAGCAGAATGTTTCAATTCTGTTTTGCCCAGGTCTTCAAAGTTACATTGTAAAAAAACTTGCTCTGGCATTATATCATCACAACAAAAATCTTCCTTTACCTCTGTGAAACAGTTCTTTGTTTTTACAGGAATTACACTTCTGAAGGCTGGGATCATACCCGTAATTTCATCTAAAGAAAAACTAAAATGTGATTTTAATTTTTTTTCTTGCATTATTTCTTGTTCAGTCTTAGACACAAAAGGAAAGTCTTAATTCTGTTGTTTGAAGTCTGAGTTGGTCTATGCAATAGGGACCTAAACAAAAGCCTGCTTAAAAATTACCTTGTATACTATGTTTATGTCATATATTTAATGCTCTTTTGACAGCCTCTTTAATATTGTGTTCTGGTGATACCCACAGAACTGCGGGCAGTTTGACAAACCTGTATGAGATTGTCAGTGAGATGAAAATTTGCACACATGGAAGCAGATGGTAAACCAACTAGCAGTTCAGGGAGACAGGCATCAGGAAATCACAGCAGTGGCAGAAATGAAACACTGAGTGCCAGTGGCCCAGTTTCTTAAGTGATGTGAATTTCTGTATGTGATGGATGCTGTATTATGGAACAAAAGGAGAAATGGGACTAGATATTGCATGTTTTAGTTGCTCTTTTAAAATAATGTGGTCCCTAGGCACTAAATTTCCTACAATGAAGTCTCTTACAATGGTTAAAATGAAACAAACAAACAAACAAAAACACCAACCCAACAAAAAACCAACAAGAAACCCAAACAAACCTAACTAAATCTAAGTTTCGAATTTTTTCTTTGAAATATTTTGTCCCCTGCCTCATTTTCTAACTTTTCCCACAAATATGACTTGCCACTTTGGTCTTGTGGGAAACACTGAATGTGCAACCCAGAGGGACTCACTTCTGGGAGGCTGAGGTTAGGATAAGGAAGGCCTCGTGGTAGGTTAGAGAAGTAGTTTGATGGATGAAGAAATTACTGCCCCTACCAACATAAAATGTCTGAAGATACATGCAGCTGGGTCATAAGCTAAGAGTTAAAAAAAGTTTCATACAGGTTTTCTAGCTCACCTGATTTTACATTTTAGATAAGGCATCTGTTACAACAAACACTGCATTCTGAAAGTGCCATAGGCAGATCCTGAAAGAAACAGTTGACTCCTTCTGTTTTATTCTCTGTGTACCTCTTTTCAGGAAGGGGGAGAGGGTAAGGAAACTCCTCTCATACCTAAGTAGTCAGGACCCTATCTTCCATTATTTTTTCTCTTCAAAATATCTTCTTTGCCTCATTTTTGCATCTTGTGAAAGAAAAGAAGGTCACACTACTGTCTCAATTCCTGCAAGTGCACATGGTGTACATGTCCTTTTTCCATGTAGGGCAAAGTAGTTTTTGGCAAGTGTTGATGCCCAGCATCTGTGTTTGTGAAACAAACTGCTGTCTTGTATGACTCTTGTCAGATATACTCTGGAGGAAAACTCTCCTGTTTTCATTCAAGTGAAAATAAAGGCTGAGGAGAAAAGATTGGGGATGGAGAGAAGAGTGGGAGGAGGGTATAGAGGACTAAATTGCACTTACTTGATTGTCAGGGCAGGGGGAAGGAATAGAAATTTGAAGGAGTGGTGCTTCAGGTTTCAAGCTGTCTTTCTGATCTATAACTCTGGAAGCAGTATGAGCCTTTCAACTAGCCTGGGTGCTTTGTCTAATGACATTCAGACCACAAATTCAATTAAAATTCTCTGCTTTATACTAATCCTGTAAAAATCTGGCTGAGACTATTGAACTTTTTATTTTGGGTTCAGCAAAAAGCAAATACCCAGACATTTTGGACTTTGCATAGAGCTGAACAATGCTGCATTGTTGAATAAACAGGATAGTTCCTTCAAACATGATGGTGGTAAATTTTTGTTTCTTTGTTTGGATATTTTTAGAAAACAATTTCATCGATGCGAACAGTTTATTTTTTTCTATTTTCTCACCCAGTGCTCGTTGGGCAGCTACAAAAGACCTGTTCCACCATTTATGGAAAAGAGAGAAATCTTAATTCTGGGGTTCTAAATAGCAGTGCTGCCATGGCCTGGAAACAAGGGTCAGATTACAGTTTTACAGAAGTATTAAAATTCAATGCTTTGTAGACCATCTATTTAACACGAGTGCTAGATTTGCTGAAATTACTGCCTGTTTCTGTTCCCTTTTATGACTTGCACAGCTTGATATATGTTCCTACTATGACATCTCTTCCTAATATGAATGTCTGGCTTGAAATGAACACTGAAGATTTGGGTTCTGTGCATTAACCCACATTCTGAGAGCAATAACTCTTCCTGAAAGACCTCAATTAGTAATAAAGAACTACTTATACTCCTTTAAGTGTCTCTTAGATCCTCTGACAAAGACATGTGATAGCTGTCAGAAACTCCTTAGAAAGTAGTATCAATTTAGTAAACAGTGCTGTTTGTTATTTCAAACAGTTTCAGTATTAGAAAGCCTGAGTAATTCCCTCCCACTCACAGATCCAGTATATACTTTTCCACATGGTTAGCTTGCTCTACAAAGAAATTGCACAGATTAGCATTAAATGCTAATTATGCTAACTCTGCTTGAAATTAGTGCATCCTGATAAATATTACCCTGGTGTCTCTTGATTGTGGAGTAAAAGAAATGATGAATCTATGTCAAGTTGACTCTGCTGCTGCTAACTGTTTCTAAGTACTGAAAGATTCTTGGGGGGGAAATGTCATGGAAAGGTGCAGGAAAACCCCTTCATTTTAGGGATTTCATTCTTTTCCCTAGCAAGAAATGAGGAACATAGTTTCTACAGAAATAAGTATTAAATAAGTGCTTAAGTATTAAATAAGTTCTTAATCAAAACCTAGAAGTGCTTAAAGTTGAAAAAAATCCTAGTAAACCGAGTTGCACAGAAAAAATTATTATTGACTAATCGGAATTAATAGGACATTTTGACTGTGCTTCCTAGGTTTTTAATTTCAGGAATAGACCTACTCTGGAGCTGTGGGTATACAAAAACCCTTTTAAAACTTTGTTTAAAAACATACCCCATTGAAATTCATAGCTCTAAACTGAATTGTGGATTTCTGATTACTAGTGGCACGGATTTATAAATTCATTATCTTCATTTAATCATACAGAAAAAATCTCTTAATCTGTGTGGTTCACAGCTTCAGCTTTTCATCGCAAACTAAGATTGATACCAAGAGCACAAAACTAAAATTCTTGAAATAATAATCTTTTGAGGGTTTGCCAGTGAAAATGGTTTCTACCCAGATTATCAACTTTCCCAAACATGATAATATGTTAGCTTAGTATTTAATAAGAAGAGAATGCTTCTGTGCATGTCCTTTTATGGAAAATTAGTTGCTTTGAAATATGATTTTGCTTGATACCTGTTCTTTTTGCAACATTTCCCTCAGTTTTATTAAAAAATATCAAGATACTCCATCTAATCAGGTGGCTGTTACAAGCTGTGCTTTTGGAAAAACCCTGTTTTCACATCTATTTCTTCTTTTATCTCTGAAAGCATGTAGTTGCTGTGTAAAGTTCTCCTGCATGCTACATGGAATGTCTGTATCTAAAAGCTATATTTATTAGTCCCAATAGGATACATTTGGAACCCAATAATCTTCAGAATTTCCCTAGCAAAAATTGTATGATTTGCATACACCTTTTATGTTTACCATTGCTCTGATTCTCTTTGCTCTTCTGTAGCATTAGGGAGATGTCTGTAGTTTCTCACTGCATGGAAGAACAGAAACTCCTAATCTTTTCTACAGTCCATCTGTGCAGCATTTGATGTCTGCCTAGGCTGTGGGGACCTCTGCACAGCATAGCAGAGAGCCAGTCTGAGCTAGACCAAGGATTTGTTTGGTCCAGCATTCTGCCTCTGACAGTGCTAAAATGCCAGAGAACAAGGGCAGAAAGAACTCAGCCTTCAAGGGTATTACAAGCAGCAGCTCTGAACACAGCAGGGTGATCACATCTTTTGACTGGCCGTGTTTGATGGGGCCCAGGGTGGGTTTGGTCTCTGAGCTGCCAGGGCACACACACAGCTCACTCAGACAGATCCTGCTGCTGGTCCCTTTCTGGGCCCCACGATTTGAGAAGGATGTGAGAGTCCATGAGTGCATCCAGAGGAGGGAAATAAAAGGTGGTGAAAGGGCTGGAAGGAATGTCCTATGTGGAGCACCTGTGACCTTTGGTCTTGCTTGGTTTGGAAAAAGAAGTCTGATGGGCAACCTCATTGCTCTCTGCAGCAATCTGAGGAGGGGAAGTGGAGAGGGAGATGCTGAACTCCTCTCCCTGGATTCCTGTGGAGGATGCATGGGAACTATTCAAAGGTGTGCCAAGAAAGGCTTAGACTGGACATTATGAAACATTTCTCTGCCAAACAGGAGATCTAAAATCATGTTTCAGAGGCTTCCTAGAGAGGTGATTGATATCCCAAGCCTGTCAGAGTTTAAGAGACATTCAGACAATGCCCTTAATAATATCCTTCGAGTTCTGGTCAGCCCTCACCTCGTTAGGCAGCTGGATTAGATGATCACTGTAGGTCCTTTCCAAGTGAAACAGTTTATTCTAGTCTAGGCTAGTCTAGCATTTTTAGCATAGGGGCTCTATGCATTTGAACAGTCTCAGTGGATTTACCCATTAACTTACCCAGTCATTTTGTCACATTTGGTGGGAAGTTTTAATTTATCACATACCATATTACATTCTACATCTTCGTTACCTGCTGTGTGAATAATCAGGCCCTTCTGAATAATCTAAATTATGCAACTGGCAACTTTACTGAAGGCCTGCAGCCCTCACATTGGCAGGAGGAGGGAGCAATTGATTCCTATTTATTTATTCCTATCATTATACACAGATTTTACAGACCTGCCATATCCTAATTTGTTTTGATTTGTTTGTTTTTTTTCTTTTAGAAGCCATTGCATATTTTAAAACCTTCTCCAAACCCCCTCTGGAGGGAAAAGGAAGGCCAGTGTTTCATATGGTGTTCAGCCACAATCATGCACAATTTAACAATGATAGGATCCATTGTGTTATTTAGTCCTTTCTTAGTAATTCTTATCATCGATTTGTTTTTCTGACCACTGCTGAGCAGTGAGTTGCTAGTAACCCCAAGAGCACATTCTGATGGCTGGAAACCCATTGTTCCATATGTGAATACAGGACTGTTTTCCCCATGTTGATTTAACTGTCTAAAAGTTACTTTATTTCTCATCAACTTCATGAGAAAGCTCAGATGTGGTTCCTTTTGTTCTAAGGGCTGAAAGTCAACTGTAGGAGAAAATCAGAGAGGAACCCTTAAGGGCACAAGAACTGAGTTTAAGCTGGTTTTATATTCTTTAACCTCCAAGGGGCATCATATTTTAAAGTCTGTACTTTACATTCGTATTTTTTCCCCCTCTCAAAACTCTGAACTTCTCGTGTGCATCCATGACACTAAATGATGCCTATGGGCAGCTGTCAATCTTTTACTGCATTTTTGTGCATTCAATTTTATGTACTGTTAGAGGTGAAATGCTGCCATTAAGGGTAAGCACTCTTCCTTTCTAGTATAATGGATACAAAACTCTGAAAAACAAGGAAGGAAAATTAGTATTTGAGACACAGGATTTAGGCTGTGTTAGCAAAACCTCTGCTGAACATTCAACCACGTCCACCTACCCCTCTGCTCTTTTTTAATGGCTAGGCTTTCTGAAATTTGATCTGTTTTGCACTGAACCTTGCTCTGTAGTACAGCTCTTGTGTAAATGACACATTTTGTGGTGTCAACAAATCTGGAAAATAAGCTATCATTTTGAGAAAGACAGACACATCAAGTTGCCAGGTGTGTTACTAGGACTATTCCTACACACCTAAAAGTTTGGCTGCTTTATCAAAGCCCCATCCATGTTGCAGGTGTGCAGTTTTAAAGTGAGAGGGAAGAAGGGAAAAAGATAAAAGGAGACAAAATGTTTTACTGGCTTCTGGAAGCAGACAGATTTTTGTAAAAATCTCATAAATAGCTCTGTTCCCAGTGTATGGACTTACAGAAAGCATTTTTTTTTCTATTTCTGCTTACAGACATCTGTTCCCATTTTCTGGTGGGAATTCTGGGATTTAAACAGCCATCTGCTTCCTACTGTAGCAGCTCAACAACAAAGGGCATGTTCTCAACTAACAAAGAAGAATCTTTGACTAATATAAAGGCACAGTTAGGAACATATGCTACTTTTTCCTTTTAACCTTAGTCAATATATTTTTCAGTCTGTTTAGATTGCACCGATTTACCAAAACAAACCGAATAAAGCCTTCAACATTTCACACAGGGAGTCGAAACTTTAAATAAAGCTGCAGGTGTGCAGCTATTGTGTGCCTCTGCACGAGCATGTTGCTGAACTCTGCAGCTTAGTAAAGATGGAGAAATTCAGTGGGGTTGTACTACAAGCTTATTTGTTTTATCATGATGGGCAAAATGGCTACATGGCTCGTGGACTAGAAAGCAAACCAGACCACACAAGCCTGGGAAGCAGAAGGCACCTGGGAGCTGTATTAGCTGTCTGTGTCCTTTTCCCCTGAAGTCTAACTGGTAGCATGCAGCATGAGGCTTGTAGGGCTAGGCAGTTTCTGACATGTGAGCTTGTCTCTGCAATAATCAGACTAGACAACCTTTATTGTAGCTTTATGGGCAATATGTTGTGTATTAACTTCCTATAAGTGGTACATATTAAATATAACATTCAAAAGGTCAGGCTTCCCTCTTTCCTCCTCCCCCTGTGAGGGCATCCCAAGTATTATTGACAGTGCTTTGTATTATGTGAATAATCATATTACATTTCCAAGATATAATCTATTCCAAAGCCATAAAGGAGACCTTAAAGGATTAACTCTAGGACAGATCTCCATTCAAAGTAAGTAGCATGTGCATTATATATACCTAATGAATTGAAATGAAGCTGTAAGTTACTGTCAATACCGAGGAGATTAAAACAGAGAAGAGCTAAAATGACCCAGAAGAACTTACAGTGATAAAAAGGGGATATAATACAAGGTCACAAACAAGAATCTCTGCCATATAGCAGGCATTTATTAAATAGAAGCTATGTCTGTACTCAATAAATCATTCTGATTCTGGGATGCAATTTTAAGTTGCACCCAGACGTGTTTTTCCACTGGTCACATGCAGGACATCTGTGACCCTTGTGATGTAGTGTATGTTGACTTTGTTACTGTGCTTGGGAAAGATACATTCCAAACAAACTAGAGAAGAGATAAAAGGCTAGTCAGAAGGGTGGACACTTACTTACAGGCAAGACTTAAAATCACATAATCACTGGCTAACAGGAGGTTAAGAAGACATGAGCATACTTTCCATACATTCAGTGGGGAAAAAGCAGCAGGAAGAGTAAACTGTAAAATAGTCAGGAAGGTGATGTTGGCACAAGAGCCAACAATAGGTGTAAACTAGCTATGAAAGCCATTTTTAGAGGATATTTCGTTCTGGAATAATTTTAATGAGAGTGGTATAAACAAGGAACAACAAGCTTCAGAGAGACTTCAGTCAGTTTACAGATGGGATTAAATAATATATTTTATTACAATGACCCACAGTGGTTCCCGATCAGAATTTGGGGGATGTGTCACTCCTGCTCAATGGAGACAGGGAGAAAAACAGAAATTCTTTTTGATGGACTTGCCTTCAGAACATCAAGATACACGTGTTGTGTGTTGTGAAGTTCTCTACCATAGTTTTCAACCTTTCTTTCAGCATTTTTCTTTCCTTTTTTTCTTTTCTTTTTTTATTTTTTTTTTTTTTAACATTTTTTGTAGACTCCATTTGCAGTTACACCTCTTCTCTCCAACAAACATTGCAAGTTTTTTTTGGCATGCATCTCCTCTCCTCCCTGCACCAGTTCTTCTTATCCAACACCACAAAACTAGGTTCCACATTAAATCTTTTACTTGTGTTGTTATGGGTAAGCTTCTGTGATACAGATCCATACTTCAACTATATTTAGTGTTTGTTAAAAAAAAACCAAACAAAACTAAATGAAGCCCATCTTAGTATACCAAATTTTAAAGTGTATAAATTTGTGATGTTACTGAGGACAAAACCTCCACAGTCCACCCATTTTCAGGACTTGACCTTGGGAAACGAAATCCAATACAGAATCTTGAAATGCAGTGAAGGCTCTCTAAATGAAGGGGCTTTTCATTACAAATTTCAGTAAGTCTGAAAATTACAAATTTTCAGTCAGAAGTTACAAATTTCAAGTCTGCTCTTATGGACTACTAATGGGGCACAAAGATTAAAGGGCCGTGGCCAGCCTTATATCAAAGGTCAATGGAAGAAAAATTCTTTTCTTTGCTCTCAAACTACCTGTATGCAGGTCATAGAATTGAGCTTTGTGCTGTCACTCCAAAGCATCCCACTGTTGGAAATTTCTACTTTTTTCCAGATTGACTTCAATTATGAGTGCAATCAGTTCTACCACAATTAGAGGACCACCTAAGAGAAGAGATATTCCTTCTGGGAATGGGCACATACCCTGGAGTTCTGGGAGCAGCTATTGGCTTCTGAGGAGTTAGCTGGGATTTTATAAAAGCACTGAGCCCTTCAAAGGCCTGGTGTTTTCTTACTAGCAAGACCACCTAGAAATAATAATTAAATTTTAGCTCTTGGCCTCTGTTATTAAAAATTATCTTTCTCTCTGTCCACTAAAAACCTTATGAAGGTGCTGTATTATGGCAAGTGGAACAACTCGTCATTCAGACAACTTTTCACTCTGGAGTCACTTAAAATCAGTGAATGCTGGCCAGAGGGTCTTGAGACACCTCCATCCCACTGGTATTAGAGTGAAAAAAGAGACAATTATAAAGGAAAACAAGAAAAGGCCTAAAAGTACTCTCAGATGAGAATAATCCAAGATGCTGCTGGGATCCATGTACATGCACACAGACCCTTACACTGAATTCTGAGAGGATACTTGAGATTAACTGTCATTTCAAAACCAATAAAGTTGTCCATGCAGATCCACATTTAATATCCTACTGAGATGCATTTAAAACCCATTAGCAAGATAATATTCATATGCCTCATAGAAAGGACATGCAAAGAGTAGATTTTTAAAGAGATGAATCTTTACCAGTTTTACTGGGAGCTTGCCTAAGGCAGGACAGAGGAATCATTTCACTATCTCTGTCAGTGCTGGCAAATGGAGCCAAGGGGCCAATCTGTTCTGCCAACCAGGTTTTGGCAAAGAGGCAAGCCTTTGATTCCTTCCTCTCAAGGAATTCACCTCAAGCTGCTGCCCCTACCCAGTTGAACAGGTTGTTTTCAGTGGAAGCCCATTTACTCAACTTTCCAGTGCTGGAACAGACTATTGAAGGTCTGTCTCAGGAGCAGTTCAGAGTATGAGGTCACACTTCTTAATTTGGTTGTGCCTGAATGCTTCCTAATATGTCCTGCTGAAATGTTTCAGGGCTGATCCCTTGCTGGTGACCAGAATCTTTTCATTAGTCTAAGCAAGAGAGGTTTGACTCTCTCTTATTGGGTTATCTTTTTATACATCAAATCAATAGAAGAGGGAGACCCTCTTACACTTTAACCAGCTTTTTGCTATCACAATAAGGTTTACTTATCTCCTGAAACCCAAAGACTGTATATTTTTCAGTATATCACTTGTTATGCTCTGTTTCTAACTACAGCAGTCAAATTCTATGTGGAACAGGTTTTTGTAACTGATTTCCCTATTATGTTCTTATGTTCCTTCAGTACTTTTAATTGTGGTGCTCTCTCAAAGTTACGGTCTCATTTGCTTTAGATAAGCAGCATTCTTGCCCCACCACTGTTTTAACACTTCTCTGAGAGAGACTTATTTTATCTGTTTGGATGCCTCTCTTCCAATTGTTCTTGCTCTTGTGAGTTTTTGACATATGAAGTAAACCAACCTTCCTTCAACTGTACTAAAACCAACTTCAGAAACAATCTGAATGAAAGTGCAAAGAGAAAATTTAGTGTTATGACTTCAGACTGAAAAATATAGCTGGGTTTCTACAGGAATGAAAAGCATGCCCTCTACACCAGAGCTGCACGAAAAATGGTTTATATGGTTGTATTTCTCTTTGACCACTCAATTCAAACATAAAAATGGAATCCTTCAAAACAAAACTGAAATGATGTTTAGAAATATACCATTCCAATCCTGAGAGCTGAAGGGAAAACAAGAGAAACAGAGCTAACTCCTTGAAATCTGGACTGGGGAGGAAGTTCTCTCTCCACTTTTTCCTGCAGCCCAGGCATTGTGCAGAGGGATGAGCACCATTGCTCTGGGTGAGATAGTCTTTATTTCAGGAGTTTCACTTAGCTTAATGCCAATTAACAAACTTCAATTTACTGATTTGGGTACTGAAAAAAACCCAAGATAAACAATAAAACGTTTACTGAAACATCTTTCTTCTTGCTTCCCCAGGCTCCGTTTCAGTCCAGTACCTCTCCTCCTCCCTTTCCAGTCTCAATTCCTCTTGTTTTTACTGTGAGTTATGTTCAGTTCCCTCTCAATTCCCTCAGTGAGGCAACAAGTGGTGCTGGAGGCTGGAATCAGTGCATAATGGTTTTTATCAGCTGCTTCTTTCTCCTTACTCTGTTTCACCTCCACTACTCCATGCACCTTACTTAAAAAACACAGAACCTGTGAGGTCACTATGGTTTGAATAAATACACATTACAAACTCCACCTTTTATTTCTACACCTTAGACTGCATAATAACACAGATTTGCATTACAAACTTATGGCCTTCTCTGTGCAAGACACTCAGCCTAGAACACTACAGCAGTGTCATTACACATGCATTACAAATTCCACACTTTATCACTGCAAGGGGATATCTCCTTTGCAGGAGCAAGAGGATTTGGCCATCACTGATGACAAGGTCATCTTGCTTCTGCAGGGCAGCCTTTATGAGGGGAACAGCCCCCAACTTATGCAGATCAATGTTTTCTTAAAAACATCATCTCTATCCCAGCAGCATCACTTTGGTTGTGTCCGGGGGAATGTAGATATCTTATAGCAATTAACAAGCAATGGGACAAGATGAAACGGCTTCAAGTTGTGCCAGGGAAACTTTAGATTGAATATTAGGGAAAAGGACTGCCCTAGACTCGTTGTGTGTGGGCTGTGGCCCCTCAGGGCTGCCCTGGCCCCAGCACAGGATCCTTCTGTCCTCATGGTCCTGTCCATGTGCCTTGGCTGGCTCCTCTGGTGGAGGTTCTGAAGTGGGTTTGATCAGCCAAAGGACATTCTGCATGTTTGATCAGCCAAAGGACATTCTGCAGCTGACTGCATGAGGCACAAGGCAGCACACAGCCACCCCCCACCCCAGTGTACCCCATTGGGACTGGGGAGAGCCAAACTCAAATGTCTGGAGAGTATTGTGTGGTCCATGGAATGGGCTGTACTATAGCAGGGCTCTGGACAGGGGCAGTGTTCTTCTGGCAGCAAACATTGACCAACTCATCACTGGAGGGAGGGTGAGCCCAACCAGGTGTCCTTGGTCACCACAGCTGGAGGAGTGTCTTCCATGGTCCAGAGAACATTCCTGTGTATGACAGAAACTGAGGGGATGACAAGGGAAGCTGTGGGAGCCCTTGGTCAGCAGTGGTGCAGTCTGAGGCACAGAAGGTAAAGCACTATGCAGAGACCTGTGCATGAAGACATTTCTGTTCAAAGGCCTGGTGGAATGAAAAGGAAACAGCCAGCAATAAAAGGATTGGGGGAACATGAATCTTTTCCTCAAATCTATGCTTGTGTTTTCCTTCTTCAGTTTCATAAAATTATTTTTTTTACAGCTTTTAGATGGCAAGATGCTTTTTCTCACTAGGCCTATTTGTTGTTGGTAGCTCCTAAGGGATTCCCAAGCTGAGTGCTCCTTGCAGATCACAACACAGGCTGCAGAGAAGTCCTGTGGAGTTTCATTCCCTGTCCTGGCTCTTTGGGAGGCAATGACAAACTGTTGTCTTGACTTGGCTGTCAACAAAATTGGATCCTTACTTACCAAGAGTGATGTAGTCTTTTAGGCTGCACTCTTATTGATCCTATTATCTTTCTCAGCAATTCATGAATATTTATGGCAACATACCAGCTGCACAGTTTACTGGTTCCCTTAGAGAGAAAGTAGTATTAAATTGGACATAGTTCAGTGACTTAAAGGCATCAAATATTCTCCAAGCTCCTGAGCGATGCATCCCAACAAAGAGGAAGTCAGGCAAAAATTCCAGGAGGAACAAGGATCTCTTGAAGCAGCTCCATCTCAAAAAGGAAGCCTACAAGGGCTGCCTACACAGAAATTGGCTGAGAAACCAGGGATCAGGTTAGTTGAGATAAAGCACTGATAAAATTATATCTGGTCAGGGACATCAAGGGCAACAAGAAAAGCTTTTATAGTAATAAAATGAAGACTAGGGGAAATGTTGGCCATCTCTGGAAGGAAATGAGAGACCTGGTTGGCCAGGACATGGAGAAGGCTGAAGTACTCCACAATGTTTTTACCAGGCTTCAGTGGCAAGTGCTCCAGCCACACTGTTCTACTTTCCAAAGGCAAAATAGGGACAGGGAGAATGAACTAGCTGATGTAGGAAGAAATTTGGTTTGACACCATCTAAGGAACCTGAAGGTGCACAAGGCACCTGATGAAATAAATTCATGGATCCTGAGGAAAGTGGTGAAAAAAAGTGGCTAAGCTGCTATGTACCATATTTGAGAAGTCACAGCAGTTCGGGGAAGCTCCCGCTGACTAGGAAAGGAGAAACAACCCTACATTTTAAAAAAGGAGATACAGGCCAGGTATTTTCACCTTGAGGCCTGGCAAGATCATGGAGTAGATCTTCCTGGACACTGTGCTGAGGCACATGTAAAATCAGGACGTGATTGGTGACAGCTAGCATGGTACAGATCTTTAATCCTGTTATCTTTTTTCCTGAGAAATTCTGTTGTTTCAAACCTCATGGCAAGAACCAAAGTGGAGCCTATATCCTTAAACAAATGAGGAAAGACCACATTATAATTGACTGAGGCAAGGATTGTGAATGCAACTCAAAACCATTCCTGCACACTCCTCATCCTTGTTCCTTTTAGAGTGTGACTCACCAGCACTAAACTGAAGGGTTCCCTATGTATGTAGCACTTGGATTAATATGCTCTTCTCAACAGCTTGCTTGATTTACATTCAGCTTTAGAAAATAATGTGACTTCTAATACATATGAGCTGCAGACTGAAGCTTGAAAAGGGTGTCAAACAGACCTCAAGCTGTATTACAGATGTCCTTTCTGGTACTGAAGATAGCACTCCACATACATACTGCAAAGATTGCAACAGCAGTTCCCAGTGTCTGAACTGTAGTGGCCTTCTGTGTTAGACACACCCTCATGGCTACCTGAGCACCCTCTCCCAGCAATTTTTGCTGGGGTATCTCTTGCAGACAAATTTCTGCCACAGATGCTGATGAGGCGTTGCTTTTTGAATCTTACTTTAGAGATTTTTGTTTGCTGTCAGAATCTTCTGGATAACTACTGGGGCTGAGCTGAAATGATTAAAACTGAACAATTAAAAAGAAGGGATAGCAGGGAATGAAGCCCACAGAAGCCAGGCTGCTACTGCAGGGGTTTCACAGCTGACTGCCTAAGTGGATATCTGACACAACAAACGTTGCTATGAGCTCTGCTCTCTGCTGAGCCATGGCAGTGATTCCATGGAGGCTTCCTTGTGGGTTATTATTATTAAAGACGTCTGATTAGAAAATTAAACCAGAGATGTTCTGACTACTCAGAATGTGTCTTTGCAGAAAGGAAGGAAATAAAGAGGTGGAGACCAACAGGGAGGGGAAGATTCTTGGGATTGCTGTGGTGCAAGCTCATGAAATCTGACATTCTCCTGCCCCATAAGAGGGCCAAAATCCTAAAAGGCAGAGAATTTTGAGAGTGTTTGTCAAGTCTATATTTCACAGATAAAAAGTGGAAAAAAGAAAAGAAGGGAAAACCAAAACAAAAATAAGAAGAAACGGACACACGTCTCTCTGGGAAACCAAACTTGCAGCTTCTGGCTGGTAAATATGCCCAAGTCTGTCACCTGGACATTTTATAAGTTTCTTGGATGCAAACTTGCTGAGTTTTTTCTTCCATGGGAGAGCTTATTTTCTCTGCAGATTTTCTGTAAACAAATCTCTCTGGACTGTGTGTGTTTCAAGGACAAGATGGTGTTTGGCTGCCCGGTCTCCCACATGGGGATGTGGAGCTTTCTCTCTCTTCTCTCTGTCAGACAACAATGTGAAAAATTGTTATCAATGGAATTTGTAAGCATTCAAGCACTTTCGGTATGGAGCTTGAAGAAGCAAGTAGCTGGCTCTGTACCTGGGCAGAAATAGCCCAAATCCTTCTGAACAATGGAGTCATTTTAATAAATAATATAAACTTTCTGATATTAGAGTCAGGAGTGCTGATTCACCCTCGCCAGGACTCCAGCAACAGCAATTGGTGACCCCTGAGACGTGGGGCAACAGAAGTCTGTCAATTAAAATAAAATCTTGCAAAATTCCAGTATAACTATACAAAATGTTGAGGCTAACAGAAGGTATTTCATCACAGAGGCTGGAGGAAATATTAGTCAGGGAAGATGGGAGAGCTAAAGGTGATGGTGTATGTTGGTGCTCTGAAAGAACATTAAAGAAGCAGGCAGTGCCAATCCATTCAAAATGAAAGAGAAAAACATGAAAAATCAATATATTTTATGTGTTTATTTCATTTTACTTACTTTTGCTTTAGGGTTATGAGAAATACATTTTAATTTCACCTTTCAGAGGTTATAGTGTATTATTGGTCTTGATAAGAATACGGGCCGAGGCATGGAAAGGTTTATGCTTATCCTATGTTAAGAGGTGTTATGGGATGACTTCTCTGTGGACTGTTGCAGACTGCAGTGGTTCCAGTCACAGTCTCCTACTGTACCACCACAGATGAAAATCCCAGGATACTTTCTAAGCCTAATAGGTAGCAGCTTACATGCACTATTGTATGAGATACTGCAGCAATGTTTTGATATTAACATGAAATAATAAGAAAGAATGGAGGTATAAACCTGAGAAGAGACTTTTTGTCAGCCTAGTGCAGAAAAGCACATTATAGACAGAACAAAAGCTGTTATTTTACAGGAGAAACAACCCAATGTTACTTTTATTTCTTTTGTAGTGAAGTATATGATTGTAATCAGTTTGCCCTGTTTGAAGTCATTATTGCCTCTGCACCTATTCTTAATTATGTATTTGGAGCTTCTGAATCTATCTGAAACTGTCACTTTGATTAGTGGTGGCTGGAACTGGTACCTCTTTCACAGTAAGCCTACTTCAATATTAATTCAAAAAGGATTTTGTGCTTTTAGCAGGGGAGCTATGAATAAATATGTCAAAGGCAGGGTGTCAGTAGTTTAGAGTGTCTGTCTCGTCAGATGGTGGCTTGCTCCTAACCTGAGCACAGTGCAGCGAGTACCTGAAAGTGTAATGTGGCTGTGTCTTCTGTCACACACATAAAACTCACAAAAGGACATGTGGGCAAAACACTGTGAGGAGAAACCTTAGAAAGCTGTTTCAAAGTAACACCACAGACAATCCATCAGTTGCTAGAGTCGTTTAAGGAAGTGATTACATAAATGCTGTATTTGGCCTCTGGTCTCTTAATGCAAGCTCCTTTAGACAGACTTTAACCTTCCCTTTCAGTGTGTGTTTATGTGTGTTTTGCTCTTCTTCTACAGTGGCTTAGAGAGGTTTTCCCTCACAGGAATGGCAGTCACTACTTCATTCCCAAAAGCCTAAAGGGAAGATCCATTGCCATGAGTTTTTGGACCCAGATACATGACAGCAGAAACATCAGATTGCAGGAGGGGAGAAAGGGCTCAGAACTAATTACCTCTCTTAAGAAAGTATCTTCCAGGGATTCTTAAACTAGATGTGCAAAATGATCAATTTTATGAAAAAGTAGGCTTCATTTGGGAAACCTTGTCAAATGGAGCACAGGGAGAGTGAAGTTCCTCTTTTCCTGTATTGCAAAATAGACTGAGGCAGCTCTTTAGAGAGGAGCTCTTTGCCTAGACAAAAAGACCTGTGACGCTGCACTTAAGGTAGCTTTCTTCTTTTAATTTTCCTGACAAAACCAAACGAGGAGAGCCCTGAGGAATTACATCATGGAGAATGATGGAGACTGTCACAAGCTCAGACTGCCTTCGTGCCCTGCAGAACTTGGTTGTGCCACCCTCTGTGGCACAGGAAGGATGTGATGTGCCTCTTGACAAACTTCAAAGTCTGTCCCATGTGGTTCTGATTTTTATTTGGAAGATACTGGAATACCAGCTAATGTTCTCTATTTTGGAAGCAGTCTTGTGAATATAGGTGCCTGACATTTTTTCTTTCAGAGTTTCTATTCTCTCAAATGTTCTATCATTTTCAGACTGTTTTGGTTATGCAGTTTGGATAGGGATTCTCTTGCTGACTGAAGCAGCCCAGATTCAAAAAATGACAAGCAGTTCTGTGGGTCTTTGAAGTCCTTTAGCTTTCCTTGTGAGGATTTAGCATCTGTCAATTGTACTAGAAGCCACACTTGTCCTAGCAAGGATTGTCCTTGATGGCATAACAAGCTGGTGGATATCCTTGTCAGTTTGGCATTTCCTCAGGGTTCTTTCTGTGTGAGAATGCAGCCAGTCGAAAAAAAAACTTAGCCAAAGTAGCTCATCCAAATAACATGCTATGTGTGGAAAAAACCATAATCTAGTGGAGAGTTGAGTTTTGTTCTTGGGGAGCACCTTGGGGAAGGGTAAACCATTCTTTCCCAAGGAAGTTTATGCTTTCACCTGGCTACTACTGGGGATAATTAAGATGATGGCTGATTGAACCTTAGTGGCAGCCATGTCATGAAGCATTGCCCTCAGACACCTTTAGTGTATTTCATAATCCCTTTTTTTCTCTTTTTGAAAGAATTTATTACACCCTTCACAACACAAGCATCTCATCATGGAGTTTAGTCCTTATTGGATAACTTGAGCTGTTAACAGGGTGACACAATTAACATGCAGTTCCTTCACTGCTTTGTTAAATAAACCCTGGACAATGTGGATTTTCTTTTAAGGCCAGCGTATTGTTTGTTTTCCCCAGAT
Source organism: Dicaeum eximium (assembly GCA_013396995.1). NCBI lineage: Eukaryota > Metazoa > Chordata > Aves > Passeriformes > Dicaeidae > Dicaeum > Dicaeum eximium. The sequence continues at coordinate 1,582,179 of VWZP01007619.1, read as the reverse complement.
GAAATTTTAGGGTGTTATAATGCTTTTAAGTGCTTCAGAATTCAGAAATGATGGTAGAAGGAAGGCATGGTAAGTAGCTGAAAAAGTGTAGCTTTTTCCTTGTGGCCCTCCTTTCCTTCATCCCTTCCTTCACAGCAGCCTTTATTATGCAGAGTTTATGTACATCTTTATATGTATAATCTGTTCTAGGGAAGGACTTTTTCAATAAATATGAGCTGCAGTAGCAATATTTCTAGACAGCAATCATTAGCTAATGGATGGAGCACTAGACTGAAATTCAAGAAACAGAAAGTAGTTTAAAGTGAAACGTTACAATGCAAGCGGTAAAAAAAGACTATGCTTTCCTTATTTATTGTGTTTGATTTTAGACCAAGCGTGCTCAGTTCTAAAACAGAGAAAGGAAATGTGTGAATCAGTCATCCCAAGTACTCCCTTTGGGACCCAGAGATCAAACTGGTGCATTAATTTATAAACCATTACCAACACCAGAAATTTCCACTGGCAGAGTTATTTAATTATGCTGTGTCTTTCACCTTTCAGCCCTGATCATACAAATGAAAACCAAACCTGCGTGGTATAGGTGGCTTTATCTATGATGTCTATTTATTCTGTGTACTATCCTTTCACATTTTAAAGAATTAGATGCCTATAGCCCTGGGCAAAGAAGGAGATCAAAAAGGATGCACATATTTCTGAACTGGGATTTCTGATTACTTAAGTAGCTGCTGCAGCTACTGATCAGATTTAAATTACTGCTGAAAGCTATCTTAGATGCAGCTAGGGGGTTGTTAAAATGTGCTAATGGCTTATGGTTTTCATTGTGGGGCACCAAGGTGGATGACTTCAGTTCCCATGACCTACATTATGTCCTGTGCAGGTGCAGAGGAGACAGAATAAATTTTATTTTAATATAAGTTGATTGAGCTAGAGCTTAAGCTAAGGCCTTACAAATACCTCAGTGGTCTCTATCTGTAAAAGACACCCTGTGAAGGGCAGCTGTTAACTGTTCACACATGGGAAGGCCTGGCAGGCTGGAATAGCCTGTTTTCAAATTGTGCCCTGGTACACCTGTGACCATGACTGTGAGTCTGCACTGATGGGCTTAATTGCCTTCAGCGGGAGAGTAGTTTGAGCAGGTGAAACCAAGGCAATGTGCTAATGTGTCAGACTATATAACCCAACAAGCATGTCCCTCCTTCCCTTACCTGTGGTTGTGTTGGTTTTGTTGTGTGCTGGCGAGTAGGGGGACTCTTCAATCAGCTAATTCAGCAAAGATGGCTCTGAATGCTCATGGAAAGTGAGTCTGCAGGGTGAGCAGGTGCCATCTTTACACTTGTCTTGCATGGGTACTGAAGGGTGGGTTTGCTGAAGGCAAAGGTACAGCTAAATCATCAGACTGTTCCTTTGTTTGTGCATGTGCTGTGTTTTGTAGCTGCAGGCATAGGAATATGCAGCCTGCTGGCTCTTCCACAGGGTAAGAGCACTATCTGCTTAACTCTCAGTTCTCTTGTTCTTGGTGCTTGCACATGTGGCATTAGATTAGTTCAGAATAAAAGAGTATGAGTGGTGTTGGCTGTTGTGACTGCAAAAGGGCAGGTAATGTATTTATGCTGAATTTGTTGAAAATAGAGGTTCTTTTAGATGGAGCTGTGAGCTGAGTTTAGAATGAAGCCTGGCTGGAAGGGCTGCCTATGAGCTTACTTGGGAGAAGGCAGAAGGTTGATGTTTTTAATTGGTTTTCATGAGGACAACATTGATAAGTTAAGGTTAAGAGAAGGTTTGATATAGAAAGCAAATAACTTCTTGCTGTTACAAAGTCTCCAAGCTACCATATCTGAAAATGTATGTGCAATCAAGTAGTTGTTGGGGTTTTTTGTGTTTACTAATAAAGGGATTTCATTTGAGACTGTCCTTTTTTTGACCTCTCTTTTGAAAGTCCTGTTAGCTGGCTTGATGCAGTATCCATTTTACTATAACTTTGTTTGCCATTTCTTGAAAGCTATCTTTATAGTAGGAAAGGCTGTACTCTGCTAGAGGTGATGTAACATTTGAGTGTTGTAGAGGTGAGGGGATGTGGTCTGCTAATAGTGATTTTCTGGAGTATACTCAGTGGTATTTTGAGGGAAAAATAGAATAAGGACAGAGTTCTTTTTAAAAATCAAGTTATTTCACAAATACTCTGTTCATTAACATACTGTTCATTCAAAAACACTCTGGAAACATAAGTGAAAAAAGTTATTCCTTTTTTTTCCTTTCCTCAGTTAAATAGTAAACCTTAGACTAAGAAACTCCTATGGGAGCAGGGCAATGGGGCTTACCAGACAGATCTAACACCAGGATTAATAATCACTTTGTGAATGGACCCAGGGGATGAAAGAAGAAATGATAAAAGCCCTTTACTATGAAAACCAAAGTATGTCTGGATAGGAAGGTATTACTCCTGCTCTGTAGAGCGGCCTGGCTAGCTGGAGCTGGAAAAAAAAGGATCAAAATGGTTTGGGATGCATAGCTCTTCAAGATGTTGATGGTGAGGCTGATTTGGTTGCATAATAGTTGGGGCACTCACTTGGAAGAACAAGAGTGAGTGCCTGATGTTTAAAAGGTTGAGAGGTGGCCTTGTTCAAATGCCACTGGTCAGTGTCTGTAGAGCTTATTGGCTCTTCCTGGTCTGATAATGAACTGCACTGACTATTTATTGTATTAAAGTAACATAGATATGGCTAAATCTACAGAAGGTGCTGAGGAAAACAGATTTTCTGTGGTTAAGCTTCAGATTTGCTGCTCTTGAGTCATAGGTCTGTAAACAAGATCATGTCTTTGTTACACTACTGCTGATTTTCTATGTGTTCTGAAAGAATTGGTCTGTAGCTGTCTCCTCCCAGTTGATGCTGAAGATGACTTGGTTTCCTTTGAACTGAACCAGCAGAGTGCTCAGGCAAGCACAGAGCAATTCACTCAGTGTTTTGCTGAAGTACCTGAGCAGTTTACAGCTTTTGCTGCACCCAGGAAGAGCTCTGTCTTCAATGCAAACCTGACACAACCTTTGTGTTCTGATCAAAGAAGGCTTTCAGATATTGTAGGAAGAGAACAGAAGCTCTGTAAAAGCTGGGAGAAATGGTCTGAAAACTAAGACTCAGGTTCTAACTTAAGTGGTAATTTGCCTTACAGAGTGAATATGCCTCATGTTAGTTAATTCAGAGTCCTCTGCATGTCTGGAATGTGGAGTTCAGTGTGGATGAATAATAAATGACTGTAAGAAGGTTGAATTCAGAAGTTAATTTTAACAGCAGCATATGCATTAGTGATAGCAGAAAAAAAATTAATGTGAGTTTATATTCTGCGAAGCTGTGACAGTGATTTTATGTGAATCCTCAGCACTCGTAAGTGTTTAACTTTTTTGGTGCTCTTGCATACTGTACTTGCTAGTTTTGATGCTCTGGGCCTGAGTTAAAAGGAGTTTGACATGCATTTTTTCTACCTCTAATACTCTAACAGATATGTGAGGTACATGTGTGATTGCTTTAAATTAACTAGTCTGTGTATGGCTAACAATTTAGCTATGAGATTATAAGGATAGTTACATGTCTGAATAAATGAATTTGTGAATTGCTTTTGTGAGATTTAGTACAGTTGTTTCTCCTGTGCTCTTTGTTGAACCTGGTTTACCAAATTGCACATTCAAGAATCTGGTTAAATGTCTAAGACTTAAGGATAATAATGTAATAATATTATGTAGCCTAAATTTTTAAGGTCTCTTTGTGTCTGTAGCCTCTCCATTCACCCAGCCCCAACATCTGGTTGATAATCCTGGAACTTTGCCTGTTGTTTCTTAAAGCAAGGAAGACTAAAGTAAGGAGCTTTTCTTTTGTGGTTGTATCCTTGGTTAGTCCTTCATCATGGATCAGTCTTGGCCATTTCTGTGATGGCCACGTTGTAAAAGTGATTATTTATAAGCTATCTGTATGTATATAGAGTACAAAAACAATATGAAAAAGCCTTTCTGAACAGAACTCTATGAGCAAAGAGCACTTTGTGTTTGGGTCTGTGGCAGCTGTGCATGAGAACCTCTCCAAGGCACTGCTTGGCTCTGCAAAGTGGTTGGTTCAGTGACATGTCATGGAATGTAGATTACAAAAGGGAAGTTAAAGGCAGGAGAGGGATGGTCGTTCAGTTTGGGAGCTACTTTTTATCCTGTTCTTGTAACTCTGTGAGCAGTTCTAGAGCCTTTTGGCTGCAGCAGAAATGTCACTGTTAGCATCAAACAAGACATGCTAGGTGGATGGGATTTGCCAATTGATGGTTACCTTTTTAAGAAGTTGCCTCTTTTCTGTAATGTGGGCTTCCTGCTTTTTAAAAAAACTGAAGAAACCAGTTTTGAGTCTCTGTGCTTCATACATCTTTATTTATACTAACCAGCCACACTTGAAACAATCAAATATATCTTATGACTTGGATTTTGTATCAATTACTGTTGAAAGAATGATGGTGTAAAAAAAGTGTGGATTGCACCAAGGGCAACAGATGTTTACTCTTTTCTGATATTCAGAATCTGTGGCCCTGTATATAATTGTTTTATCAGTAATATAAATGGAAGACATTTGTACCTAAGATGGTCCTCTTGTAGGAGAGAAAGTATACATAATCAATAGATATATAGCAATGATTTATGTGAGTTCATGACACTTCTGTGGAAGCTGGAAATAAAAAATTAAGTGGTGACAAATATGGATCTCATATCACAAGTTTTATTCTACTGTTATGAAAAGTCAGGATGGAGTGATCACATGATAATATAAAACATGAAAAGAAAATTGTCTCACTCATTTGTATACTGAAGCAGCTTACTTTGTTTGGAGATTGTCTATGTAGAGCAAAGTTTGAGTTCAGCAGTACCAAGAAATCTGTGATGTCGCTGAACAAAACTTATAAAAATGCCTCAGGAGATACTAATGAACAAAGCAGTGAATACCAGAGACTACTAAAAAAGGATCTTGGTGACAGCCTCTGTGGACCATGAATGGTAATATCAAAAGCTTCTGTCTAGACATTTTCCTTTTTTTGTTCTGTGAATGTTTTTCAAGGGTATGACTGTCAAATTTTCAGTTATTGCTCGTAATCAGAGGGTTTTGGATCCCATTCAAACATAATCCTATTTACTAACTGAGCAAGCAAGTTTGTCACTTCTTGGGCCTCATGGCTGTATGTTTCTGCTGTTAGTATGTATTCTGTCTAATCATGTTTGGAAGAGATAGATGGAGCTCTGAGACCTTACTCTCATTATTCTGTGGAACAGGTGACCTGTGTGGTATAGAGACTTGAGGTACTGTAAGGACTTCCAAGTGTTTGGAACAGGCAATTGTGCTCTTTAAGACTACAGAAGGACTTTGACATGAGATGAGCACAGAAAGGGAGCAATAGGATGGCATCAACTCTAGGCCTGACAGAGGTGAGATCTAGTTAGTACATTCTGGGTAATGCATCCAAACAAAAATTCCCACTGCAGCACACGGAAAAGAAGCAACTGCCTGTAGTCATACCACTGGTGCAAAGAAAGATCACACCAAGTTATGATTGGATCTGCAGCCACAGAGTATTGTCTCTGCCCTGACCATTTGCTGCAAATTTGCCTCTGTGGGTACCTGGAACTTGGACTCTAAGTTAAGTCACTGGGATGGAAACATGAGATAACAGCTGGACAATAATACCACCTTTATCTGATGTCAGACCTAGCAGAGGTGAACAAACCTGAGGGACAAGAATGTATCACCTATAATGGACACCAAGAATGTAGAGTTTATGGGGCACAAACAAAGTCAGCTCAGCAACTGTGTGGAGATCACCTGCTACTTGGTAAAAGGTAATTTCAGAAGTGGGAGGCTGTGACCACCAACTCATGGCCCACTAACCCAAGGAATCCACTGACTCAAAACAAGAGAAACACTGAGCATGTGGACTTATTAGCATGAGAAGCAAGGAAATAATTTAACTAACAGAATAAGAGAACTGTGTAGCCAATGAGAAAGAATTCCTTTGTTTGGAAAGGTATATAAATAGCTAAGTTTGAAACAGTCTTGGAACTCCACCAGCACCAGGAAGCCCATAGGGAAGAAGGGTGAGTGGAATGCTGCTGGATCCACCAGTGGTGACCATCTTCTGCTTGATGTCTCTTTTTCTGCCTTTTCTCCTTCAACCCCCTCCTTCTATCTAATCTATCATCTCTTACTTTTAATGCTACATAAATCTGTATTACTGACTTCGATATATGGTCTTGTTTGCACCTTAATTTGGGCAGAGACCTATCTCATGAATTAGATTATAACAGGTATTGAAAGAAAATAATCATTTTGGAGACTGAAAATATGCATTATTCAACTGTGATTTCAGTGTTGTCATTTGGACTTGAATTAAACATGTATTTTTCAAGATGAGCTGGACAACCCTCCCTATTTAATAACTTGGATGGCTTCTTTTCCCAAGTAGTGATGGTAAGAAAAAACAGTAACCAAAAAAGATAAAATTGCACTTACAGTCCCCATAAAGCATGAAGTAGGTATATTGGTATGTTATTATTCAATTATTAAAAAATTACAATATGGCCTCTTGTTTTGAGAGAGACATATCAGTGGTCTGCAAAACAAGGCATGTGGGAGATGGGGTGTGTGAGAAAATACTGGAGTCTCCATTTATGCGTACTTTGTAGATTAAAAAACCCAAAAGTCATTTTACTAGTACTTGACTTAAGTATTAAGTCAAGTATTAGTACTTAATATACCACTTGACACCAGTGCTCTCACTTGGTCCACAAGTCAGATAACCACAGTAAGGTCACAAGGTCTACTCAGGGATGAGGAGATGCTCCAAAATGTAGAGAGGTTGACAGTGGTGCCTTCACTTGTTCCTTCCTTTGAAATATCTTGTGATGTATTACAGTTTACATGTGTCTGGTTAAGTGGATTTAAGTATTATGTGATCTACTTTTAGCTAAATGAATGCTTACAAAATAGACATCTATCTTAAAAAGATCCCTGTGAAGAAACTTGTTGCTCAAATGTAATACTAATAATGTAGAACAAGTGAACAAGAAGGAAATGGCAGAGCTGACACTTGTAGTTATAGGGGAAGCTGTCAGCTGCATTATGAGGTGAAAGCAATGATGTCCTTACCAGATCTGACAAGAACTTTGAAAAAAAAAATTACTATAGAAATAAACTGGACTTTGAACCAGGCTTTTGAATTGCTGCATTACGAGGTGTTGAACCAAATTTGCAAAAATAATGGACAATATTTGATAACATACCTCTCCCTAAAAAAATTGAAAAAATTAATTTTATTTTTGGTGGAAAGGAAAAAGGGTGCTTTTATGGCGTAAATAAGTAAAATTATAATTAAAATATTGATTTAAGTCCTTATTTTAGTTTACATTTTTGTTTTGTGTTTTAAAATATGCATAATTTATTAAGAGTAGTACATGTACATAATTTTTAAAGAAAAAGCTATGCAGGTGTTGGGAGTACATGCTTAAATTCATTTACTAATGGGCATATATGAGAAAAAGAATTGGGGACTGCTGAACTAGAGAATAGACATTAAGGAATAGAGATAGGATCGTTCACCTTCACTTGTTTAGTGTACTATGATGTTCTATACTGTTGGTGTTGGGGAATTTTCCTGTGGTTTACCACAGTTAGCTTCACATGGGATGTTTCAGAGGTGAATCAGTTGTGCTGTGTACAGAATGCAGTGTCCTGTGATGCTGCTGTTAATCTGAGCAGTGTTGTGCAGTGCCTGAGTAATGAATTCAGCTCAAGAGTGTGTGTATTAACTGCTGGCTTTTTGTTGAGTTCATTAGCATCCTTTTTGAGGTTTTAGCTTTTTAAAATGAGTGGCTTTGACTGGAGTGATTAGCACTAACCTTGGTGCTGGTGAGAAGGTTTAAAAAGAAATAAAATACTTTGGGACACAGATTTTTGTCATGGTCTCCTTTATATGAAGTACTGCTGCATAAGTTGGCCAAGGACACCTTGATTAGTCTGTAACATCCTTTGATTAACATTCTTTTCCCTCCAATGACAGATATTTATTAATACAAGCTATATAATGAAGATTTATTTCTCCCACAGAACTATATACATGTTCTTGTGTTTCTGACTATATAGCAATTTTTGAATTAATGGTAAAAGACTAATGACCTGAAGCAAGATCTGTGGATATGCAAGACTTTGCCAACTCTGATTGTATAACATGTGGCTTTTTGTCTTGGTTCTACATGAATGAATGCATAATCATGTATTTAATGTGAATATCAGACATTACTCTGTGATAATGAATTAGCACATTATATTGCACAGGAATTGCCCAGGGAAATGCAATCCATGACATTTCATGTTCATTTCAGCTCGTGTCATTATTTTTATAGTCTTATTTCAGTCTTTTCTTTCACTTCAAAAGTCTAGAGCTATTTTTTGTGTGTGTGAAGCAACACTAAATCCACATTTATTAAGGGAACAACTTTGCATGCATCCATACTAATTCCAGAATTTAAACCATGTGTGTGCGAGTTAGAGCCAGAGATAAGACTTTCTTTATGCAATTATAATTTTTGGACAATGAAATGCCTTTGCCATGAATATGACAAGAGGAGAAGATGCTGTGTTAAGTTATTTTTTTTGCTTTAATTATTTTCCTAGTAGTTTTTAGTCATACTTGGTGTATTCTATTCAGAGGAAGAGGTAACTTGGGCATAACTCAAATCCATTGACAACCAATTAATTACTTGGAGTTTCATCTTTCTGTGGTCTTCCTGTGCTTTTTCCATCTCATTCACTGTAAAGGCCTGACTGCTGTCCCTTGATGTTTTTCACTATATCCCCTTTATTTGCATCTGTGCACCGTTTTTCTGTGCTCAGACAGTTACTTTGCCCTGCAAAGCAAGCTGTAAGGGTCAAAGAGACCAAGCCTTTCCTCTGCATCCACCCCCCGCTGCACAGATGAAAAATGCTCTTCTGGTGCTGAGCACCAAACAGGATTTTTAGAACGGGCTATTTGTACCATGCAGGTGACCTGTCTAGAGCTTTTCTTCAATAATAGAGGGTGGGTGGTGTGTGTGTCTAGAAAGTGTTGCATTTCTGGACTCTCTCAGCTTGTCCTAAAAACACTTCATGTGTTCTTTTCAGAAAGCAGGAGGAGATCAGAGGGCTAATGGTTATTGCAGTTTGCACACGTATTGCCTTGGTAACTGGTGGGCCACCACGGGTTCAGTTTTCTAGGAAATGTACTGCCAAAATATTCACCAAGGTCTACTGGGGAGTGGAAGGAGAGCAGGAATGAATCCTAGAGGATGTAGTTCAACAGAAACCTGGAAGGTTATTTACTTGCCAATCAATATTAGGAAGTTCTTCTACCTTATTATTTCAAAACCTACAACTCCCAGGTTTTTGACAACAGCTGTGTACTTTTCAAAGCTCTACCCTAGTTTTATTTTTCCCCCTGTTGTTTATGGAGGACATTGGATTCCTTCTTTTTTTTGAGGCTCATTTGGACTTAAAATGACGAGTTTTACCAAGAAGGATTGGCTCTGCAAATATGTGAGGTAACTTTCCAGCAAGTTTTTTACACTTCTATGTTTTCTTCTATTTTGCTTCAGTTCCAGAACTCTCAGCTTTAAATTTTATTTCAGTTCTGAGATGGGTTCTTCCTGCTTTAGTTATGTTAAATATTTATATCAAATAAAGAGAAATAGTAGAAGAAATAGTTGGGATGAAGTTATTGTTATCCAATAGTACCCTGTAGATATAATGAGTAAGTCAGATGTTTAATATGAAAGAGTGATCAGTTCAATTTCTGTCCTTCACATCTGTGTAATCATGTAATTTATCACTAGTTAGCAGAAAATGTCACTGGTGACAATGTAATAAACAGATTTTAATTTACAAATAAATGTACGATACTGAATATTGAGGAAGGAAATTGAACTCCTTTTTCCATCTGTTTATGTGAATTCCTGTACATGTCAGGAGTGGAGTGGTATGTACATAAATTATGAGTAAAATGTGTTTATTATTTAAGTAACACATAGTGCTCAGCTTTTAAGAGAGTGCATCTGGTTCTGCTTTTCAGTTCAATATTCAGTTTTTCAATGCATGGAGACTTTGGGGTTCAAAGTATAACAAATCTAGGGTCTGTCCTGTATTTCTTATTAATCTTGTGAGCCCTTATTTTTGTTCAGAATAAAGCACCAGGGAACTAAAATACCAAGTTCTTCACTCTTGTTTCTCTCAACCTTAATTTCTCCCGTTCTCTTGTGCTCTATGTTAACTGTGTATGGGTGGTTTTTTTTGTTTTTCAAGCTGAAGCAGTAGGATAAGTGCAGATTATCAGCCTTCCCTTAGGCTCTACTTTGCTGTTGTGCTTCTTGAGCTGAAATATGAACATGTAAGTGAGAGCAGAACTGCTACCTTGTGAAAAGAATAAAGTCTGGTTTTCTGTGGATTTTGGCCTTATGAAGCATGGCTTTGACAGCAGTGGAAAAAGAACATAAAAATGGGCAGGAAACCACCTTGACACAGCTTTCTGGGGTTCTGGTTTTACTGAGTCCCATCTTCCAGGGCATTTCCATCTTGCCTAGTCAAACAGGAGGAGGTTCTGTCTCAAGATTAATATTCCAAAGTTTACAGTCATTTCTGCTCCCTGAAACTCTCTTCAGCAGTCAAGATTCCATGATACTTTGCAATTAAGATATTTCTGCCTCTAGGACATTGGCCCTGCTCTGATGACAGCGTTTGAGCATTGTTATTACTGGGTGGCTGTAAGCAATGTCTTTGCCATAGTTCTTTACTTGTTCCTTGGTGTACAGGAAAAAGTCTCCATTTTTACATTTTGAGGTTGGGTTTTTAAATATTTTGACATCTCAAAGTGTAGACCATGAATAATCTAGACCAAGTCCTTTGAAAATGGCCTTGCAGAGTGGTGAGAGTGTATTTCTTGGATGTCGTAGTTCATGAATTTTATGTGGCTGATAAATTACACAGTAGATAACCCCCTCATACTTTGTGTTTTCTGCTGTGGATAGAGGAACTTCGGGAGCTCTCTGTGGTAGACAAGGACAAATAATTTATTGGCTTTTCTCACTTCTGAGTTTTGTATGCAAAGGACCAAAAATACTCTTGCTGTATGACAGGAGGTCTAGACTGTTTTTCTAAGTCTCTTATTCAGCCATCTGGTAAATTGTTTGTTGTACCACAGAAAAAAGAAGTGCTCTTTCATTGCAATGCAGTTCAACAAACTTGAAAGTCAGGTTTTCATGTATATGATATAATGGTTTTCATGTATAGATGTTGTTATAAGAAGCATCTCTCTGCAGTGCAAGCTAGCTTTTAAGTGCTGTCACTTAGAAGTATGCTTGTCCTTTGTGCTTTCCAAAGGATCTTATCCTAATTTAAATCATGGGATACTAACCTTGGCCACAACCAAGAGGACCTGGCAGCAGGATGTTCTTGGGACAGCTGAGTGCCGGAGGTGCTGCCCCTGCATCCATCACTCCCATGCTCCCTGTGCTGCTCTCTCAGAAGACACTGCTCAGGCTCAGGGAGTTGTCTTCAGGTCCTCTTCCCACATCCCATGGGACAGACAGCTCCTTGTGAAGCTGAGTTTCTCTCCTGCTGGTCCGTGCCCACTGCATCTTCCTGTTGAAACCGCTCTTTACCCCTGTCGTCTTCCAACACACCTTGGAACACCTGGCTTTTGCTTTAGTCTTCCCTCTTCTCCAAAGATGAGCAGCTTCCAGGTTATTGAAATTCTAAACGCAAAAGTGTTGGAATAGACTTAGTGGGAATGAGTTTTAAAGGGTGTTTTGGAAGTAAACTGAAAAATGATAAAGATATCTTGAAACTAGTTAAATTTCTTTGTGGTGAGTGCTCACGTTTGGTTATAGGTATCTGAACAGATGCACAGAAATGGACTTTAAACGGGGCTGACTGATTCTGTCTGTGTTTTGGAAAGGATGTGCAAACAAACCAGTGTTCTTAAGCTGTTTGAGGTAACAGTGAAGATAGAATAGAAAAGAAGTAGAACACAAACCTAGTTGTCCATGTAAATTTTCATTTCTGATGATGTGAAAAGCATAGTATCCTGAACAGTGATTTTTCCTCCAATGCTATATTTTTGCAGTCTGAGTTAGGTAGAATATGCCTATACCTGTATAGTTGATATCTTGATCTGTTTATATATATTGCCTCAAGACCAAGTAGTCAAAGGGTAGTTTGGAGCGTCATAGCAGTGACAGGCATGATAAAGCACAGGATAGTGTTTTCAGGCTTAGCAGAAACAGGAGAGAGCTCGGAACAGTAGGTATTGCCAGCAGCCCTGCTTGACTGGGTAGCTAGGAATGATGGACAGATTTATCACAGGTGAGCTCATGAAAGTCTCTGTGATTGCAGCAGCGGTGCAAACACATTGGCTGTAGGTGCTGTATTTCAGAGGTGTAAAGTGAAAGCAAGGCCATGCTTCCAGAAAGGATTAGAGAGCTGTCATGTCATATGTCCAGGGTGACTGGCATTTGCAAACAAGCTAGGGCTGAGTCTTACTAATGGGCTTAGACTGAGCAAAATGCTATTGCCAACAACATGTGACCCACAGATGATGGTGCTATCAGTTTCTGTGATCATTAGAGCTCAAGGAAAAACAAACTGCCAGGTGCATGTTTGCAGAAGTGATGTGAAAGTTTAATTCTGTTAGAGATGAAGTGAGCAGGAACTTCTGGCGTTCTGTCTTAGGGAACAGCCTTTATCAGGCACTTGTTTATTGGCTTACCTGAGAATATAAACTGTACTCTTCAAGCAATAGAAAACAGTGTTTTTTAAGCTCTGAATGGCACCATTGCACGAATTATTTTAAAATATCCGATTTTATTGGCTAGTATTGTTACTATCCAAGAGCTGATGCTGATGTGTAGAAGTCTAATTATTAGCCATTACAAAGGTATGAGTTATTTGAACTAGCCAATTACAAGGAAATAAGATTTTTTCCATGCCAAGAGCCCTGACAAAAAATACATCACAGGAGCTTATTTACTCACTCAAACCAAGTCATTGTGCACTCCTACCCTATTTCTGATAAATGGTTGGGAGGTATAAACAAGCTAAGAATAAAAGAATAAGACAAGTGTCATTATAAACAATAAAAACACCGCAAGTGTCTCAAATACATATTCCTCTTTCTTGTCCAATTTTTACTAGTCATTTCCAAGGAATTTCAGAGCCACGTTTGATTTCTCCAGCTATGTCACCCTTAATGGATTGTTTTTTTGTTTGTCCACTCTCTTCTTGAACTTGTGTGAACTTTTAATATAATTATATCCTTGTCAAGGAGTTCTATGATTTGTCTCCAATTTAGGAAGTAGTGACTGGGGTTGTGAAGATGGATGCTTACTAGAGGTGTCCATTTTACTGAAAGCTTGAAAAACAACACAAGTTCAATGGAAAAACGTTTACTTTGTCTTCTGTATGGTGTTGACACACATTTTATGTCCAATATTGTGCCTACATGACACATTTAAGCATATTGATTTACAGCTCTGACTTAGAGTGGAAAAGGAGTGAGAGTACAAATGAAAAAATACATGGCATGTACTGATGAATCCTGCTGAAATTTGGGGTATGTCAGCCTGTTCAAATCAGTGTGATGGCTGTTTCTGTCAGGAATCACACCTTTAAACTGGTGTGCTGTGAGCCATCAGCTTTGAGGAGTTGGTTGTGGGAGCTGTGACAGTAGATTGGTGTCATGGACAGGAGGCTGAAAGGGACTGAACAGCCCCTTTGCTATTTTTATCTGGGATGAGCTCAGCTTTCTCCATCCCTGAATGGGAGCTAGGATCCATCTGGAATGTGCAGGAATAAGATATGCTAAACCTTTAACCCTCTGACTTTGTGGACAATACTTGCCTCATCCTTGTCTTCCTAATTGAAGTGTGTCTTATGTGTCATGCTGATGCAGCCTGAAAGAATAAAAAATTTGACTGTTTATGAAAATGTTTAGATAAAGGGCAAAATGAGAGATGAATTTCTACAAAATTTGTCTGCTGCTTTACAAAAACAGTCATGAGTTTTGGTTGACTTTTCTGTAAAAACTTAACAAAATTTGGTTGTCTTATTACATAAATGTTCAGATTGGGAGCAAAATGAAAGGGCAAAATTGGAAACTCTGCTGCACATGGAAAGGGGCCTTGTATGACAGCTGCATTTTGTGCCCTGTATGGCTGCAGAGTGGGAGATACTACTGAGGGAGGTACTGGATTCTGGGATAGGAACAAGATGTTGGCTTTGGGAATGTTTATTTTGTTACTGCACCATGACTGAATTACTTTAAGGATCAGAATGGTGCTATGGGAAATCTAGGGCTGAGTCAGTGGTCCTATTCTGTGAGTGTGGGGTGTATAATTGCCAAGTGGCATTGATCCCAGCTTAGGTGGTGTGGGTATGCCTGCCAGAGTGGCTCCTGGATGGCTGGAAAGCCAAGTGTCCTTAACAATGAAACATACAAGTTCCTTGATACATGATCTGGTGTCTTTGTACAACTTGAATGTCACTTGTCCCCTTGATGGGTTGTGACACTGCTCCCTGCTTTGCAGAAATAGCCCATTTTGTTGTTCACTGTCCTCCCTAATGGAGGTGATTCACGTCACCAACTTAAGGCAGAATTGGACTGATTTTTGGGTGAGTGAGGGGTGGGTCTGAACACATACCTTCTAAGTATCTTCTTGTGGCATTACATAACCTGCATTGCTTCTGGTGCTCAGTGATCTGCAGGGGTGTGAAGGACAAACCAGAATCCATCTATTGTGTTTGTGTAGAAGTAAATTCAGGGACGTTTCCTAGGTTTTTATCACCCTCACCCCATATTTTCAAATGAGGAAAAATATCGCTGCTGTCAGGTTAATAATCATGGGGATTCCTCTGCTTTGGATTTCTTTGCTCTGTGCAGGAACAGCAGCGTATCACACCATGGAAATGATAGCTGAGGCTATGATTATGCTTAGTGCAGGCAGCTGTGTTTGACACAAGTCTAAACTAACTAGGAAAGCACTCCTCTTCTGTTGTCCTGTTACGGTGAAAGCATTCACCTTGGTTTTTTAATAGTCTCTAGTTTGGTGAAACAGGTGGTATTTCATTGAGGTTATAAAATCATAATTTAAAGCTGAAATGTCCTGGAATTAATTTTTTTTGCCTTCTACATAATGAACCATGATTATACCTGAAAATAAACACAGATGTAAATGTCCTAAGGTTTTGAGATAAAAGCAGACTGTGAATTCAAAATGGGGATCAACTGCGAAGTACTACATGTCTAGTAACATTAAAAAAGCTTCTTTATATAGTTCTGTGTCATTCAACAAGAGCACTTCTATGGGAGTGTTTTTTTAGCAAAAAAATGGATAATGTGGTGAAATATGCATTGGAACTTAATAGTTAGTATTGCTGTAGAAATGCACATTCAGCTCTGCAACTCATTTCTTCTGCAGACTTGAAGTAACTTTATGGTGGTCTCTTCTTCCCAGTGATTCTATTGTGAATGCCTGTGTGTGGTGCCTTGTTTAATATATGAGAAGTTCTGGGTTTTTTTTCAGGTCTCTTCATAAAGAGTTAAGGAAGTGCTGTCACGTCAATATGAATACCTTCAGTTGAGCCTAAGAGTGTAGTGCAGGATAATATGAACACTCAGAAATTTCCAAGTTCTTTTTTTACCCATACTAAGGCAGGAAATAATCAGTTAATGTGATTTCTATTGTTATTTCAGCATGTTTCCCTTTAGGTATCTCAAAGCACAGTCCAAGACCTATGATACACTGGTGTAAATTATGTTTAAGGCCCCTCCCAGCCCAAATTGTCATATGTTTCTATGAAATTTTTAATTGGGAACAAATGATCAAAGCATATTCCTTTATGGTCACAAGGAAACTTATGTTCTTTTTCTTTCTTGCAATGTTTGTAAAATGAGGAAAAATCCTAGTCCCACTGTATTCCGTTACACAAGCCCTCTTGTCTTCCTAATAGTTGTTAGTTGGTGTCGCAAAAAGTGCTTTACTGAGAAATCACTTGGAATCCAATTTGAACCATATATTTTAAACTGAATAATCTGCATGTATATCCTAGTTCATGCTTTTATAGCCGTTATTTAGATGACTAAATGGAGATATGTCTTCTCCATGCACAGCTGATAGCGAAGCTTTCTTTGTGAGACTTTCATACATGAGATGGTTTCAGAGCAGAACAATAATGTGCTTCAGATGTGTGTTTTCTGCATGGTTATATATTGTTTCTTTTTTGTTGCTGCTTTTGTGTCATTTTTCTAAACTTTCCTTACTGTCTTACTCTTAAAATTATTTGTGGACAGATCTTTTTGCCCGTTCTTGAGGACAAAAAATGGTGTTTTTCCAGTGCCCCCAGGTCCATGCTTGGGTTTTTTGATACAGTAAGAAGTAGAACAAAACATTTGTTTTTTTCAAATCACTTTTTCCTAGTTGGAATTGGCTTATATGGGGCTTTTAGAATTCTCTTCACTTGCAGATATTTGTTCTTACTGCTGTAAACGGTCATGAAGAACCAGATGAGCAGATAACTGATGGGTTTGTGATCTGCAGTCACTTGGAGAGCTGCACTTCCTAGCCCTGTGTTATGATTCTAGAGAGAGGGATTCCTTTCCCCAGCGCAGCTGTCAGATCACACAGTGCACATTCCAGATAATATTCCAAAAAATATGAACTCTTCAAATTTTAGCTCAGGTTATCCTCAATGCTTAATCCGAAATTCCAGGGGAGAAAATGGCCGTCAATGTAAAATCAGTCATCTGACACTATTCAGTGAAGTGATTAGTTAGACTGTGCTGGATTATAAAAAGTTAGCAGCATTGCTTCATCTTGGGATAATAAGTACAAGCTGCACTATGGGTCTTGGTGTTTGTTGTTGCTGAAAGAATGGGCAGCTGAAGCTGCTCTTGAGTGCTCAGTTTGTTGTATTCCTAAACTGTCAAAAGCACTTACTGTGTTGGGAGTGTTGACCTAGAAAATGAGTTGTTTTCTGTGAAGTCTGTAGATACTACTTCTCTAATATGAGAGCATCCCACTTTACTTTCAAGATGAATTCACAGACCTGCACAAGACCTTAGGGTTCCAGGAGGTAGTAAAATCCTCTGACTGGTATTCCTGGCTTTGCTCTGGAGCAATAGCTGGTAAAATAAATGACTTAGTGTCATTAGACTCCTGTGCTCAGAGTTACAGCCCTTCAAAATGCTGTAGTTGTGAATAATTAACATGCAAGGGTAAGTGGAAATTTATAAGAGGTACTTCATAATTCAGTGGATCAGGAGAACAAGCGCTCTGAACAAAAAGGTACTCTAACTAGCCAGTGGAGTTCCTCTGGTGATCAGAAGCATTACCAACATAATTAGGGTGATAGGAACTCTGGCTTTGCACAGCTCTGTATTCCCATGGGTTTTTCTGGGGTGGAAGAAGAAAATTCTTATGCAAGATGATAATTTGATGAGAAAGGAGGCACAGGGGAGTAACTAGACAGTAACCTGATGTTCAGGGTGTGAGGCTGATATGTCTGGATGTGATAGTATTACGGTGGCAAGGGCAAGATGTTCACCAGCATCTCTTTGCCAGAACGTTCCTAACAAAATTGCCTTTTCCAAGTCAAGAACTTAATTCCAAAGCAGATGTCGTGGGATTATCTAGAACACTTAGACTTACTTTAGGAGCACTGAAGTAGTAGTGTAGATGGAAGATGTGAATATGGCACTTTTAATGTGTTCAACTGCAGCTCAAGTAATACAGGATGGTTGTGATGCTCTACAGAGAAGTAATAAAGGTGGTAGAGGGATCACTGAGGGGGACATGAGGGACAGCAAGATAAAGATACTTAAAATTGAGAAGACTCAAAATTCAAATGAAGTAACAAGACAGTGAGAGAGACTCGTGTTATATAGCACTGCATAAGAAATGGAAGACTATGCTCCTGCTATTCTAGAGACAAAAAAAATTATTTACAACAGATAGAAATTAAAATGTTCTAAGTCCTATCAGTTCTCCTTGTGTAAACATTGATCTATCTGAATGACATTACCTTCTTTAATACTACAAACTGAACTGAATTCCCACAATAGGAATATGTGTAGATGCTTTAGAAATATGTTTTAGGTTCTATAGGTTAGGATTTTGGAGGTTCTGTCAAATGTTGTTTTCATTCAAAACTGAAGTTAAGAAATATTTTATAACCTTAAGATTTTGACAGCTAAATACTCTTGAGATCTGCTTACATTGAAAATACTTCATGTTTTGAGTTTGTGTGTAGTTATGTTGCCTGCAGCACTTTACTATCATCTGCTGCTGTTGCTGTGAAAAGGTTAAGATCATTCTGAAGGTATTTTCACAGGGAAGAAAAAACTCAGTAACAGAAGATTCATTTAAATAAGCTCTAGGAAGTATGACAAGTGCCAGTGTCTCAAAACTGAAGCTGGACAAAGAAAAACAGGCAAACGCCAAATAAACAACATGACATAACATATTTTGGCACTTTTCACACACTGATCGAAATGCATTTCATATTAGGTGTACTTAGTGCTAAGGGTTACTCTTTTTGCACTTGTTTTTGCAGTAGTCATCTGCTTGCTCTCCACTAGGATGATATTGACTGATTTCTAGACAATCCTGGACCATTCCTTTTATGTTAAATTTAAAACTAAACCTCATGTTTTTATTTGCTACTTCTGCTTTTAGGGAGTCTCACTGTTACTGGTTGTTCCTTTTTTCTAAGCAAGTAAACAGCAGCCCTGTGCTTTGCATATATTTTTCTTTAACAAGAATATCTGAATTTAATGGACTTCAGAAGAATGCAAGTGTGACTAAAACAACTGAATGGATTAGTGAGCTTTACTACAAGTGAGAAGTCTGACTTGATAGTTTAGTTAACTGAGAAACACTCAACCCTTTTTGAAGACCAAGGTTTTAGGCTCACTTCTTTTTCCCTTTTCTTTTGGTTGTCTCTGACCTAAGGCTACATATTTTCCCCCCACTGTTAGCAAGTAACAGACAGCAAATTGGCCTTGTCTTTAACAGGAGAATGCTTGGGTATCGTTTGGCTGAAGATGTTTCTTGCTACTTGACTCCCTCGAGGACAGGAGTAATTTTTATTAATTTGTGCTAGGAATTTCAAGCATGCTGGAAGGACTTGTTGCTTCACTGTGCAGGTGGTTTCTTTAATTAACCATTAACCTGGGTTGCAATGAGCCTTTCTTCTCATCTCATCATGCAGTAAGGCATTCAGTTTCTGGAGACTGCTTTGAAGATTTCTGTTCTGCATGTGGGTTTTTTATTTGTTAAATTAAATTAGCAGTTTTTCCTCATTGCTTCTTCACACTGACACAAACTCTGGGCTCTACTACATCTGAAACACTGTGTGGGTGTGATTGTGTTGGGAAGTGGTATAATGCTCTTTTTAAACTTTGGTTTCTTTATTCTTCTATTTTTCCTGAGGGGAACAATCCCAGTGTTCCAAATCCTTAAACATAAAACCCCAAACCAGTCCTCCCATTGTGTTGTACACAGTTTTCTCTTGCCCTGAAGAAGCTTCAGTACAGAGGTTTTTGCTGTAACCCAACAGATATTTAAAAATCTGCTTTAAAGCAACAATTACCATATTGTTAGAAGTCCTAGTCTTCTACCTGCCCTTCTTACCAACAAAGCCTTTAAAGTTCAACTATCTTCGTCTGATGTCCCAGGATACTATGCCAGCTTCTGAAATGAATTTTAAAAGCTCTTTCCACAGCAAGATTTTCAATTGCTTTTTGCAACACCAGTATATCCTACATTGCACCATCACTGTGGTAATCTTGTGAAGAGATGGACATGGCAACACAGGCCTGTAGGCTAGAGAGGGACCAAGACCATGTCTGGGAAGTGGTAATCCATCAGTTCAGTAGTCACAAGTGGGATCTCAGTGCATGCTGTGCAAGTGATAAAACCTGTAGCATCTTAGGGAGCGTTTTCCATTTTGACCAAAATATCTTTCTTTGAAGGCGACTTAGAGTGTCTGCTTCAATAAACTGCACTTGTTTTGGGCAGTTGGTGTGTACTCAGACATGTGCTTATAGTTGTGCACTCGGAGGAATATTTTGTGGGTTGTACCAGACAGAAATTCTGACCAAGACAAAAGTAGTGACTAGAGAGATGCTTTCATGGGCAGGTCTGTTTCAGTCATCTTTTTCCTAAGAGCAGGAAGCTGTGTGTGCTGCCTTGACCTCTGAAATGAGTGAACTCTGCTCAGTTGAGTGGTATCTTTGCCACTGCTCTGAATGTTTTGACAGGAAGATCTATGTTTGACTAGCTTAAATGATCTTTTGCTCTTGTGTAAAAAATTTCTTTCCTTACCTATCATTTTAATATTTAGTGGTCTCAGGCTATTTAAGCAATGTGGCTCCATTAGTTGTGACTGGAGTNGTGCTGCCTTGACCTCTGAAATGATGGGTGAACTCTGCTCAATTGAGTGGTATCTTTAACAAAGTTAATTAAGTGGTATCTTAAACAAAGTTAATTTTCTTCAGAGCAGCAGTTTGTATGGTGCAACGTTTTATGTAAGACTGTACTACTTACAGAGTGTTTTTTTGTTTCTCAAACTGTCCCACCATCAGTGGAGGAGGCTGGGAGTGCAGAAGTTGAGAGAGGACACAGCCAGGACAGCGGACCCCAAATGACCCATGTTGTGTAATGTTGTGACCAGGGGGCACAAGGGGAAGAAGGAAGAGGGTGAAATTAGGAGGAGGGGATGACTTTGGGATACTAACACTATCACTCCCAAAGTTGTTGTTAAATGTGATGGAGCCCTGCTTTTTGGGGAATGACTGAACCTTGGGAAGTGGTGAACAAAGTACTTGTTTTGCTTCGCCTGCATATATGGTTCTTCTGTACCTTTTAAACTGCTTTTATCTCAGCCCATGTGTTCCTGCATTTTTATCTTTGATTCTCTGTCATCCTGCAGTGAGGGAGCTAGCAAGGGATTAAGTGGTGTTTTGCTGCCTGCTGAGGTTTAAACCATGACAGAGGCTAATTCTTCAAATGCATATGACTGATTTGCACAGCCCGTGCTTTAAATACTGTTTCCCATGGACTGCTGTCCAGCAAAGCTGATCAGGACCCCAACATGAGCCAATGCATTCTTTAGGGTTTCACCTTCTTCTCACATGAAAATTCCTTTCAAGAGGGCAAGTGATAAGGTCTAGCACAAGTATTATTTTTTTTTAATTCAGCCTTTTTTGAAATACAGTGGACGTAGTATATGCCAGAAATGCATGAAAATTTGGGGAGCAGAATCTTTGTGTGTGGACTTCAACAGTGTCTATAGTAGAGCATGCATGCAATAGTGTGCCTGTTTTCTTACTGCCCTTCATATCAGTTTCATAGGCAGAACAGCTGTATATTGTGTGCTGGCATTTTTATGGGAAGTTATGTTGGATGACTGTGGGACCTATGTGATGACATTGTATTGCCTTCTGAAAGTGGTACTATCACTTATGTCAAGGTAGCTTACTTTGTAGTCTGTACACATTCTGTGGCAGCTAGAACGCTAATGATTTAAAGATAATTTCATGTTTTAACAAAGACTTCTTTGGAAGACATCAGGATTATAGTGGTAGACTTTTTGTCATCTGATCTTGTCTTGAACCTCCACTGAAAGGCCTTAGACACTAAATAATGTTTATTTCAAAGGAACTGAGGATCTAACCTTACTTGTTTGAGGTCTTGTTTGAAGAGCTTTCATAGAAGATTTGAGAAAGGAGGAGTGTGAATCTGTACTAAAAATATACTACAGAGTGGCCCACTCTGAATGTTAGGATGGTCTGAATGTAGGATGCAGTTAATTGAAGAATGTAAGTTGTACCCATTTACAAATAGCAGGCTAAATATAAAGTGCTCCAGCTACTGCTGCTGCTAGTTCTGGAAGACACTCAGTAGGCAGCCTGCAGTGTTTTATTGTTAGAAATCCCTTAATCTTTGATCTGCTAGCCTTTGTGTCTTGGGAATAATTGCACTAAAAAAATACAATAGGCATTGTATTAACATCGGATGATTACTGTTTTTCTTGCTTTTGTCCCCATCTGTATTAAACCCTACTTTTCAGCTTTTGGAGAGCATTTCATTTGTGTGGGGAAAAAAAATCCCACAGAACCCTCATGCTATAATCAGATTTTTATGGAAGTGTGTGAGCACCTTCTGGTTGGGTTCATGCCAAGGTGCAGAAGTAGCTTTACATGAATTTGGTAGTACCTGGGAAGGGAAAGAGGGTGGGTGACAAATCTCATTCAAAGTGAGCATGAAAAATAAGGTGTAACAATATGGCATACACGTATGTGCATGTTCTTCAGATTCAAGGCTGGAAAGTTGTAAATCTGGTCATTACATTTGCTGGAGCGATGGATCTGAGGTCTGTAGGAAGATTGTGATGATGTTTCTTACTTGATTTTTTTTGGGACAAGAGACAGAACTGAGTTGTGGCTCAGAACAACGTGAGCACTGTGCCCTGTCTCCCAAAGTACATTGGTATGGCTGACATGAGGTGGTGGCGTTGCTGCTCCCCACTCTGCTTGGAGTGACTTGGCAGCATCTTGAGTCCAGCTGGCTGTAGAGATGGGCAGAACACACAGGCATTACTTGGCTATTAGTTTACTCCATTCTTTCCTATTCTATCTTCTCCTCCTGATGGAGTAAGTTTTTCTTCTAGGCACTCTGAAGGTTGGAATTCTACTTTGATAATTTTGTTACTTGTGTAGTAAAAGTTTTGAAGGCTTAGCCTGGAAATGTCACTTTTCTGCTTGAGAACTTGTTTTTGGGATATCCAATTCTGGTGTGTAGTAGGAGGATTTATGCTTGCTGACAAAGGTAACTGCTGAGGCATGGCAAAACACATTTACCTAAAATTTCAGCTTTTTTTTTTCCAGGTCAAGAAAAGAAATAGTATGAGTAAATGAAGTGAGGAATGTTTATGAATTAGATGTGATATAAAGAAATGAGTTTCTTACTCAGCAGCCTGAATTGGTGCAAATGTTGCTGTCTTAGAACTGAATGTCATGGATGCCCTTGTCAATATTAAGTTTTTGTTATAAATACTATTTCTTGCATATATGCTAGGAACATGGTGGACTCTGCAAAGGAATTGAACTTATCTGTAAGCAAGCATAGTCTTTAAAGATTGCATGTGGTAGTGTAGGCTGTTCTTCTTAAAGGGAATTAAGCATATTACTTGGATCTCCTTCTAGAATTTGAAGTGTGAACTAGTCTTTTCTTATCCGTTTGTTTTCTGCTTCATGAATACTTAAGCCATCTTTCTCAATGTGTCTGTGACATTGATTGTTAGTGTTCCTGGTTAACTCAAAAGGTATCAACACTTGCAGTCTTAGCCAGCCTTCTTATATGGGAAAGCCCTTGGAAGCTTATGGACTATGTTATCCAGTTCTAGAAGGTTATTTTTTGGACAGAGCATTATCACTTCTTAAGTGGTTCTATAAATTCTGGGTGTACCACCATTGCAACAGCAATGCCATTTGGTACTTTTGAGAAGTCCTCAATACTGCAAGTGAATCAATGATAGCAGTTCTGTTGTCCTTGGAAGAGATTTGGACAAAGGGGTTCAAAATAAATGGACTAATGGTGAAGTTCAGCTGGTCCTCTAAACTATCTGTCCCTTAATGCAAGTGAAGGAAGAAGTAAGTTTTTAGTGGGAGACTTAAAATGGACACATGTTCTCCAACAGAAAGAAAAAAATCCTTTACTGCTTCATTCTATTGTGTCTAAATGTAAGAAAATGGATACTTGATTGGTTCTGCTGAGTTTTTTTGTTAATATATTTTTTTAAATAAAATGATAACTGTTATTACATTTTTACTGCTTATCTCAGCATGATTTTTTTCCTCACACTTGTTTCTGTGCGTTCTCAGTTCCTGAATTTTCCTTCCCCAAATTCAATGTTACTACTCAAATTGTTGGTCCTGTTCCATGGGATCAATAACTCATTATTCTTCTCTTTTTAGTGTACCTATGTCTTGCTGAGAGATCAATTTTTCCAATATGAAATCTGAGTAGAAATGATCACTGGTGTGTTAAATGTGTCAGTTTGGTGGGAAAGATTTTGAGAAGAAAAAGATAATTTCCAGTGTGTGACTATGCTTGGACAGAGCTATTTCCTGAATGATTAAGGTAGAATGCATTTATTGATCTGATTATGATNTAAGAAAATTTGTTTAC
This sequence comes from Dicaeum eximium, assembly GCA_013396995.1. Classification (NCBI taxonomy): domain Eukaryota; kingdom Metazoa; phylum Chordata; class Aves; order Passeriformes; family Dicaeidae; genus Dicaeum; species Dicaeum eximium. Next base: position 1,557,893 of record VWZP01007619.1, on the reverse strand, counting down.
CTGTCACCTCTGTAGCTAAGTTGTTTATAACATGTGGAACTGTGATTTTCAACTTCCCTTAATTTGTGACCCCGTATGTACATTTTGTTTGTTTAACGAGGATGATAAAGTTGATGAGTCTGAAAGTAGTTTTTTGGTGTATAACTCTGTCTAAATTTTTCCTGAATAGCTGTGTGCTGGGAAGTGGTTAAGGGGGAAGGAGTGCTGTCAGAGCACATCCTTGCAGTTGTGAGTTACAGTCCTCTGTAAGTATGTGCCCAGTGGTCTTAGGAAAGTTAAGTCATGTATAGCTGATCACTTCTGAAGAGAAAGCAAATGAACATGAAACATAAAAATCAGAGTATTAAGTGAGGTTTTAAAAATCATTAGATGTGTTCCATTTTGAGATTAGAGGCAGCAATAGTGGTTGACCTGTTGTTCCAGTGGTGATCTTGGTACCATTTTGGGAAGGATCAACACTTATGAATAAGGTTATGTGAGTAAACTGGAGAGAGAAGGCAAACAACTTGTAGATACTGATTATGAATTTTACCTTTTTTCAGACTTAGTTGTATTCATGGTTATAACTGCAGATGCCTCAGTCAATTGGCAAAATTACTTCAACAGAAAACTTCATTTTTTTTATCTTCCTGTTCTCAGCATTGGTATTATGTGTCATTATTTCTTTGACTTTTGTAGGAGGAAAATACAGTATTTAAGTAAGGTGGCTCTATGAGAAGCTTGGATCTGTTTCTTGCCTTCTGAATACAGTTTGAAATAGTTGACTGGCACTTGAGTATCTTTTTACTCTGCTCTACTGTCTCCAAAGAACCAATCTTGTCTAGTTTTATTTCTAGTAAGGACAGTTTGTGTCTTAGGACTTAAACCTAGAAGGTTTACCTTAAGTCTGTACAACACTTGAGGGTTAATTAGAAGCATTGTCTTGAGTCACTGGTCCTTTGAGATGTACTTGTCATTGAATACACATCATTTGAATTTCAAGTTGGGGCATTTTGTTTGTTTGTTCTTTACTGCCTAGGCTGTACCCCCTTAAGCCAGTTAAATTATGATCTTGTGTGTGTTTCCAAGTTTTTGTAGGGTGTGCTCTCCATCTTCTGTATAGTTTAGCTGAGAAGGTGCTTTAAAGGACTGGCTTGTATTACATTATACAACTAATCAGTTTGCTTTGTGAAGACTGAATTCATCCCAATCTATCATTTCACTCAATGAATATTCCTGTGTCATGATACAAATAGTCTGACAGCTACGCCTTGATTTCAGTGTGTGCAGTTACTGGTAGATATCCCCAACTTAATCTGCACAAGTCACTATTGGGCTCTGGTTTAGTTAGTGTTGGGGATATTTTTTTGTGATTCTCTGTGCTATTTTTGTTCTTATGTCTCTGTACAATTTATGTTATGTTCTTTCATCTCTTGCAGAAAAAAGGAATGCTATATCTCACTAATGAGAATGAACATACGTTCACTCTAAAACNAAAAATCCTTTACTGCTTCATTCTATTGTGTCTAAATGTAAGAAAATGGATACTTGATTGGTTCTGCTGAGTTTTTTTGTTAATATATTTTTTTAAATAAAATGATAACTGTTATTACATTTTTACTGCTTATCTCAGCATGATTTTTTTCCTCACACTTGTTTCTGTGCGTTCTCAGTTCCTGAATTTTCCTTCCCCAAATTCAATGTTACTACTCAAATTGTTGGTCCTGTTCCATGGGATCAATAACTCATTATTCTTCTCTTTTTAGTGTACCTATGTCTTGCTGAGAGATCAATTTTTCCAATATGAAATCTGAGTAGAAATGATCACTGGTGTGTTAAATGTGTCAGTTTGGTGGGAAAGATTTTGAGAAGAAAAAGATAATTTCCAGTGTGTGACTATGCTTGGACAGAGCTATTTCCTGAATGATTAAGGTAGAATGCATTTATTGATCTGATTATGATCAAGTAAAAGATATCCTCTCATGTCCTTTTGTTTTTCTTTTGAAGTGGATCGTATTGTAACTTGATTGTGGGGGGGGGGAAAAGAGCTAAGCTCATTCTTCAAGAGTTAAAAAGATGATCTCAAGTTTTCTTACTTATTGCTATGATACATTGGTGCTGTCTTCCATTTATGCTAATGTGTTTGCAAGATGTGTGAACACTTAACAAACCCAACTTGAAAAGTCTTCATTGAAATGGTAGCTTGATTCAGGAAGGAGAGGTGGGATAAGCCAGTGTAAGAAAATTTGTTTACCTGTCACCTCTGTAGCTAAGTTGTTTATAACATGTGGAACTGTGATTTTCAACTTCCCTTAATTTGTGACCCCGTATGTACATTTTGTTTGTTTAACGAGGATGATAAAGTTGATGAGTCTGAAAGTAGTTTTTTGGTGTATAACTCTGTCTAAATTTTTCCTGAATAGCTGTGTGCTGGGAAGTGGTTAAGGGGGAAGGAGTGCTGTCAGAGCACATCCTTGCAGTTGTGAGTTACAGTCCTCTGTAAGTATGTGCCCAGTGGTCTTAGGAAAGTTAAGTCATGTATGGCTGATCACTTCTGAAGAGAAAGCAAATGAACATGAAACATAAAAATCAGAGTATTAAGTGAGGTTTTAAAAATCATTAGATGTGTTCCATTTTGAGATTAGAGGCAGCAATAGTGGTTGACCTGTTGTTCCAGTGGTGATCTTGGTACCATTTTGGGAAGGATCAACACTTATGAATAAGGTTATGTGAGTAAACTGGAGAGAGAAGGCAAACAACTTGTAGATACTGATTATGAATTTTACCTTTTTTCAGACTTAGTTGTATTCATGGTTATAACTGCAGATGCCTCAGTCAATTGGCAAAATTACTTCAACAGAAAACTTCATTTTTTTTATCTTCCTGTTCTCAGCATTGGTATTATGTGTCATTATTTCTTTGACTTTTGTAGGAGGAAAATACAGTATTTAAGTAAGGTGGCTCTATGAGAAGCTTGGATCTGTTTCTTGCCTTCTGAATACAGTTTGAAATAGTTGACTGGCACTTGAGTATCTTTTTACTCTGCTCTACTGTCTCCAAAGAACCAATCTTGTCTAGTTTTATTTCTAGTAAGGACAGTTTGTGTCTTAGGACTTAAACCTAGAAGGTTTACCTTAAGTCTGTACAACACTTGAGGGTTAATTAGAAGCATTGTCTTGAGTCACTGGTCCTTTGAGATGTACTTGTCATTGAATACACATCATTTGAATTTCAAGTTGGGGCATTTTGTTTGTTTGTTCTTTACTGCCTAGGCTGTACCCCCTTAAGCCAGTTAAATTATGATCTTGTGTGTGTTTCCAAGTTTTTGTAGGGTGTGCTCTCCATCTTCTGTATAGTTTAGCTGAGAAGGTGCTTTAAAGGACTGGCTTGTATTACATTATACAACTAATCAGTTTGTTTTGTGAAGACTGAATTCATCCCAATCTATCATTTCACTCAATGAATATTCCTATGTCATGATACAAATAGTCTGACAGCTACGCCTTGATTTCAGTGTGTGCAGTTACTGGTAGATATCCCCAACTTAATCTGCACAAGTCACTATTGGGCTCTGGTTTAGTTAGTGTTGGGGATATTTTTTTGTGATTCTCTGTGCTATTTTTGTTCTTATGTCTCTCTACTATTTATGTTCTTAGGTTCTTTGATCTCTTGCAGAAAAAAGGAATGTTATAATATCTCACTAATGAGAATGAAAATACCTTCACTCTAAAAATTCATAAGACTTGTGGGGATTTCCAAGTGTTGTTTTTACTCAACTTGCTACTACAGTGCTCCTAAATAACAATAAACAAAGAGCTCTGTGAATGACACAATAAAAATGCCAGGCAATATTTTGTTGGTTGGAACTCCTTTCCAAGGTCCATAGCTTTGTTGGATGGCTTGTGTTGACTCTTCCAAACAGCTGTGACTTCCTTTTCTTCTGCAAGGACAGGTATTGAAAGATCTTAAAGGAAAGTGACTGTTTATTTATAAAATATATTTCTAGTAATGCATCCAGGCAATGCTTTTTTCCTTTCACCAGTGCTTCTCTGGTCCTTTATATCCATGTTTGTTTTTTTTTTTTTTTTCAGAACAGCAGCTGATTGTGTTGTATCAGGGCTGCCAAAAGTCTCAGTTAAACACAAGTGTAACACAGGAATTTCAAGCGAGCTTATTCAGAAGTGCTATAATATATTTCAACCTGCCATCTGAACATCTTTCTATCNTTTTTTTTTTTTTTTTTTTTTTTAGAACAGCAGCTGCTTGTGTTGTACCAGGGCTGCCAAAAGTCTCAGTTAAACACTCAAGTGTAACACAGGAATTTCAAATTTCAAGCAAGCTTATTCAGAAGTGCTATAACATATTTCAACCTGCAATCTGAACATCTTTGTATCTTTGCACTAGCCCATCATGAAATATATTTAGAGTATGTAATCTGTGAGTGTGTTGGACCTTGTGGGTTTCACACAGCTTATTCTGAATCCTGTTTTAACATGATACAGTTGAATGTTTTGGAAGGCTGTTCAGGATGGCAAAAAACACTTGGATTGGTGACTTGGCTCTTCGAAAGGGGGGAGTAGAGCAGTTCTCCCTTATTAACTTGGTTTGTGTCTGAGAGCTGGGGACATTGGGAATAAGTGAGCTCATCCTAGGGAAGCAATGGCCATCATGGTGGAGAGGAAGAAGTTGCTTCTGCCTTTCTTTGGGGGAAGCTTGTTGCAGAGCTGTCTGTGGGAAGCACTGTTTTTGTCACCTTGCAGTATTGGTATCAGTACAGTGCTGGAAAAAATCTCTCCTCAAGGTAATTGACTGCTAGTAGGGCACTGATCCAGCTACCCCTGTGACAGGCACAGCAAATAATTTGCATCACCTCGTCAGTGGCAGTAAGTGATTTTATGATGATGAGAGAATTTGGTAAAATAAAGATTGCTTGTGTTTCTCTGCAGCATATGATTGTTGCAAAGAGATGTGTTACCCCACCACTCTAAAACAGACCACAACAGTCCAGATGAGGGTGAAGCTGGGAACTGGGGATAAAATTCGTGTCAGATCATGTACAGAGGGTGCAATTTGCTGTCACAGCTCCCAGTGGCTGCCTCAGTGCCCTGCCCTGATAGGCAGTAGGGCTGCAGGGCATCGCTGCTATCCCAGCAAGTGAAGTTATAAGCTCAGTTCAGAAACAAAATTTTCACACCAGGATGATTGATGATCGTCCAGGAGAAATGAACAGAAATTCTGGGAGAGGTTTTCACTTTGCACAGCCCAAGAACAGGACTGGTTCTCTTTGGTATGTCTTGCACTGAGCATTTTAAATTTAGCTGTCCAAGTGGAATGCTTTTGAAGGTGCATTTTAAGTAACAAAGTTTAAAGTTCAATGAGTGCCTGGCAAACAGAGAAACTGTAGCTTTCTCTGAAGGTTTTCCTTGAAATTTTATGGTGTTTGCAGTAATGTATACTTGTTTCCTGAAATTTAGAGACAACGATGCATTCACTTCTTTTTTGGGGTGTGGCAGTTTGTTTGGTTTGCTGGTTTTTTCCTATGTTTTTGCTTTTTTTTTACTTCATCAAAAAAGCTTTTTTTGATGGTGAGAAATCATAGACTCATAGAATAGCTTGGTTTGGAAGAGACACTCATCATCACTTATGGCCAGAGATGCCACCCACTAGAGCAAGTTACTCAGGACCTTTCCAACTTGGCCTTGAACACTTCCAGGGATGGGGCATCCACGGCTTCTCTGGGCAACCTGTTCCAGGGCCATCACTGCCGTTTGAGTGAGGATTCTGACCTGAACTGGACTGCTCCTTAGGTAATATTAATTTGTATATTTTTGAGTTTATTAGCCCTGTGTTCATAAATTCAACTTGTGCTCTGTAACTAGTTGTATGATTTTTTTTCCCCCAAGTACTCTTCCCAGTGACACAATGCATCTACAAGTGCTTTACAGAGCCTTCAAAGCAGCCTTGTGAGTTAGTTTGCCTGATTGTATTTGATCACTTTTTCTCCAAAGACATTATTCTGAGGGGTGCAGATGCACTTCTTCCAGGTAGCTCTCCTGAGGGTCAGTCCTGTGCCATGCTGACTTAGGCTGGTTGAGCAATGGTTTTGCTGTATTGCAGGCATTCTGTGCACAGGTGAACAGAAAATACATGTGGATTTACTCTTTAAATTCACTGTTTTTTAAAATTCACTAGATTTATCTCTTAAGTGTTTAAAAACATCTAATGGAATTTTGCTATCTCAAAAAGAAGAGGGTAAGTTTTCTCTACTTGGTAATGGGAAAACAACTTTCTTAAGTTTTTGAGGATTTTGAGGATTCTTTTTTTCGTCTTCTGTAGTATACCAGATTGCTTTGTTGAAATGTGGTGGTTTTTTTGCCCATTTGTTTTGGAAGCTGGGCAGAGGCATGGTTAGAGGGGAAAACAGAACATAGGGGTGGATATCTAATGTGCAAATATACTCAAGCCCACTATTTCTTAAGGACCAGAACAATGCTGTGGTTATATGACCCAATGTCTCTGAAAATTGCTAACTGTTCCACCAATAGTAGAGAAAATCTTGTTAGGTACTTCAGTGTACTGAACATTTGAAAGCATAAGGGCTCAGCTTACACTTTGTGACTTGATGATGTCTGGAGCCAAGAAAACAATGTCTGTTGACATTTCCCTTCCTTATCATTCCGTATTTTTCTAATCCCTGCAAAAGATGGACTGTCCAACTTATGCTCTTCGAGATACTTCTGACGAGAAGTGTGTCAGTTTTGAAAAGATGCGATTGCCCAGATCTTAAATTTTTAAAAACCCAATGCCTCTAGAACTGAAAGTCCTTTTGGATAAAAGAAATGGATTCTCAGGCAGTATTATCAACATGCTGCATTTATTTTTAGAAAACGTGATGCTTGCTTCCAGTAATGTGCAGTCATGAGCTCAGTAGTAATAAATCTTTGCTACTATATGGAAGGAAGATTATTTGGTTTAGTGACAAATAGATTTCATCAGATTGTTGCCTTTTGCTTTTGTCAGATCTGTGCTGCCAAGGGGAAGGCATTGGGGATGCGCTTGCCAAAACATGACTGCAGACGCTTTTGCAAATCAGGTTTTCCCAAAGTAATCCAACAGCATGAATCTGCTCATAAAAGTGTTGCAGAAAAAAAAAGTAGAACTTTATTCAAATATGTGTACCAATAACATGTGCCATAAAAGATGATAATTTTCATTTTATGTTGACATAAATCACTTACTGGTGAGCAGTACCTTTTTGTGAAAGTGGTGTCATAAGAGTAGGCAATAACTGATTGGAAAGGTCATTGGATAAATCAAAAACTTCAGGCATCTGTTTATTATTGACATTCTTCTTTCCTCTCTCAAACAGAAAAGAATTTTCTTTCTGTCACTCTCAAATCTCCATATAAATTTATAAGAGTAGGCAAATACCTTGGCTTCTTGGAGGAAGGCCTGAGGGTGTTCCTCCCCTTTTTGTCTGCAGTTGCCAGATCCTATAAGGCAGATCACGTGATGCCAGTTGCTGTAACCACACAATACAAAAACAATTTTTTGTACAGAGATTAAAACAAACAGGGAAAAAACACATTTCAGGGCATTTCCAGAAACCATGAACAAATCCTCTGGCCTCCCCTGATTCTTCTCTTTGGCTAGTTGGTTTTAATGTGTACTTATGGAACACACAGATACACACCTGTGTTCTCACTCAGCTTATAAGGCTGGCATTATTAAGGGGGTTATTTGGGTACTGCTTATCTTAGAAGAGCTGTCTCACAAAAGATCTCCTACTTTCCCCTCAATTAGCAACTGAATTTTGGGCATTCCTTGCACAGCTTCCCCTTCAATGCTCTGTAAAAACCCTCTATCTCTTAATGTGCTTTCAGAAACATGTAAGCAGCTTGTTGTCAACCAATTTATGTCACCTCAAGTAGTTTCCTGTATTAGGTAACTAAGTTACCCAACTTAGTTGGCTCAGTTTGGTAACACTTGAGAGAGGGACTGGTGTTCTGTCTCCAACCTTAAGAAGTTTTGATCCCTTTTTGTGCCCACTTGTATGTATAATACTGAAGGTTTTGGCTTAATTCCAGGCAGTTGTTGAACAAAGTCTCCCATGTGGGGCTATCTGATGTACACTTTCATGTACCAAGTAAATACCATCTTCATGTTGTGGTTCAGGAATGGTACCCCTAAGTCTAGTGCTCCCACCGAGTGTCCCAAACCACACACTGCTCTCTCCCACCCCCTCACCCCTGCCTTCCCCTTCTTCCCACTGCAGTGGGATGGACTTGAGAATTGGAGGCACAAAGGGTGAAGACGACAGGTTGATAGAAGAACACTTTGCCAGAAACAGCAATGAGATATGGAAAGCAAGTGTAACAGCCACAATGTTAATAACAAAAGTGTACAAAAGAGAGGGTAATTCAATACAAAAATGCTCATCATTGACGTCAAGACAATGAACAATGGTAGACAGATTTGTCACTACCCTGAATTTCCAGGCATGAGGGGTCCACGACTTCCCTGGGCGACCTTGTTCCATTGTCATCACACTCCCAGAATAAAGAATTTTTTCCCAATAACTAATTTAAACCTACTCTCTTCCAGTTAGAAACCAGTCCTGTCCTTGTTAAGCAGTCTGGAAGGCTGCAATTAGGTCACCTCAAAGCTTTTCTTCTTCAGGCTGAACCCAATTCTCTCAGCCTTCCCTCACAGGATAGGTGCTTAATCCTTCTAAAAATCCTGGTCGCCTACTCTGGACTTGCTCCAAAAGATCCATGTCCTTCCCATGCTGGAGACCCCAGAGCTGGATGCAGCACTGCAGGGGGGTCTCAGCAGAGCAGAGGGGCAGAATCCCCTCCCTGGCCCTGTTGCCCACGCTGCTTTGGATGCAGCCCAGGACACGTTTGGCTCTCTGGGCTGTGAGTGCCATGGCTGGATCATGTCCAGCCTCTCATCCACCAGCACCCCCCAGTCCTTCTGGGCAGGGCTGCTCTCCAGCTGTTCATCCCCAGCCTGTGCTGATACTGGGGGTTCCCCTGACCCAGGTACAGTACCTTGAACTTGGTCTGGTTAAACCACATGAGGTACCTCTTGGCCCACTTTTTGAGCTTGTCCAGATCCCTCTGGATGGCATGTCATCCTACAGGGGTGACTGTCCAACCACTTCCTTCTCCATCTAAAAGTCCATCTATGGAAGCAATTTTTCTTTAGTTTAGAAGAGGGATGTTGTGAGGGACCATGTCAAATGCTTTACAGAAGTTGAGATAATTGACATCTGTCCTTTTTCCGTAGTCCATGGATGTAGTCAGTGTCATAGAAAGGCACTGGACTGGTCAGGCAGGACTTGCTCTGTGCTGGCTTTTGAATAACAGCATTGGAACCGATTCTCTGGATCACATTTCTTACTGTAGTGTTGAATATTGTTACTCCAGGTTTACTTTATGGAGTCTAGGTTTCAGGAGGAGAATTAGTCGTTATGCTGACAAATCCAGGTGGTTGTAAACCAAGTGCCATTTAGGCCCTGATAGTGTGCTGTTGCATATATCACAAAGTTTGACTAAGCTGAACACAAACGAAGAAAACTAGTATCAGAGGAAATCATGGAATTTTTGGTATTTCTTTTGGTTGTGAAGGGAAGGCTGAGGAAGGAGGATTGAGAGAGAACAATTGGAGTAAATAGTCAAAAAATCAGATTTTTGTTTAAAAATAGTACGTAATTATGTATTTATTCTAAAAATATGAAAAATCTACATGACATTTAGTAAGTAAGCAAATTCCTTTCAACAGATGTGAGGATGCTTTTCATCTTAATTGTGTAGCATTGTGTGATATTGCTTGGCATTCAATATCTTCCTGTAATTATTATTGAGATTTGTACTTCGTTACTTGTTTAGAGGAATTTTGTAGTTGATTTGTAAAACTTGCTTATGTTCTCAAGGTCTCTTTAATGGCCTTATATATTTTCATTTAAGCTTTATGTACCATATGACAGAAACTGCTTCTCAAGATTTAGTTTTCCTTTCTTTTTTTTTATTTTTAAGTTCTGGATTTTGGAAATTGCCCATGATGTATTCCTGGGCATATGAATACTGCACAAAAAAGTGTGATGTAGAAATTCTAGCTAGATAGAGAAAACACCACTTGCTAAGATTTAAAAAAGAGCATTTATGTTTAGTATGGCTATGCATTTCCACAGTTACCTGTTAAGGAGCAGGAGCTTTCTGCCTCTCTCTATGACGTACTTCCCTAAACTCAAGTGTATGAAACTACCAGAGAGATGAAGAAAGATAATACTATTTCTAATACCTTTTCAGCAGCTAAGAGGGAGGAGTCAAACCTTCTTGGAGTTGGCTTTAATCTAGAGTTGTTTAGCTACCTTCAGCTAGTTTTTGTTGAGGTTGGAGGTAGTGTAATTATGCAATTATTACCAATGAACTTCATTTAGACTTGACTTAGTTTCTAGCACAAATAGCTCCTTCATAGGCCATTACCTTTCAAATGATTAATTTACAGAAAAACAACAATCAATATGCTTTTTTCCACTCTTAATGAGGTAAAAAATGTGCACACATTTTGTCAGTAATTATGTTTCTAGCACTTTAGTTCTCAACATTTTAATTGCTTCAATTCCAATCTAACAGTCCTCCTAAGGCTTTACTTCCACTTTGTGGTCTTTCTTTGAAATAGTGTCAACTTGGGAAAGTTGGGTACATGATATAATAATGAAAACTGTTTCAGTATTAATCAAGTATATATGGCAAAACTTAGTGCTCACTTCATGTGGCTTTGACCATCTAATTCTAAGCAGTAAAATACAACATGTAACTGTAGATTCACAGAAGAATGTTTTTGGTTTTTATTCCTAATGTGTAAGTACAGGTTAGTTTCAGCATTGATTAAATTGACTGCCTAGAAATTCTAAGCTGTTTTTAAGTTACTCCCTATCTAAGTGCTTATATTACAGGAGGTTATGGAAGATCCAGAAATAAAAAATGTCTCTTTTCATAACATGAACAAGGCTTTATTTTTATAGGCTGGAGAAAATTTCTGCCACAAGAGGGATAAATAATTAATTTTAATGGTTCTAAGACTATTTAGATGAAAGGATCCAGTACATAACCTCTAATCTCCATCAACTCAATGCAAACTGACCACTGGAAAGTGCCACATTCCTATGGGACAGAAATGAACTACTGCAATATGAACATGTTATTTCATTGAGTGGGAAAATTTCCATCTTCCTCATTCCAGAGGGACCCCTCTACTTCTCAGTGGTCATGAATGTAGTAAACATGGCAATATTCATATTCATTATTTAGGAAAAGCATGTTCATCACATTATGGGGAAATCTGAGTTATATCAGTTTGTGGATCAAGCTAGGCATATTAGTGATGATTTTTTAGGATGTATTTTTGAGAACGCAACCCATTAAAGCAACCTTTCTGTAGCACTGCAGAATGTATTTGTGGAAATACAGACATCATTAAGTTAAAGTTTCCATTTACCCTTTTAAGTAGGTGTGGTGGCTTGTCCCTGGCTGGATGCCAGATGCCTATCAAAGCTGCTTTCCCTCTCCCTTCTTCAGCTGGACAGGAGAGAGGAAATATAATCCAAGACCCCTGGCTGAGACAAGGACCAGGAGAGATCAATCACCTGTGACCATAATGAACAAAACAGACTGGCCTTGGGCAGATTAATTTAGTTTATTGCCAATCAAATTAGGGTAGGGTAATGAGAAGTAAAACACCTTCTCCTCACCCCTCCCTTCTGGGCTAAGCTTCACTCTTGATTTTCTCTGCTTCTTCCCTCTGAGTGACACAGAGGGACCGGGATGGGAGTCTGTGGTCAGCCCATGGTGTGTTGTCTGTGGGTTCTAATGGACAGGAAGCTGACCCCATGACGCTCCCTTGTAGCCAAGGAGGCCAGAAGCAGGTCAGGAGAGGTGATCCTTCCCATCTCTTCAGCCTGAGAGGGCTCAAGGGGAATTTAACATGTATGAATAGCTGATGGGAGGGAATGAAGATAGAGGCAATCTCTTTTCAGCAATGCCAGTGGCGGGACAAGAGACAATGGGCAAAAATTCACATATATAAAGTTTCATCAAAGAACACAAGGGAACACTGTTCTGCTGCTAGGGGAGCCTAACAGAGTAACAGCTTGTGCAGAGAGGTTGTGGAGTCTCCATCTTGGACGTATTCAGGACTCAGCTGGACAAAGCTCTGGACAAAGTACCCCAGCTGACTCCCCTTGAGCAGGAGGTTAGGACTAGATAATTTTGAGAGTAACTTTCTAACCTCAATAATTGAGTCATTTTGATATCCCTGATCATAACCATCTCAATTTTTTTTAATTTACTGTTTACCTAGTGCATCTTAAATGGTTCAATTAACATGTGTTCAAAAGCTTTTTTTTTTTTACTTGATGGGAAAGATTTTGTTATTAAGCAGCAGAACCCATCTGCAATTTGCAGCCCAATTCACAAGAGAAATGCTTATTTTTCTGTTCTGTTACATGCAGAGTTCGAAAACTGTAAATTATTTCTACAGTGTTTTCTTTGTAGGACTTGAGTAGAGATGTTTCATCTGCTAGAGTAAGGTATCCAGAAAAATTAAAGTGCATTCATTCTCTGAATTTGTTACATAATTTACATGTCAAAATGTAGATTGGGTACTTACATGCAAAATACATGCAGTAGCTTGAACACTTTTCTGGTTTTCATGCTTTCTTGCACAAAAAAAAGAGAAAGAAACTAAATGGTTCCTCATATGCCTTCTTAAGAGGAAACGAATTTAAGAAAAAAGTTTTCAAGTGCGAAACACTTCTAAGAAGATGTGGAGCTGATCTTATTTCTTCTGTTGTGAAGTCATACGTTTAATTTGTTGGGACAGATAGGATGTGCTAGACAAGTGGATTTAAGCCAAAATTTAGGCATTTTGGTTAATCCTAGTTTTGCTATTTATGTGTTCAGCATTTCAGAAGATCCTGGAGACTTCCACATATTATTTGTGTAGATTGGTGTCTAAGAGGTGATTCCCAAGTTACCAGCACCAGCCACCTTCAAGGCAGATGTCACAGTGACCCCTTTGGTTCTTTAAGATGTCATTCTTTTGCTACATGTGGCATTCAAAATCAACAGATATGACCACTTTGGAATATGTGCAAGAGGAGCTGATGAAGTAGTGAAACTATAGGTGTAAGCTTTAATAACAGCATCAGTCATTTACATCTTGTAGATCTGCCTCTGAGGAAGAGATACAAGTTTTGTTTATCCTTTTTGAGTACAGAGACTCTTACATTTTCATATCCTTATTTCTAGCAGCCCACAACTGTGTGCAGTTGACTTCTTGTGGGGCAGCAAGAAAATGCATTTCACTGGAGATGATTCAAAAAGCTGGACGCTAGTTTTCAAGGTGACAGTTATTTTTAATGCTGAATAGAGAGTAGGTGCTCTTAGGGGAGAAAGATAAATCACAGGAATACTCTTGTTTTAAAATGACTAAAAGAAACTAGAATATTTCCTGCAAAATCTATTGATCAAAAAGGACCTACTGGTCAAGTGTCCACCTTATTTTCTAAGATTCAGCCTAATTAAAATGGACATAGAGCAATTAAAACTTTTGCAGTTGTGTTTTAGTTGTAGATCACTATATTCTAGGTATGTGAGTCATAAGCGGTATTTCTTTGACCCAATTACCAATTAATTGGCAATAAAAGTAGCTACAGGGTGACAGAATTTCTGAGGGGACAGGAGGCTTTTCTGAAAATGTAAGCGCCTAGTGAGAAAGACATGAAGAATGTGATATCTCATTACTGTTACTGCAGTTAATATTGATGTTTTAATTGGTTGTATTAATGGCTAAACTGTATGGCACTTATTCCAGGGTCTAATTTAACTTGCATTTATAGTGAATAAGAGAGTACTTGAAATGGCTTTTAGCTGAAGGCTTCAAAGTAGGCACCTTTACACCATGTAAGTTGATCAACAGGACAATCACTGCTCAGAGTTGAGCATTAAGTCCCTTCTCTCCAGCTATGTGAAATGAATTATTATACAATAGAGTTTGGCTGCTCTCTCTAAATGGAAATAGCTTTCTCAGTATTTGCATGGTTTAATCAAAACGATGAAAATAAATTTTGTATAGAGCTCATGCTTTTTCAGAGGTAAAATAAAAACTGAACAAAACAAAAGAAAAAGAGAAGTGGATAGAAAAGAAAAGCCTCAGGGAAATATTTCAGTAACAGATAATCTGCTTAAAATTGTCACAAAAGTTTTTAAAGTAAAATGCTTTTACCATTAACAAGGTAGTTGTTTTTCATACTGTACTATATAGATACAATAGGCCAAAATCCATTAGCGTTAATTGTTGTGTACTTTTTTGATTGAACTATGTGATCACTTTTGTTGATTTGTGCATGTATGGCTGCATAGGTCTTATCTAGCAAATGAATTTAGGATTACCTTAGTTGGTTGGGGCACAGTGCTGGTAACACCAAGGTTGTGAGTTTGATCCCCGTGTGGGCCAATCACCTCAGAGTTGGACTTGATGATATTTAGGGTGAGCCCCTTCCAGCTCAGAAGAGTATGTGAAAACTGTTTTGACGTGCTTATTCTCTATATCTTTAGTCTTTCAGGATAGCATTTACTTAATTGCAAGACCTTTTTTTGATGATTTTATTTTTGTTTTCTTTTTTGCAAAAGGTCCTGCCCATACAGGGTGGATGTGGACATCTGCATGTTGTATGTATGCAAGAATAGTATTTTTGTAAGGTAAACACAGTATCTGTTGTTAGACACTCAGAATTTCAGGCTTTTATATTTGAGCAGCCTGCTTTTCATAACAAGTCTTTGGTTTTCTGAAATAAGGTATACTTTGTTTGGACTGACACTAGCTCCAAATCTGTTCTCAGAAAAACCTTTAACTTTTGTGAAACCCTGGCATTGGCTCAGATGACTTAAATGCTCCTTCTTTCTACTCTGACATGATGCTGACTTTTCTTCTGATTTGCTATTTTAAAGAAAACTATATCTTGTCCTTTAAAGTAACACCTGTGATGGTGCAGGTACAGAATTTCTAGAAGTATGTTGTGATGGTTGCAATTTAACATCTTTAGCCTGGTTCACCTTCAGCTGTTGTAGTCCAGCATAGAAAGGTGATATTAGTACTTGGCTGCATTTTATTCTCCTTTTGAAACATTAAAGGAAATGGAAATCAAAGGAATGGAAAGGCTGTGTATTAAAATGGAAATTTTAATACACAGCTCTTGAATTGCACACATTAAAATCATTAGAGACAAAGCTCAGTATTCTTGGTGTAATGTAGGTAGGAAGAGATAATAGTGAGAAGACATTTCTCCACAAACCCCTACTGGGTGCTCACATTGCCTGTGAACCTCAATATTTCATGAAAGTGTTGCTTTTAAAAAAGAAAATTGTCTTTTAATCAGAAGTATTGAATGAACTGTTAGCGTATTGCTTATGTTATGTCCCCAATACTCTATGTTTGATCTTTCTGCATCGTTGTGGTAAACCTGAGATATAATTGTGGAGAAGTAAGAAAACCCCTTATTTTTCAAAGTCTTTTTTCTTTTAAATTTTTTAAAATGAAAAACTTCTGACATAGCAGAGAAATTTGAAGTCAGTGCACCACTATGGTTTTAAACTAACAGTGTAGAACTTGCTAACTGGAGCCTGAAATGGAGAAATGTTTGCCCTCTGTTCCTCCACAAGCTTTTGTGATTGAATTAATGTTGTTACTGTATTTTTTGTGGTTCTTACTCCATTTAGTAGTGAGAAGTGTAATTTGCAGTCTGGGCAATATACATTCTTTAGTAGCTTAGTTTAAGCCATAATAGAGTAGAACCCCTTTAATCCCTACCAACGGGATCAGCAACATGCAAATGGACCTAAGGACATTATATTCATTTATTCATAGACGTAGGTTTGATGGATGTTGAGGCTGTGTAGAGTACCTTCAGAAGTAGCTGTCAGTTAGCCACTAGAAACTGCTATTAGTTGTCGAGAATTCCTTGACTGAGAATGTAGTGAAGCATTAAGTTAATTGGATTCAAACCTCTTTGACTTTGTCTTGCAATCTCCAAGTGTCCAGACATTCCTAACTGTGTTAACCCTGCTTCAGTAATGCAGATTTTATTCTAGTAATTAAGACACCTGCAAGTCAGATGTGGTATTACTGCTTTAAAGACAAACTGTTTGGTCTTGTCTTGCAGACAGACTATTTGTCAGGAGGAGGAGGTGGCATGTTATGTAGTGGTAGAAAGGTGAGGTGCATAACTTGATCTTGAAGAGAGCATGCTAAACTGAATCTCCAAGTACAGTCCACAAGCAGACCTCAGTGTAAAATCTGGAAATGCCATCTAGGGGATTTTTCTAGTTGCTTTCAGAAAATCTGCGAAGAGATCGGATGGAGTGTCATGGTTTGGTGGGAAAGGGCCTCTCAGGTTTCATGTAGCTTTGTTGGAAGTGCACCAAAATACACATGCAAGCAGCAGTGGTTTCCATACTTGTCTGTAACAGGATGTAGAATGCTGAAAGAATGCAATGGTTAGCATCAAGTTATGGAAGAACAAAGGGTAAAGATATTTTGGGATCACAGAGTGTTTTAGCAGTGACTGAACAGGCGCATGACCTTGAGTTAATGCTACAGAAGTCAGACATTTCCATATTCCACAGGCATGTTGCGTTTTCCATTCCACTCTCCCTTGGTAGCACCATAAGTAAGGCTAACACATTAAAAAGTCTGATATGGAATCCATATAATTAACAAGAGGAAAAGTAAATTATTTATTTTTATTGCATTGTTCAGTTTAATTTGCTGTAGTTTGAAAACGGAACATAGCAAGTAAAACTGAAGGAAAGAATGGCATTTACATACCTATGTTCTGGATTTAAATCACTTTTCAAGCAACATGGAAGATTTAGTGTTTACAACAGACAGTTATTAAAAGGGGATGTAAGAGACAAGTTTTGAAGTCAGACCAGAAAAAATGCTTCAGAAGGGAACTTGGTGCAGGTGAGCAGTAAAATTTGCCTATTTACAGCCCCAAATTGGTTTTTATGAGCACCTCAGTCATACCTTTGGGGATAGGCAGCTATTTTTTCCCTGCCTTGTGAAGCCTATTGGAAGGATGAAGAGGCATGTGGCTGGCTCTGGCTCTCCTTTCTTTAGTGTGTGGAGCACTAGTTGAAGATGGAGGAGTCTAAGCTTTGGTTAGTTTTTCCTTTCTGCCCATACACAAAATTAATTGGTAGTCTGTACTGTCTAGCCCTTGGGCTTTAGTCTAAATAAAATGATAGAAAACAAATGAGTTTGGGGGAGAATCTGTGTCTCTTGCTAAAATGGTGTTATCAGCCATGATTTCAAGGTTTATGGACCAGAGTCAACATGAGATGGGGAACTTTACTTTTAGCCTGCTCATGAGGACATCCGAGTGCTAGAACAAAAGTAAGGGTACCAACATGGCTTATGTGGTAGGGTTTTTTGTGGAAAATCTAAGGACTTCCTGAAATATGACACCCATTTTTAATGTCTTCCTCTGTCACCCTCCTGCCCTGGACCTCAATATCATAAAATAACCCACATTCTCCCAGCTATTGGAAGGAGAAAAAAACCAGTATGATTTTGTGAAGTTACTGGTAAATACCAGTATAGTTTTTGATGCACTCGACACAGTTTGCATGATATTACTAAGTCAAGTAACTCACATTCCTGTGGAAGGTATAAGGAAGGTATACTGTAGCCCTATATGTGGATGTGGGAAACTGCTGGAACAGGGGATTATAGATGCCTTTTCTGTTGAGGCAGTACCACACTCTTACCTAAGTAAGAGTTTAAACATAAAATTAAGAATATGATATCCTTGTGGAAGGGGATGCTTTCTTGAACAGAGTGTTTCTATTGATGACAAGTCATGTTGCTCAAATTAACTTTTTACTAATTCCAAATTTCATGTTTTTGGTTTTTTTTACTTCATTATCTCCTTGTAAGCTGTCTTTCTAAATAATAGTTCTAAAAAAGTGAAGATGCAAGGATTTAGAAAAGTAGGGAAGGCTTGTATCTGTGTAGTGCAGCAGTACGTAGTTTAGGCTTCAAGGGAAGTACCAAGCTGAATTTCCAGTTTATTCATCAGTAGAACTGGTTTTAACGTTATCAGGCCTCATTTTACCTCTGCATATGGGAACAGCTCTTCAAAGTGGTTTCTCTTTTCTTGAGTTGTCAGTAATAATTTTTAAATGAACCTCTGACTACTGTTTGAACAGGAAGCTTCTGAGAAACCATGTGATGTGTAGTGTTATTTCATTTGTGTTTTCCTTTCTTTTCTTCCTGCTTCTTTTCTTTCCTCCACCTCTTCCTCAGTTTGCAATCCATACCTGCTTTTAAGTTGCAGACGAGTCACAAAATTAACATTTAGTTTTGTGGTTAGGGCGTCTCTTATTAGCGCAGTAGAGATTAATACCTGCCTGTTTCTTCAGGAGTTTACATCATGTACACTGAGGCAATTTGGAGGCATAGGACTTTTTTCAGCTGTTGTAGGTAATGGCAACATCTTGTGTCTTACTGTGACTGCTGCTGTAAAATTGTTCTTGTGAAGTCTAGGATGTGTGTGGGTTTTTTCCCAAGTAATTCAGATTTGTTTGGTTTTGAATTGCAACTATTTCTACTGACACATTGAATGGCATTTCTGTCCATATAACATTTGTCATTTGCACACTTTACACGTCTCCCCTGTGCATTGCCAATACCTAACACTAATCAATTGATTTTTAGAGTGGTCTAAGAGTGAAACAAAAAATCATGTGCAATAAATGTTTAAAGGTTAATATTGATTGGAGTAAACTATTCAAAAAGAGCTGAATCACAACAATTAATTAATTTGAAACAATGAGCTTTCTCAAAGGCATGTTCTAAAAACAAAGCAGTAGATCAATAGGGATCCTAAAATTCAAGTAATGCACTGAAACATCTAATTCACAATTATTTATACTGTGTGTGCTGAACAGATTGGCAGTGATTGCTGTTGATCAGTAAAAGCCTGCCTCCAAAACCTGATGAGCATTTTGCCTCTAGCATCAAAAGTGGTTGGGATTTCATTGTTTTGTGGATTTAGTAAACACCAAGAAGTTCATGACTTGTCTGTGTAGGGAATAGAGAATAAGACACAACTGTTCTCCATCCTGGTGTCTGTCATAAAAATACTGTTCCTTAATGTTTGGAAATGCTATCCACCTCCTGTTCCATCTTGTAAAAAAGATAGTGCAGTCTGAGGCACTGTATAAGGAACTATTTTGAAGTCTCCTCCTCTAAGATGGCTGTGAAGAGATGTGTTGCATCAAGTGGAAAGGTGGACTATTTCTAGGCAATTGTGCTGGGATGCAAGGGATTGTAGAGAAATTAAAAGAAATTGGTCATTTTTTAACCATGACCAAAAAATACCAGCTTTCTTTGGCTGGTCTAGCACAGATGTTGCAGCAGTTGTTTCCCAGAAACCTCTTTAGACAATTTTTTCCAGAGATATGAGGCAGCTGTAGGTGGCCCTGTTTAATGGCACTGAAATTTGCAAGTAGAATCAAGTTGTTAATGCTATTTATTTCTTTAAAAAAAAGTGGGGAAAAAAAAATGGGGGTGGGCAGCAGAAAATGACAAGAAGCCATTGTGCACAGTTTGCTGTTTAGACTGTTACATCATGCTAATCAATATCCTCTAACAGAGTTTGAACAGAGGTTGAGGTTGTTACTAATGATCAGTACAGGATATTTGAATGCTTAGCGATCAATGCCGAGTATCAATTTTGTTCAAATTACACTAAGAATGTTTTTCTTTTCATTTCTAAGATAACTTGTACATCTTTCATTATGCTGGCAATAAATAATTTTGCTACACGTTGTGTTGTGATTTGACAGTTGCTCTGATGTAGTTTATTTACTTTTTAGGATGGCACCTTTCCTGGGGATGTAATTGAGTCACTTGTTTTGAATAAGTGGAATTTATTTTCAGCAATGGCTCAGTGGAATATATGTATTCAGGGAGGAAAAAAAACCTCTAATATAAAGCTTGCATGTAAAAAAAAAATCATATTCAGTGTCTATGCTCCTCTGGAATTCTGCTATCATAGTTCTGCAGTATAGTGTAAGCTGTAAGACATTATCTAGTTCTCTATGTACGCCTATATAGGCAAATGGCATTAAATGAACTCCATTTACTAAAGGGAAGAAATACCATGATAATCCTACAGTAAGTAGAAATTCAGACTTAACTCCCAGTCAAGTAAATGGACAGCAATATATTAGGGAGAAGGTTTTTTTTTTAACTAGGTCCCAGACTGGTCTTTTAAAATAATATATACTATACTAAAACAGTCAAGTCCAAATGTTCATTAAAGTAGTTGAGTTTTCATATGTCTTGGTACTGCCAAAAGGTGAAGGAAAAAGAAATGCATGTGGAAGCACATAAGGAATGAGATAAAAAGACAATGTAGGAATGCCACAGTATGTGTTGCTTTAGTTATTGCAATAATTGGCCAACAAAGAGATGGAGAATGTCGCCGGCCAGGGGGCTATGTACAAACACGAACGGGACGGATCTGCCTGGGATGAGTCTTCAGCCCTTTATTTTACAGCATCAGTCTCATTACAGAGTCATGGCTATGGAAAGATGTCACCAGCTCACATCCCCGACAGCAGACAGGGAATTTAATGTTACAGCCTAATTTATAAGTTTTCTAACCAATCATACAAAGCAAAAGCATGTTGACAGCAGTTCCATCCAATTGCTATAAGCACACGTACCTTCAGTTAAAACAGTACTTGCTTATTTCGAATACAATACCTGTTTGTAAGCCTTAAAACACAATGCACAGAGCTTTATTATTAAGCTTAAAACTTCTTTATATCTACTAGATATATTTTTCTGCAGCTTAGGAGCGCTTAGGACAAGCATTACCATTGTTCTGATTGTCCATCCTCTTATACTTTTTATATAACTTTTCTGCTGACTTATTTTGTGGCTACTGCTTAGCACTAATCAGTTCTGCTGTCTCTGAGGCCTGCCTTTTGCAGCTTTCCCAAAAACCTTCTAAATTTTATGGATCCCCACAGAGAAAACCTCACGGAGCATTATCTATAAGATACTTAAACTCTTGACAAACTGCTTTCACAAATGCCTGTTCAACATTCGACAAATGAGACTTTTTTGTCATGTATGAGCAGAGGTGATTGTTAGGATTATCACTATAAAATAAATACATTTTAATCCTTCCTTAACTCCTTTCACTTGCAGCATATATTTACAGAAAATAAGCTACACATGGGGAACTTCATTATTTGGGCCAGTGAGCTGCTATTTAGGGATAGTTGCTTACACAGCCTAGAAATAAAAACTCGTTGGTGTTCTAGATGTCCTAGACCTGGGCTGCTTTGTGATGGATACCTAAGCTAGAAATGTCCTTCTTAATAATGCCAATTTATGAGGAGTTAGCATCTGGGGTATATTCCTAGCTTCCCAACAGTCTTGAGCATAGAATCTGTCAGTACATAAATTCTATTTTTTTTGTTTGTTTACTTGAATCAATACAGTTGGGATTTACAGAGGACTAAAACTAACTAAAAGCAGTTCTTTCCAGATAGCTTAATTTTCTAGTCTCTTGCTTCAGTTCTGGTTGATTCATGCCTGTAGCCATTGTGTAACTTTACTCTTTCGCCTGAAACTAAGTCATAGCTACACATTCAGCTTTTGTAAACTATGTTAAGAGCACTCACTGTTTTGTAGTGAATTAGAGTGTGCTGGGTAACACATCTTTTGGTGATTAAACTGTGGTAGAAGCAAGTTGTCTTCTCTCTGAAAGTCTCCCGTGGCAAAAAGGGTATCATGCTGACAATATGGACAGAGACCCTCCCCCCAGGAGTGTTATTTGGCTTGCTAGCAGGATATATCAGTGACTGGAGTGGAATGATTTTTCCTACCTTTCTTATTGGTAGGCAGCTGGGGAGGTACCTTCCAACGATGTAGTCCCTGCAAAGCTACAGCATCAGCTACATCTGGCTTGGGAAAACAAACTATCAATTCTGAGGTGACAACGATGTTTGGTCCCATTTAAAATTGTTTAAAGCTTTTTTCCCTTCAGGGAAAATGGGACAAGATCTCATATTTTCACTTAGAAGATGCACTTCCTTGTTGTGTGTAGGTTTGTACATGTCTATTATTAGAAGTACATTAATAGAAGTACGGGGAAATTGCAAGTTCTGGTTTTAGAAGGAAGTATATCTTACAGTGCTGGGTCTTGGTAGTGGGGAGGTGGGAGCTGCAGGGATGGCCTCTGAAGGAAGATATCACAGCCTGCTCTGTGCTGGACACAGCAGGTTTCAGCCCACTCTGTAATGAACACAGTGAGCCCATCAGCCACTGTGGGCACCTCTGGGAAAACTTATGTAGGACGGGTCAAGAGCAAATGGAAGATCTGAGGGTGGAGCTGAGAGAACTTGTGTGCTGAGAACTATTTTAGCATGGCAGTTTGGGATGGTAGAGGACTGTGAATGCCTATTTGCCAAAAAGATTTTGAATTAAATCTATTTATCCATTATCAAGAAGATATCAGGTCTTCTCTTAGATGTCCTTGTGTTTCTTTGGTGAGGACTTAACATAACCTTGTACAAACTATTAAAAAAACTCAGAGTAGTGGTTTGTTTATGTTTGCATTTTTTTTTAATTCTTACCTTTCTACCAAAGAGAATAAACTCATTTACTACAGTACAGGAAGGCATATGTATGCTTCACACTTGCTTATTTTCTCTTTCCACAGTGTAATATCTTGCCTTCATCAGTCTTTTGAATAACATTTCTGTGACACCTCAGCTTCAACACCTTCCACATACACATAATATACCAGCAAACAAAGTCACTATGAGACCACAGGGCAAGAAAACACCTTGGTAAATGCATATTTACTTTACAATTATGAGCTAACTATATGGAGATACTGAAGTATTTCATGCTAATTTTACTAAATTATCATGATTACGCAGGTAAATTGACATCTGCAAGTTGTCTGAATGCCAAGCAAGCCCAGCAGCAACATATTGTATAAATTCACATTTTAACAGCATGAAGCTCGGTCCCACAGGTCTGCTATTCAGTTATTGTTCCCAGTCAAGCTGTCAGTATTATTTGGTGTGATTCAGGTGCTTATATGTACTATCACTGGTATATTGTCTCATTCTGAAAGCAAAAAGATTAGTATACACCTAAATATGTAAAATAAGATTATCAATTCAAGTAATTATATGCTAGTGTACATTACCAATAAAACATTTAACTCAAATTACCGTCTTCATATTTACCTCCTTATTGACTTTTATTTGTCCCTTCCAGGTCCCATTACTTATCACTTTGCCTATGTGAATTAAAGCGAGATAGTTTTGCATATTATATCTTACATGTTTTGAAAATTATGCATAACAGCTTTTATCTGTGAGGTATTCAATCACAATACTTTATGTGCACCATAAGAACATTTATGCCTGAGTCTCAGAACTTGAAACATCAACAGTCATTTCTAGCCTTTTTTCCCCTCATCAAACCAGGGGAATGGTTGATAATTAAAGATTATACTGTCAGACATTGGTCCTGCCCAAGAGTCCATCAGCTGTGACTGTGCTCAGATACACCTGGAGTTCAAAGGTGCCTTTTGTGACAGCAAGACATAATACCATAAATTGAAGTAAACAAGCTTCCATCAGGGATAAGGAAGACAATCATATTAATTATTCAACCATTGTCCCAGAAGGCCATAAACTCTTCATGCTTAGTCCTTATTCCTTTCAATGAAGGCTCTCCTTGCCAGGTAAAGGCTGCTGGGCTCAGTTCTTCAGTTTGCTACTAAGGGGAGGCAGCCCATGTACCCGAAGAGGGCCAGTCCTATGTCTGGTGTTAACAGCTCGATTTAAATAAACTATAGGCCTGCCCTGTGAGTGGCCTTTTTTTGTGCAGGGGTGTCGATCTGCTAGAGGGTAAGAAGGCTCTGCAGAGGGATCTGGACTGACTGAAACAATGGGCAGAGGCTAACTCTATGAGGTTTATACAGGTTTTATAAGGCCACGTGTTGGGTCCTGCACTTGGGTCAGAACCAAGCCCTTGCAGTGCTCTAGGCTTTGGGTGTAGACATTGGGTCAGAGTGGCTGGAGAGCAGAGCAGCAGAAAAGGACCCCAGTGGTGCTGATGGACAGCAGGTGGAACATGACCCAGCAGCGTGTCCACGCAGGTGACCAAGATGGCCAAAGGCATCCTGGCTTGTATCAGAAGGAGTGTGGTCAGCAGGACCAGGGAAGTGATGGCCCTCCTCCTGTACAAGGCTGTGCTGAGGCTGCATTCAGGTCTTTTGTTTAGCTTTGGGTCCCTCACTAGACAAAAAACATTGAAGTGCTGGAATGTGTCCAGAGAAGGGCAATGAAGCTGGTGAAGAGCACAAATCTGATGAGAAGTGGCTGAGGGAGCTGCGATTGTTTAGGCTGGAGGAAAGGGAAACCTTATTGCTCTCTAAAACTACCTGACAGGAAGTTGTAGTGAGGTGGATTTCAGCCTCTTCTCCCAGCTAATAAGTGATAGGTTGAGAAGAAGTGCCCTCAAGTTATGTCAGGGAAGGTTTAGATAGGTATTAGGAAAGTTTTTCGTGGAAACAGTGACCCAGCATTAGAACAGGCTTCCCAGGCAAGTGGTAGCATCACCACCCTGGAAGCATTCAGAAAATGTGTGGATATGGCATCTGAGGACATGGTTTAGAGGTGAATGTGGTGGTGGTACTAGATAATGGATGGTCTTGATCTTAAAGATGTTTTCTAGTCTTAATGACTTTTTGGTTTTATTGAAATACAGATCAGTGACTAGTGCAAACGCTTTTTCTTTCCATGTCCATTGCCACTGGGCACATAGGCTGTGTTTTCTAACATCTAAATAAATCCTCTATCATTATTGCCCTGGGCAGACTGGGAATCAGTTCAAGCACTAGCTCTGAGACAGGACTGACAGGCAGGTGGTTTGTCTTTCTTGGGGAAATGGCTACCTTGGTGTTTCAGTGTAACACATTCAGTAACTGCATGTGCAGAAGCAGAGCGAGGAATAAAGCGCTGTTGGGATGAGTGATGTCCGAAATGATTGACAAGTCTGTGAACAAAGGGCCTGCCAAATGGCCTTCTGGCATCATACCCACTACTTTGTTCCTTGTTTATTGTTCTTCTCTATATGATATAGTAACTTGGTGATTGCCAATTTGATGCATCTGGTGGTCAGGATGAATTTGTTTTTCTAGACCTGCTAGTCAGGAGAACATTTTACCTGTACAAATATCTCCTCTGCATGGCAGTGCCTCAGATGATTTCAGTAGTTATATCAGAGATCAAGGAGGCTCTGACCAGCGGGAGAACAGTGGTACTGTTTCCAGTGAATCCAGCCGAGAGCCTCTGGTGGACCCAGCTGGATTACTGTGTTGGGCTCAGATGGTGTAGCGTAAACTTTGGCACAATCATCTCCAATGTTTATTCAGTATGGTGTGTCATGTTAAAACCCTAGTTTTATGAAACCATAAAACCATGGGAAGGGGCCTTAAAGATCATCCCAATCCAACCCCCATGCTGTGGACAAGGACACATTCCACTAGACCACGTCAGAGGAGACATCTCTGGGCAATCTGCATTCTACTTCTGACATTGCTAAGCTGGTGAGTTTTCATACTTTACTGACATTACCCACTCCTTTAGAGTTGCATCATCCTTCAAGATCTATATTTTAACTGATCAGAAACTTGCAAAAGGGAGAGAAAAGGGGAGTGAATCATATTCCTGAAAAGAAAGTGAATTTTTGCTGAAAGCTTCTACTCAGTTGAAAAAGCAACCAGGTTTTTGTTCATTTTCATTATCATTTTGGATTCTCTAATAAAGCACAGCAGGTAGGTAGCACAGCAACAAGGGGCCTTACAGATTTCAAAAGAGAATATTCATCTGTACAACAGAATATTTTTAGGAAAGGGTGCTTTGTATCATGTGAATAATTTCATAAATAAAACCTCTGAATGTCTATTTTGGGAGTCATTCAACTTGGAAAGAGGTTGAACAAGATATACTTATCAATTAATAGTACTTTTGCAGAAGAGGATAAATGGCAAAGGGGCATATGTTTAAATTCCCACAAGGTCTAAGTAATGATATTTAAAGTAGCTTGTAAGATTAAATGAAACAATAGAGAAATCTGTGCACCAGTATTTCTCTCTGGAATTATGGTCTCTTTGTTGACTCTTTAGGATATTTGAATGATGTTTCATAGTTGCAGTAGGCAACTTGTTTGATTGTGATCTCAGACATTTTCTGACCTGGGGGCTGAATGTCATCTACAATTCTAGTTCCTTAGGACCTTATCCTGCAACTTGTCTTCAAACACTGATTCTCTTGCTGTACTAAATTGGAAAGTGTATTTTAGCTCAAGAGAAAGAATGGTGATTCCAGGATATGTAAGTTGTTGGGTTTTTTTCCTGCATATCAGTTA
Source organism: Dicaeum eximium (assembly GCA_013396995.1). Lineage (NCBI taxonomy): Eukaryota > Metazoa > Chordata > Aves > Passeriformes > Dicaeidae > Dicaeum > Dicaeum eximium. The sequence goes on along the minus strand of VWZP01007619.1, from coordinate 1,531,370 downwards.
AATATCTTTGTACTTGACTGTTATCTTTAGCAAAGAATGCACACTGTAATTTAAGAACCAGTTTAAAATTAATGTTACTTAAGAGGTTCTGTGCTATATGCTAAACATGAAAGAAAGGGAAAGACTGGAAAGGAGGAATTAGTTCAATGTACAATACTCTGCTTCTAGTTCTACAGTTCATATCCATTACTTGAAAAAATAAAAACCAACCTATGTACAGAAATTGGCTCAAATGAGACAAATACATATTTAATAAAATTATTATGAAATTTAATGTATTTAATGTCCAATGTAGAAATTGAAGAGAACTACAGCTCTAAGTCCTACTTACATAGCTATCTATTTCCACTGCTGCCTTGTTCTACATTACAACTTGGCCACCCCATCCTAGCTGTCTGATCTTCCTGCTCCAATGCTGAACGCCTGCTCTGCTCCCAGCAGGCCCTTGATCGTCTATCCTGCTTTTTGTTTTGTCCTTACTGTAATCTCATGACTGACTTCTTAATTTTTGGGTGTAGTTTTCTTCAATAGCCACTGAGTTTTGTCAGTATAACAATTTTCATTGCTCCTCTTGCCACTGTTTTTCTTTGATAGTCCTCTAATTTACAGTTGATCATTTTTGCCTTAGCTTGTCCCAAGTACTGTGGTCTTTCTGTGATGGTTGCTTTTCTGACCTGACATTTGGAACACCCCTCTGAGTCCAATTGTACTTTTACAGCAGAGATTTCATCAGCTTTCGTTTCTCATGGTTCTTGTCTTCATTCTCCATTTTTCATTCCTTTTGTGATACTCAGTCAGTAACAATGCTCAAGTGTCAGTGTTATTTGACATTGAAGGTGCAGGGGTGTGTCCTTAGGGTACTGCAGCACTGTGACATATCTTTCAATGCCTCATTAATTAAGTAAATTAAAGCAGCCCTGTAGAAAGTGAGATGAGTTGTCGGAGAAGTCACTCCCTGTTTCCCATTTTTGTCTCAACAGTGTTGTGTTTTGGAAAGATGTGGAGCGTCTATTTTTTTTCGTCCTTTGCCAGTTGAGCAGCAGTGTATAGACTTGAAAAAGTCAGTGTCGATTCTGGCATCATTGTTTACAGCACAGTGAACAGAAGTCATTGCTCTCATCACCTGCCACTGCAATGTAAAATCACACTTCTAAAAAATTCATCTGTTGAGCCACCATAGCCAATCTGTGGTTACTTGAAACCCCTTTCTATTAGTTTGATTGTCATGGGTCTTTAACCACAGATTGTGGTGTTTGGCCAAAGATTTGTTTTTGTCTTCTCTCCATTTTTTTCATTATTCTCTCCCTTTTCCAGTCTAAGTTTAGAAACTTCCTACTATGAGGCATAAAATGTTAGCAGAAGAGGGAGCATAGCATTCAGAACTAGATGACCCCTTTGAATTTACCATCCATGAATTATACATTAAATGTGTTCAGTGAGAGACAAACTAGCAAGATGCTTTGCTTTTCACCTGGGTGTTTTTCACATACATGTGAACCTACTTTTTGAAAGAGTGCAGGAGAGTAGAGCAAATGTTAGGAGGGTGAAGAGGTTCTGCAAACAGATATTAACACCTTAAAAATGTTGCTGGGACTTAGTCAGTCTTGGTTGAAGTCCCATAGCTTTTTGGTAGTATAATGCACAGTATAATTTTTGCTAGTATAATGTAAAAGTAAAAAAAGTCATGCCATTTTTGTTCAAGGCCATAGGCCAAGACAGCATCTAGCATCCATGTCCTTTCTCACTAATTGTTTCATTAGCCAACGCATGAGCAAGGCTAATACCTTTGCTAATAGTGATTTCGTTCATGATGCATGGTGAGTGTCAGAACTCTGAAACTGCAACAGATACTCAAGCCCATGCAGAGGGAGCAGGGTTTTGTGCCTGGAATATTACCCTGCCATGAGTACAACATCAGGCAGCTCAAAGAATGGATAACAGGAGATGCTAAATCCGGTTTTAGGCAGCACAACAGTGAAACATTGCACCGGTCATGTCCAATACTGTAAAAACCCAGCTTGTTATTTTGTTTCTTTTCAACAGAGCAAGTGCTATGTATCTAATGATTTCTTACCTATTTGTTTAACTGTATTAAAAAAATGAGTGGGTTCTCTGTGTAGATAATAAGAATATAAATTAAACTAATATAAATAGGTTTAGTTTGAGGAATTACAAAGTTAGTAATTGATCAATTGAGACAACTGTAACACTGAGGTTTCCAACATTGTTTATGTGTGCTCAGCTCCATGTTCCACCCTTAGATGTAGGCTCCAAGTCTGATGTAAAATGGCGCCATTGAAATGTGACTCTTGCGGTTTTCTGGATTCTAGGAACTCAAACCACAAGCTGAAGTGCAAAGTTAAAGCTAAGTCTCATTTGTGCTCCTGCTTTTTGCAATCATCTGAGGCTGATGCTGGGCTGCAGTGGGATTTCAGAGAGATAGCCAAGCAATGTCCACCCCATTAAGTGTTCTAGTGCACAAAGTCACATCACCCGGGTACAGCTCTGTAGTTGTGTTGATCTAGCACCAAAGCCAAGATAATCACTCTGAAGATATAATTAGCTCAAGTGCAGTGTGATAGAGGTAGAGCTATATTGCTCCTGGCTCTGCAGTACTGTGCTTTTTCTCTTTTGTTGCCCTGTCTTCACTGCAATCAATTAAATTTCCCCCCTTTCTTTTTTTTTTTCTTAATTTCTTTCATTTTTTTTTCCTTTAAGTGAAACTTCAGGGAGTTGGCTGGTCACACTTCTCAAGGAGAGCTTTAGATTTGTGCCTTTAGATGGAGCTACATACTCATCTTCTGTTGAGGCAGACTCACTGGTGTGAAAGAGCGAGCAAACAAAAAAGGTATCTTAAAAGACCACTTTAAGTACAATATCCAATTTGTAAAATTTTACAGAAGAACATGCTTAAAATTTTATAAGTGTATCCAGTTTTCAAAGTAATGAGAACTGATAGCAGTTTTATGGTTAAAAATAACATTGTTTGTTGCCTTTCCTTGCTCAGTTATGTCAGTGGAAGCAGTTTCTTCCTGTTTAGGCACCTTATTTAGCCTTATAAAATTTTAAACCTTAGGAAAAGGTAGTAAAAGCCCCTTTATTTTTCCTTTATAATAGCTTCTTTGATATTAATGTTTAAACACAGGCCTATGACTTCCTGATAAAAGGATGTGTCAGCAGTCTGATTTTGTCCATGGTTTTCTCCTGTGAAGCACATAGGTTTAGCAGATATCAAACCATGGATCAGCCCTTTAATTTGATCAGTTGCATTATGATTCCTTACTTAGCAGAAAGTAATTTCAGGGTCAGCTCTGTCCCAGTGAGCACTGTGTGTGAACTTCCTCAGGTGTTATGTAGAGATTGGAATTCTGTCATGAGAACAAACAGTGCCACCATGCTATAGAATGACTACTCCTAGTAATTCTTGTAATTAGCTTCTTTCTTTCTGTGGGGTCTAGGAGAGAGAACTAGGTTTGGGACATGATGCAGGAGTTTTCAGGTGATTTTTCACTTACGTGAGTTTCAGATCTTCACAGAATGACCATTTTTGTTTGTTTTCTTACTGTTTAATCAGAGGAAATAAGAAATCTGTTTCTAATGGGTGTTATTGTAAGAATTATGTTTTTGCCTTGTTGGCTTTTCAGTGACATAATCTTTTTCCATTCAAGTATCAAGATAAAAATGCTGCAATTAAAATAAATCTCTTCTCCATAGTGACTTTATCCATTCTTCTCCAGAAGAGTAATGGTGATGAGCTTTTAAAGTGCTTGGAAGAATGGATATGAGTAAATCACTGGTATTTGGAAGACAAAGTAACAGAACCCCCCAGGTATAGACTCAGTGTGTATGCTGAGTCCTCCTACTGTGCAGGGAGATGCATATTGGCTCTCTGAATGTACTGTTAGTCCACAAAACAAAACTGTTTCTTCTGGCACAAATGATTCTTTAAGAATAGGCAGCAGATGTGTTTTAAAGTGCTAAGTTTTCATTTTGCAGTGTCTTTTATATAGTATGTTGATAGTCACTGTTCACTGACTGCATTATGCTGTCAAAAAAGTGTATTTTTCTCAGAATCTGTTTTAATTCCTTACAGAAACACCTTTGCAGTATATGAGACTACATTTATATGGGCTGAGAGATTACTTGAATGCCTGTAATAAAGGCTTGGTGGAAGAAAAGGCAAGATGTGTAAAATTTCACATGATAGACAAATACCCCCCTGCTCTCTCTAGCACTACAATTTTACTGACAGTGGCTATTGCCGTTTTTGATCACCTAAAATAGAACCTATAACCTTGTTTACAAATAGCTCTTGCTGTTTAAATATTTAAGAGCACTAAGATAAGGTTTCCTTAATTTCGATGACATAAATTACAGTACAGTGAACCAACATTAGATCCTTAGAATCAAGAATAAAAAAACCCCACGTTTTTCTGAAAATAGTGGCTAGCCTCATCTTGAGAAAAAGAAAATATGAGGTAGTAAGGGTAGGTGGGAACAACTTTTGCCAACTAAAAAGTGACAGCTTGATAAGATATCTGAAGTGCAATGTGATAAGCAGACTTGTTACTGACATGGTTTTGGCATGAAGGAATTTTTTTTTGAACTTGATATTAAACCAACAGAATATTTAATGTTGAACTGACAATGCAAAAATCTTTCTATGATGTTTCTCTGACCATGGCTGTAATGTTTGGGAAGGTTTTGGTTTAAACCATTCTGGTACTGGTTTATAGACTAGGAGTAAGACTCGACATCTCAGCTCTGTTTTATCTTCTTTACCCCTACTTTCTTATCCTGTTGTTGTCTTTAATGAGTTCTCTTTACTGAGCTTCACTTCAGAAGTAAATAAAAACAAGGCTGGCATATATTTCTAAAAGGTGAAATGTATTTCTTTTTGTTTTCTCTGGGCCATGGGTTAGCTGATTCTATATTCACTTTCCTCTAGTCTAAAGTTCAGGGTGCAAAGGCTTGTGATTGGTGTCATAAACATTCTGCCCTCGAGGTGTAGATTCACCTGGTCCGTCTCCCCCACCAAATTCTAAATTTTGGCCTGTCTTAAATTAAAGATATGGATATAAGGAATTTGTGGCTTGTTTTAAAATCTCAGAGACTGATTAGGTCTGTTCATGTTCATTTGTAGCTTTTCAAAAGGTCTGGGACAGGCAAACAGATCATGCCAGTGTGTTTCATGCTGTTAGTGCCTGGAAGCAAGTGGAGGCTCTGGGAGCAGAGCTATGTTGGATCTGTCTTATGGGACTGATGCTCGACTATTAGAATGCCAATTGTACTCTTCCCTGCAGAATGCATGTTTCTGAGGCACCTTGGGAAACAGATGCATTGATATATGGATGACTTGAGGGAAAAGAACAGGAGCTGTAGAACTGACATAAAATTGTAAAGAAAAATAAGTGGGGAGATCCTGGAAATTGAGTATATGGGGCAAAATCAGGGGAAAAAATGAATGGAGATGCATTAAAGAAGATTAGATGTCTTCTTGCACACAAATCCATGTTCTTTTAGTTTGAGTATGTGCTGAATTAGTTACTGGAGTTTGCATTCTGAGTCCTTGTCTCTAAAAATAGTTACATATCTCAAGGTTATACAGTATAACCATTTTTTCTTTTTCAATGACTTTGTTAGACCAAATTCAACTGCTGGTGGCAGTCTGCAGACTTACTGCAAGAATAAGCCTAAAGTTGGTGATTTTGGTGATGGAGTATTGATCACATTGTAGAATCAGAAATTGAAGGGCTTTTCCCTTTCTGTCTCTCATGGAGTGTGGAATTTTGTTAGGTGGAATTCTGTTATTGACTTGACAAGATTTGAATTAAACCCTTAACTGGGGTTACTTTTTGTGTCCATTTGCATTGTGGTATAATTCCCTTTATATATTCTTAATGTGTTTGGCCTGTAGAAGTGTCATATGGAAGAAAAATCAAAAGGATAACAGCAGAACAGTTAAGCATCTATTCCAAAGTCCATAGAAGTCACCCAAAAGAGTCCCATTCAGTACAGCTGCCCCACTGCATTATGCACTGAAACAAAAAAAAAAAATTCTAAAATTTGTCTTCATAAGTCCTTATTCTATGTGATGGACTGTTTTGATTGACAATGGCATTTCCTTTAAGAAATTTTCTTAACTAGACATGTAGAGCAAATTTTATAGACTAAACTTTATAAAATCATTACTAGTATCCTGTTGTGGGGTCTAAACCCTATGAAATTCTGTGAAATATTTCCAATATTTCCGTATTTCCAACAAATATTTTTTGTGTGCTTAATACAAGATCAGTCATTTTTGCTGGTATTTTCCTGTTAAAGTTTGAAGCCACAGATCATTGTTTTCTAATGACAAAAATAATTAGCAGTAAGATGTATTAATGACTGTGTTATCAGGTAATGATGTCTTCATTAATGCATGGCTCTAATCTCTGAAATAACTTTGTCAGTAGCTGCCTGTGGAAGGAATGCTTAGAGAGGAGGGAAAGCTTTGATGTATCCACTGTCCAAATTCATTAACTGCATAAAACTCAATCCTGTCTTCTGGATGGTGAGGCTATACCTTGGGTCTTTAAAGGCCAGACTTGAATTCCCTTGAATTTATACTGGAAACTCTCTGGGATATCTGTTTTGGTTTTCTATGTGCATGCATCTGCTGAATTCAAATGCCATGTAGCTGATCAGTGAGAGTTCATTCTAGTATCTAAGGATTGCTAAAAGAAAGCTTTATTTGGATTTTGAATTGAATTTTGTATTGCTGCCTTTTTTTCTAATGTGGACTGAATCAAACTGTTAGATCCTGAACCCTAGATAGAAGGAGAAAGAATCAAATTTGTTTATGGCTTCTAATTGGTTTGGAACAGTTTCTTTTTTTTTTTAAATTAAAATATACTTTTTCAGGGTTATCATGGTGACTGGTATGAGATCTTGCAGGGACTCAGTAAAATGAGTAATGCTGTCAACACAGCAGTAGCTTTGAGCAAGTTAATATTGTTTACAACCTCTGCAAATAACGTTGTATGCTAATTTTGGAGTTGATTGAGGGAAGTAAAATAGGGAACTCCTTGCGTAATTAATTTTTTTGTTCTTTATTTAATAACTTTTATTTAGGACACTTATATGCTTATGTTCCTTTTCATATTTAACTTCCAGATCCTGGACGTGCAAACTCTAATCGTGTTTAAATTATTAAGGTAAAGGTGAGTTTTTGTTTGCAGTTGCCTTTAGAACAGATATTTACAAAGCTGGAATTACTTGACAGAATTTCTATAACTTTTCTCTAGCTGTGAGCTCATAAATGGAATAGGCTTCCACTCTGAATACCTTTTTGATTGCTATGTGCAAAGCATGCATTGGCTCCTAGGAAGTTGATACTTTTTCAGAATTTGACTGGAAGGTGTAAAATTTTCAAAAAAATTATTTGATGTGGAAAAACATTTTTTCTTTTAACTTTTTTTTTTTTAAACCTACAGCCTCCCGGCTTTATGTAAGAAAATGGTTGGGTATTGAGCTATTCTCTCCTTTAACCCTCTGTGCCTAAATGCATTTCCTTCAATCTCTGAAGGAAACCCAACCTGAAAGCCTAGCATCCAAGGCCAAAAAGTAGGAGCAGCATGACAGGTAACAGATGTAGGTGTGAATATTTGTCCTGTATGTTTTCCTAGCAGTAACATCTGTCTTGGCTAGTTCCCCCATAGTTAAGTGGAAGACCAGTGATCTGTCACTGTTTTTGTTCATGGAAGTGAATGCTACCCCTTATTCCTGTGAATTCTAGACTGTTGTTTTTCTTTTATATTGTCAAGTGGAGCGTAACTCACTTTAAGAACTGCTCTGTTATGTTTGATGTAAATCTGTTGTTTCTATTACAAGGTTGGAGTGTTCTAAGACTATTCATCTGTGAATACCTATAAAAATATTTATGGGTTTGCAAAAAATTACCACTAATGCTTGAAAATGTACTAGTTTCCTGTTCAGAAATGTTGATTCATGGGTGGTTCTGAAAATGTAAAACAGTGTTTTAGTAGAGATGATTATTGATTTTGCCATTTAACTGCAGTAGAATGCTCAGTTTTCTGAAAAGTGGGGAAAGCGTCCAGTGTTTGTCTTTTGCAGCAATATAATAATTTCAACACATCTCTGAAGACAACCCTGAAAAAATGAGGACTCTTGCATCTCAGCAATCCCATCTCTAATGATGACTATGGCATCCTATCTTCTCTTTCCTGTACCCTGTATAGGCTCTATTTCCAGAGGTAGTTTTGGGTGCAGTTTTATTCTGTATACTTCTGAGTTTCACTTGTAGTTGACCAAGTAAACACAGGAAATGGATATTTTTTGGATAGCTGCAATATTTCCCTGGGAACATAATGAAGGCTGGCAGCTATACCAATGTTATACTGGATTGGGTGATTTATTTCCCCCTGATTTGTTAGCTTCTTTTTCTCTTAAAATGAATGATACCTAAGCCACTATGGAGGTAGTGTGACCCACCACAGCATTCCATTTTAAGACAAATATTGAGTCTCACTGGTGTGAGAGACTGGGAAGATTATTCATGTCTCGACATTTTGGGGTGCGTGTGTGTGGGACCAGGGGCAGATCCTGTGGTGAGGCAGTGCCCTGCCCAGTACACCACACCCCCTAAAGCCTGTATCCCTGCCAATCCCTGGCACACCAAGGCAAGGCTCCACATCCACCTCTGGAGCCCCTAACCCAGCTCCTGAGTGGCCAACTGACCAGGATCCCCAAATGTGAGTAGAGCCCAGGAAGGCCAAGGGGGTATTCAAAGACAAATGTGCAGCAAGCAAGTCTTGACTCTACCTCCTCATGGAATTTATGTCTGAGCACTGCTGGAGTCCAGGAGTTGCTAACTGTAACTGTGCTTTTTTTCTAGGAATTTTTGACTAACTTAAAATTGAATGGGGTTGGAGTTAACTAAATTCAATGGGCCAAGTTAATGCTTTGAGAAGTGTTCTATGTTGATTAAATGTTGCACTAAACCTTTTGCCAAATTTCTTTGGTTTGCCAAAGTTGCCAGTAAAATCTTTTTTGTTCTTTTGACTGCTGCGGAATACCTTGATGGTGTTTCTCCTGTGTGTCTGACTCAGAGTAAATGAACAACAGTAAGCCCTTTAAGAAAACCTCATTAATGGTTTTGTAGGGTTTTTTTAGGTTTGGTTTTGTTTTTTTTCGGGCATCATTACACCTGGAATTTAGATTCCAGTTTTATAATTGTCTTTGTGGCTGGCAAATGGTGTGAGGACAAGAATCATTAAAAGTGGAATGCAGTAAAAGCGATTAAAACAGATTATAAGTCATGTCTGTTCATGTGCTGTGGAGGGGGGTGAGAATAGGCACAAAGATGAGAGAGGGGGTAGAGAAGACACCCAGTCGGGAAGAACAATTTTACCAGGTCTGTGTTTTAGTCAAGCACCTCTTGCGCTTTCTGGGTTTCCTTAAAAGATGTGATTGTAAGGGCTGAAAGTAGCTTGTTTCTGGTTTGTTCATTCTCATCAAGTTTAAATTGTGTAGTCCCTTGAAATAACTGAAGCTGGAGGTTGGGGTTTATTATCATGCAAAACTCATTAAAAGATGTTTATTTCCATGTAGCCTTTGAGCATCTTTTCATCAGTTTCATTATGTTCTAACTTAAAAAAGAGGTTTCTTTATGGCATGTTGACTAATTCACAGTTAAGAGAGACTCCTCTAAAATACATTTTCCAGGATCATTAGATCATTTATGGACTGGCATTTCTTTCATTGGAATCAGTGGGAAAAATCCTGCTCTTTTACACAACATTATTAATCCTTTGGAACAGGGCTTTGTGACATAAAATATTGATGATGTAAAACAACAGAAAATCTACATTATGTATTCAGCACCTAAATTATCTTCCTTTTCCTGGAAACTGATAATTATTAATGAAAAAAACAGTGAATGAGGAAAAAAGGTTTTTTAAAAAGGGAATAACTCAGTGACTTCATAGTCTAATGGCATTTAATGATCTGCCATCAATTCCTGATCTAAACATCAATTGTTTTTTACACCTTTGTTTTGTATGTCTTGTGTTTGACTGGCAAACAAAACATGTTCTTTTAGGAGACCTGTTATTTTTTTCCTTTGAAAGCTTTTTGCCTTTAGAGAGAAAGAAAACACTCCATAAAACTCTGCTTGTTTTTTGTGTTATGCTATATTTTTGTGGTAAAAAGTTCTTCCATATGACGAAGATGAACCAAATGTGCCATGAAAAAATATTTTTCTTCTAGAAAGCTTGTCACTTGTTATTTGTAGGGTCTTGGGCAACACCTTGTACTGTTGCACATGAACTTTGAAGTTCTCTCAAGACAACCAAATTTATTTTGACAAGGTGTTATTCACAGAAGTAGGCAAATGCTTAGTAATATGTACATCTTTCTCATGTTTTGTCATCTTAAATTTATTTTGTTTTAGGGCTCAGGTGGAGCCTTGTATATAATTATCCTCATAAGCATTTTGCTGAATAATCTTGACTTTTGCAAGAGCTAAATCTGCAGGTTTTTACTGATTTAGTCTTGCTTCTTTCTAAAAGTATAAATGCTGCAGAGCAACAACTAAATACTATATATTTTGTGTATACAGTGTATTGGGGAAGTATGATCCTTCATAAAAGCCTGTCAACGAACTTTGTAGAAATAAACATGTTTGCACAGATGTTTTGGACAAGGAAGCAGAATAGGAGTGTACAGAGCCTAAATTACTACATGGAAAATGCTAAATTACTGTGGGAGACTAATCCATCATGCTGATAGAGATGAGGCAGCTCTGTATCCTCAGGACTAAGCAGAAGCAAGGCTGAGAATGTGTTGCAGACACACAAGCATAAGTAGACACTATGTACATGCATATAATGCTCTTCACCTGTATTTTAGAATGTGTTCTCTGCCGTTAGACAGTGACACCCTCAGACCAAAAGGTGCTCCAGAGAGCTATCTCCTGTTAGTTCATCCTAGGTTTCCCACCTGGATTATGGGGTTGATAGCTCTCCTGGGACAGCCCTGTAGCAGTGTGCCTCCTGTTGACGGGGTGACCAAATTACAATAGAATTTCCAGGTACTCTGTCTCCCAAAAAAGACAAAAACTCCAGAAACTTCTTAAAATTCAGTACAGAGACACCTCATAGGACTCTTTGCCCTTCACCTCAGACTTGGGGCTGTTGGATTGGACCAGAGCCAAAACGTCCCGCCTGAGCCATTAGGTACAAAAGGGACAGAACAAAAGATTTGATCGCTTTTTTGGGGTGCTTAGCAGGTGCAACTATCTCTTGCCCTGGCACAGCTTTTCTCTGTGAAGACTTTGTTTCTCATTAAACCCTTTTCTGTTTCAAACACCACCACAAGAGCCATCCTGCTCATTTTGAAGCCATCCGGATAGCTGGGCTATTCCGGGTATGAAGGGATCACTGAGAGCTCATAAGATCTGGCTCGAAGTGACACTCTTCACAGCCCTGGGGCAGGATGGACACCCTGGAGAGGATATCCATTGTGTTCCTGACTGTTTTTGTTCTTTGCATATCTGGACTTGTGGAGATGGACTGCTGATGGACCTAGAAGGAACTAGGACAGGCTATTTAATATTCAGGTTGCTGTATCTGCCATTGTCTCTCTGTGCTTCTGAGCTTTTTATCACATGACATGACACTAAGAGGCTCAAGAAATAGATTTTTGCCTCAGACTACCAATACTTGTCTAGAACATATTTGACATAAGACTGTTCATGACAAGCTATGCAGTCCTTTGCTAAATTTTCTGCTGTTACTATCATGCTGATGTGAGCTTATTGTTAAGCTAAAAGTTGGGCATTGGTGTCAGCTGCTAGTTAACAAACAGTATAAAGAGAGCTGACCTTCAGCTCATCTACTGAAAAGCCTACTTTTCCATAAAGCATATAATCCACAGGCTTTTGACATCAGTGGAAATAATTCTATGGACCTACTGCACAGTTATGTGTATAAGCACCCTTGAAACTTGATTTTTCAAATTGCCCCCTTGCTGGTGCTTGACTGATTGTTTTAAATATGTATTATCAACTTTTTCCTTTTTATGTGTGATAGGCTTGAGTGTGCTAACTTTTAGGTCCTAATTCTGTAGATAATCTGGTGGCATTCTCAATTAAGGCTGTGTACTAAGTGGACCTCTGGATGAGAGTTGCCTAGTTCCTTTGGTCAGCTTGCATTTATTATCTCATGTCAAACAACTCAGTTCACCCCAGGACGTTCATGTTTCTTTTCTTTTTCTTGGCCTACTTACGATCTTTAGCTTGAAAGATTCTTAAGAATTTAGGCTGTTATGAGTGGGTGTAGCAAAACAAAAAAGTTGCTGGTATCAACAAACAATACAAAACAAGCAATACAAACAATAACAAAAATAACTAGACAATTACCTTGCTATGAGTGCCTTTATCTCTGATTATGGTTTCTGTACACTCTTACTGCTTTTTTGTAGTCTTAGCATGTTTGTTGCCTGTGTGGTTATATGACTTTTAAGGGTTTTTTTTATGCCAGGAAAGTGAGACAGAAAATAGAGGTCCTGTAAATGCATGTCTCCCTGTAATTTCATCACTATGCTGTACCTTTTAAACAAGCAGTATATAATTTTAGTTTTCCTCCCCTTTAAGCCAGAGAGTGCTAGCAACAATTGTCCTGCTATAAATGTTGGTGTGCTTAAACACCGTGATTTAAACATGAAGCAAAATTCTGTATATGAACATTTTTAGTTGACATCAAAACCAAGAGATATGATTAATGTAAGTGGTTGTGTATCCTCTATGCATTCATAGCACATAATTTTTCCATTGGTCAGTTGAGCGCAGGCTCTTCTACTTGTAATTTAAGGCACATGAATGAAAAGAAAGTGACAAAATTTTTCCTTGAAAAGCTGTTTCAGGGCACCATGACACTGCATAAATGTTATGCTTCTCCCTGAGTGCCCAAAATAATTGCCACTCTGCTGCTAAAGTGGCCATAGGTATCCCTGGACCAGGCTAAATATTGTTTAGTCCATGTGGCTGTGTGTCTCTGCCAGGTTCATCCATTCCTGTGAATAAGATGGACAAATGTCTGAGTGAACCTCCAAGCTAAGTTGATAACGTAAGGAAAGTTTGTGCTGTTCCTCAATTGTACTATTGTAGTAGTCCTAATTTTTTTCCTAAGTTTGTAGCTTCCTAAAAAGGAAGTTTGAACTACTAATCTGATGTAACTGTCATAAAATCAGCAGTAGAAACATGACAGTTTTAAGATGAGAAGCTGTTGTAGCAGCAGATAAATACTTGCAGTTAATCCTTTAATGGACAACATGACAGGAAGACTACACAAAGGCTTTGTCTGTGTACAGTCTCTGTGCTAACTAAATGCCACATCTTATGTTGTATATCTATACCACATGTAACACTCCAGTGCTGCTGCTCATCTAAAATGTAGGGAGTCGCTGGAGATTTATCTTTCTTTCCAGACTGACATTTAACTCTTATTAGGTATCTGTTAAAGCCTTTTCTGGTTTCCAAATGCTCAAAACTGTTTATTTCAGTATGTATGTGCAGCTATATAGTTTTATTTGTTGGTTATGTTGGCATTTTAGAAAACAGTATCTACTTTTCTTGGTGGCTTTCTTTTTTGTGTTTTTTTTTCCTGACTGCATTATACTAAAAGAGATTATTAATGTTTCATTAATCAATTGTTCAAAGTGTGATTGCTCCTGGATAGCTCTCAAAAGCTGGCTTTTTACCACTTAGTTTCATTAGTGCTTAATTAACAGAGGAGATGAAAACTAAAATCTTCAGCCCACTCAAGAATGAGATATTACTTTTCAGAAGAGGAATTCAGAAAAGGTCTGTTTTGCAAATGTCTTGCAAAAATGTTATAAATTTAGACCAACATTTTCTATACAGACTAGAAATATCCCTGCATTGTGCCAAGAGGGAAAGTGGTAATATTGGGCCATAACCTTAAACTGTAATGTATAACTTTGCTGGATGCATAAACAACAGTACATGGTAGAGAAAGCATTACTATATTTGGAAGCAAGAACTACCCCATTCAATTATTTCCTCTGTTCCCAGTCTTATCAGCTATTATAATATTGATCCACTTGAGGTGTCCTGGTCTGCCCAACACAATAATAGACAAGGATGAAAGTACTTAGGGTGCAAAAGAAGCTTGGGAGTCAAACAGTTCTCTGAGCATCTTGTGGTGTTGGTGCTGTTGGTTGGCAGGTAGCTCAAGAGAGCCAGGTTTTGGTGACAAATGACAAACATCATACTATGGTTCCCCTTACTCCTCTTCTTTATTTATGGCTCAGGGTTTGACACCTCACCTGATTTCTATAATATAATTAAAGAAATTTAAGTAAAAAGCAAGTACATAAGATATGTGTCCAGTGATTGGCTGTCACACTCTTAATGATTTAAAAGGATTAGGATTTGATTTTCTGCCTCAGGACTATTGGTGATTTTAGAGCCTGATCCAAATTTGGTCAGTACCACTGACATGTGCTTATCCAGCTAAGTGACTGGACATCTTGGCCTGAGTTGCATATAAAAGAAGAGATGGTTTCAATGTTCTGTGGCAACAAAGTGGATTGAAGTGACATTATCTAACAGCCTAATGTAATAAAGACAATTATAAGTACTGTATTTGAAAATATTACCAGGCATTAGAATATGCATATATGTTTAGGACTGACTTTGATGTTCCTGTTTCATACATTGGGGTTAAAATATTCTCTCAAGTTTCAAATACTTGGACCTTTACTTGTGGGTGCAAATTAAGGAGCATTCTTAAATGTGACCATGAGAATGTGTTTTGAATTTTTCTATTCCTCTGTACGTGCATATAAAGATATGTTACTTTGCCATTCCTATACTGTTCTAAAGTTTACTGTAGCAAGTTCTGTACCAAGATGCTGGTAATCAAAGATATTTTTTGTCTTGTTCTAATTGCCATTATTTGATATGTTCTTGCTTTAGATATGCATTTAAATGAGAGTGTATGTGAAACTTTAAGGTATTAGACCATAATAAAATTCATTATAAACATACAATAGCCTGACTGCAAGTAACTCCACCACCTTTTAGAAGGAAGTTTAATACAATGCTTTAACTTACCTAAACTTCTGAACTGGATAGGGCCTCAGATGACTGAATCGGTAAATATTTATCTTCCTTGAAACCTGTGATGATGACTTGTGAAAAGACATTTAAAGATTTAGCCTGAAATTTGGAAGAACGGATTCTTCCAAGGTAGCCTAGCACATGCGCTAACTGCATTCATGGGTATGTGTGGCTTGCCCTGGTGTTCTGTTCTGTGGGAATTTTTGGTCTAAGAAATGAGAAATCCCTAGGCCAAGGTAATTATGGAGAGGTGATGGCAGATGAGGGAAATGGGCTGACAGGAACTCCATGAGGCTCATCAAGGACAAGTGTCAAGTCCCACGCTCGTGGAGGAGCAGCCCTGGACACCCAGTTTTGCAGACCAGGCCCTGGGGGCCTTAGTGGACACTGGGTGGGCATGAGCCAGCAATGTGTCCTTGCTGCAAAGGTGGCTGATGATATTCAGGGCTGCCACTGGCCAAGCACTGGCAGCAGGCCAAGGAAGCTGATCCCTCTACTTTGTTCAGCACTGAGTCCTCACCTGGAGTGCTTGATGCAGTTTTGGATGCTTCAGTACAAGAGAGACATGGACCTATCAGACGTACAGAGAGGGCCCACAAAGATGCTCGAGGAGATAGAGCATCTCACATACAAGTGAAGGTTGAGAGAATTAGGGCTGTTCAGCTTGAGAATAGAGAAGGCTCAGGGTAATCTTGTGAGCAGATGTAAATACCTGAAAGGAAGATGCAAGGAAGACAGAGCCAGGTTCTTTACAGTGGCACCCAGTGACAGAACCAGAGGCGATGGACACAAACTGCAACATAGAGTGTTCTACCCAAACCTCAGAAAATAGTGTTTCACTGTGAGGATGATTGAACACCTGCACAGGTTGCCCAGGGCTGTTATGAAGTCTTGGTCCTTGGAGATAGATTCCAAAGCCATTTGGATGTGGTCTCGAGAAATGGGCTGTAGGTGACTGTGCTTGAGCAGGAGTATGGACCACGTGACCCAGCTTCAACCCATCTGTGATTTCATAAGAGTTATTGAGGTGCCATTCGCTGTTTCTTCTTGAGAGAATAGTTGCCTCTTTATAGATTGAACAATCTGACTAATGGTGCTATGGGTCAGAGGCTTTGTGACCTCCAGGTATGGTTTTTCTTTGCTGAAATTTTTATGATTTAAAGCTGCTTAGCTGTTGGAAATGATTGGCATGCATAAGGTAACCATATGTCATGGCTGCAGATGAAACAAATGTTTTTAAAGTCATGGGAGGTCAGGTGACACAGCAGACTTAGACTAGTCCTTTCTCATTCTAAATTACTTGAGCATGTTTTTCTCTACTTAATTGATACTGGGAAGTTTTATGGGGAATTTAATCAGTCAGGCTTTGCCAGTTCTCAAAAACAACCCTATGGAACAATATTTATGTGACATTAAACCAGTAGGAGTTACTGAAAAGGCTAATTAAAGCAGAGTTATTAGCTAGTTTAAAGCTATATTGCTTTTTCATATTTTGTCCATGTTTCAGTTTTTAAGTATATGTACAGAGGAACAAGAAAACAAGAAGTTGTGTATGTGCATATATTCTCTATATTTAATTTGTATCATGACAGAGTATCATGAATTAATTTGATCTGTGTTTTTTTTTTTTTTTCATAAAGGATGAAGTATGTGTACCTACAGGATCACAGGTAATTAAGCAGGTACTGTTTGGTTTGTTTATCCCTGGTGCCAGAAATTGTTCCATATCAAGTATGGTTCATTATGTATTTTCATTTCAAACCAATACTTCAAAATGCAAAGTAACTTTTTACCTAGTTCAGCAGTATTAATGCTCTTATTATAGCATAGGAGTACTTGCTTTGCAAAAGATGACAAGGAGCTAATATAATTTACTGCTTTTAAGTATGGCTTCAATCCTCAAGATTTTTTTTGCTATTTCACAGGAAGGGAAGTTTTTAGTGACCTAGAGATAGAGTGATAGGAAGACCAATCTCTACACTGTGGACAGGAGTAGAAATGGTGATGGATGGTCGGGCCAGATGCATTTGGCTTTTCAGGGTAAATATGCCTATAACTGCCAAATAATTCCTTTCTTCATGCTATTGATCTGTCACTCATCAAACCCTATATTTCCATCAAACATTTTCGCTTTGCCTCAGACTAAAGCTTGGGGTTTGGTGAAGAAAAGCGAACTTAAATATCTTTTTTATAATCAGTTACAGAGTTACAAACATAATATAAATAAAAAAGGTCTGTAATAAGTTTTTATTTGAGTAGCTTTTTAAAAGATAAAAACAAACTGGATTGCTACAAGGGATTGCTCAGGTGAGTAGTGCTGTATGTATATGTCTGTACATAAGAAAAGCTGGTGAGTTCTTCACTGACCAGAAGAATGAAGTTTCTGATAGTAAGTCTTGTTTTCTTCTGTATTAAGAATACAAAGATGGACTAAAAAACAAGCCACAACTCACCTGATAATTATGGGATTTGTCTTTTTCTATCAGCATGCATGCTGATATGTTTTCTTGGAGGTATGATAAGTAAGGCAAGCACTGCATGTAGTAGTCATCCTTTTATTGAAGTAAAGCCTGTATGACTAATGTAGGCTCACTCAAAGATTGAATTGTTATTGATGTAATCATGCTATTTTTTGAGGTTTTAGAAATGGCACAGCATTTTTCTCAAATATTCATGCTTGAAGTGAAGACATATATTGCAGCAAATACAAAAAATACCCCTGACTTTATTAATCACAAAGCCTCAGGTAGTAGTCTTGAGCTGGTTTCTTTATCTGGCTTGAGTGTTTTCAGTCTCAGTGTTACATGTCATGACTTTAGGTGAGAATTCATGAAATTGTTTAACTTAATGGAGAAGAAACTCCAAAGATTATAGGTGGTTTTATGCCCCACTTATTGCAAAGCTTGATGTCTTTCTGCTGACTTTGTCACAGCAGTCGTTTGTGACATTTACAGTAGACAGCTGTGCAGATCAGATATCTGCTAAAAGAAACACTTGCATTATAATCCTAGATCTGTGACAGGGTGTTAAAGGAAAATGTACACCAAAAAATACTGATGTATGCTTTTTTAGTGTTTTTAAAATTGGTATTTACATTAAGTCCTACAGCTTTGATATCTGGAAAAACCCCCACATTCTCTGTTTGAAAATGTGGACTGAACATGGCTGGCAGCTGAGCTCCTTTCCGGTACTGTGCTCATTCCCCCACAGCAGGATGGGCAAGGAGAAAAAACTTGTGGGTTGAGATAAAGGCAGCTTAATCAATGAAAGGGAAAACCATGCAAACCAAATTATGTGGAGGCTGTCCCTCAGCACCTCCCACTGGCAGACCAATGCCCAGCCCATCTCTGAGCAGTGGCTACATTGGGAAAACTGCTGCCTGACAGTTGTGTAGCTGAGCATGGTGTTCAGTGGTTGGGAATGAGTCTTTGGTGAATGGGTCAGGTCTCCTGGCTGTGTCCCCTCACAACCTCTTGACAATGTTAATCCTCCCATATCATTTCCACCTCAGCTATGGTTTTGGGAGCCATCACTGTTGTGCCATGCAAAGATGGGCAGTCCCTTTGCTCCAGGTCCTCTCTTCTCCAATGATGGTTGGCATCAGATGGCCTTGAACCTCAGCAAATTGCAAGCCAATACAATACTGGGGCCCATGTCTTTATAGGGCCTGGAACAGAAGGCAGTGAGGTGCCTTATGGCTTCAGGAGGGCACTGTGATGACCCCTTCCAGATGTTGGAAGGACTGATTCCCTTGTTTTTTGTGCAGCACTGGTACAGTGTGTACTGCCTGCACGCCACAAAGCCCACATGTCAGGGACTGCTGCACCATCAGATGGCTGCAGGTGTCAGGGGGAGATGGTTACCCACAAGGACTCTAGGACCCCTTGGATGAAACCATCCTGTGGTGACAGGCCTTTTTGCATAAGGAGAGAGCCCTCCACAACTATCCTGGCTGCCAGGTCACTTGTAGTCTGACTTTCCTAGGCCTATGCAATTACATGGCATTCCTTCCCATTTTCCATGCCAGCCTATGTCTCTCTTCTCTCCTGCCGTCTGTCTCCACAGCCCTTGATTTGCTCTTGTTCCACTCTAATTGTAAGGACGAACCTTCTCACCACCCTTTCAGGTTTCTTGCCTAACCAGTTCAGAGATCAAGCTTTCTAGTGTGTTTGGAGAACTGCAAGTAGCTTCTGAATTGGAACCTGCAAGCAGGTTTCCAGGGTGAAGCTCCTGCTCCTCTGCAACTTTGGGTACACAGAATCTGGGGAAAGATGAGAGAAACAGCATTATTTTTCTGTCAGTAGCTTCTGAAGGGAGAGTAAAAACAAGGAATGAGAAAAGTGAGTAATGCAATCAGTTGAGAAATGTGTGGATACTAATTATTAAAGGTTTATCTTTGCTTAATTAGGTGTCTCTTCAGGATCAGGTTCAGTTCTTGACGTAGTCAAGACTTTCCTCCCTGTTTGACACTGGGTGTTTGGCAGCACTCTTTCTTCAGGATTGTAGTAGTGGTTTTTTTTCTAGTTTAGTAGATAACCTCTACCATTTTCCTTCCTTCCTTCATTCCTCTGGTGATATATATATATATGAAAGATGATTGGTTTAAAGCAAAAAAGATAAATCAGCCCTTAAACTCAATGGTGTGTTATTTTGGTACATATCCTAGGAGATCTGGGAGATTTGGTCAACAAAAGGAGGTTGAATAAAATGTCATAATGAATACTGAGGAAAAGAAATAGATATGTCTCAAATGCTTTTAAAATGTATAGTATACCTTATGCATATGCACATATAATTAATATTCTTGGCTTGCCTTTATTATACATGTACTAATTTTGAATTTTAAGCAGCTGAAGTGCATTCTCTGTGATTTAGTTTTATATTTTTCTGGGCTGACAATAAATATCCTGTTTTGTCTTCTCTTACTTGTCTAAAGAAATATGTGCATACTGATACCTTTTGTTGCAACTTGTGGTGCAATGGATTTGGCTTCAGAAGGCAAGTACTCAAGCTTTTTCATCAGATTATTTCTGTGAGCTGTCATTTCCTATTTCTGGTCAGCGTTTCCATGTTGAAAAAAACAAACAAAAATCCTCACATGAGAACAAACCCTTTTAATTTCAAAATATTCAATAAACAGGAAATAGGCATAGTTTTGCAGAAATGCAGATATTTATATTACTGAATGTCAACTTGTTCAGATGCGACTTCACCATGAAGTTACAATTATGGACTAATATGCGCTTCCGAAAAGTGTTTTCTTTATGCTAACCTTCATCTTTCAGTGGCTTTTTCAAGTCACAATTTTGTTCCTAGGTTTGAATGAGGCTATCATTTTGCTATCACAAAATAAAGTACAAAGCAGATGGAATGGCAAACCCATTGCATCCTGATTTATCGTATTGGTCTTCTTCTATTGCAAATTCATTAAGAAGTTGAAGGAAAATTCTCTCTTCTTCTGTGCATCTTCCAAAGTATTTTCTAATGTTAAGAGGCAAAATCTGTGTATTTTCGTTTAAACTTGTCTCTTTTTGTCCAGTGAATTTAAGGAGGTTTTCATAATTTAGGTAGTCCTTGTACTTTCCAGTATCCTGAGTTTGCTGTGATGCTTCTTCTACTGGATGCTTTAAAGCCTCCTATCTGGAGTTATAAAAGTATATTAAAAACCCCCAAATACATAAAATATTTATTCAATGCAGTCATAACCATTTTTCTGAAGTTTTTATGGTAATTTTTCCTTCCTTCTTTTTTAAAAATAGTCACTGAAATGTCCGTCTTCTTGTCCTCAAGAACCAGGTTTTTTTGTTATCCTGTAGTAAGAGAGAAAAAAGGTTTTGGCAGAACTTTGACAGAAAACTGCTGGATATTGTAGTAGGTCTGCTCTCCACTGGCTTTTTAAAGTGAGATATGTAGACAGCTCTTTGATGAAGAACCAATTTCCATTGTTCCTGAGAATTCATTTTCCAAAATGCCCTTGTGTGTTTTGTTTCTAAGTTTCTGTATGACTTACTGTTTTGAAATCTTTGTGTTTGAAGACTTCAAATTCAAATACTTTTAATCACAGGATGTGGACTAGACAAGACTTTTTTTAGTCATGATGGCTTCATGAAGTTAAATGCTGCATTGAGTTTTAACAGCAAGTTCTTGGTGGGGAATAACTATACCAAAGAAATAGAATCGACAGAATCTCAGAGCAAGGTGCAAAAAGCAGTTCCTTTAATACAGCTATCATGATGTATGTAGCAGTGAAAGCTATGGCAACAACAAAAAAACATTATTTGACTTGTGATTAATTCTAGCATGACTTGTTTGCCTATGTTTATTGTTTCAGAAGAAGAATTTTGTTCCCACAAATTGTAGGTTTTTTGTGTTGTTTTTTTTTTAATGTGTAGTTTTTTTTTTTAAGTTTTTCCATGTTTGCTGTTGCCTGGCAGTAACATGGTCTTTGGTGTTCATAATAAAGATGGCAATCCAAAATCAGTGTGCAGCATTGCTGTCTGTTAGAACTGTTAATTAAGTTTCGGAGACTTTTTTGCTTTTCTTTGCTAGTAATGTATTTCTTGGGTTTGTTTTTTTTTCTTTTGGCATCAAAAAGGGTCAGCAACTGGCTGTTTCTTTGATTGAAACTGCCAAAAAAACTGCTGGAGGCTCTACCCTGTAACACCTGTATTACTTCCACCTGTTTCACTATTCCAGCAATGCCAGAACATGTGGCTTCATCCAACTTCAGAATTGCAGTTCTTTGTTATTTTTCAAGGCTATGTTGTTATTAGAGAGCGGGACACGAAACATGTAGAGACAGTGACCTCAGCCAGTGAAAGGTGGAGAAGAACCTCCACTTTATTTTGATTCACACATTATACAGAGTTTTGAGAGCAGCCATGGATTGGAGAGAGAGGTCACCACCTCTCAAACCACACTGGTTAATAAAAGAGTCCATCAAACCTCTCTACTTCCAGGAGAAGGAATGAAAAACAAAGAGACAGTTAGCGAAACATCTGCATGTTTACAGAAAACTTTGTGAGAAACTTTATCATAGAAATTAAAACATCAGAAAGCTGAAAATTCAAAGCACTATGCCTTACTTTTTGCAACTGAAGCTTATCAACAGGAATAACCTCCTTATCCATGCCATCTTTCCATCTGATTACTGGAAGGTTTGGGTCTTGGTTTTTAAAATTTTGTCACTTCAGATTTTCTTGGTGTGAACAGGCAAAGTGAAGTGTACCAGTTACAGCATGTCAACCAACTGGACGTCTCTTAAGTCAAGGAGGCTTTGACTTGCTTGTTTTTGACAATATAGCAGGAGCTCTGTGTTTTTAAGGAGAAAATTGACTTAGGCTTTCTGAATCCTAACTGTGACTTCTGTATTCTATTATCCTATCCATATGTAAATTAGAGAAGTCAGTATTTAACTGGTAGGTATAGAAACACTAACATCTGTCTTTTGTTGGAATTGCTCTGCTTTTCTGGAGATATAGGAGCGTTTAATAGGCTGTGTACTGGAACATTTTATTGACTCACACCGCATTTGGTACACTTTGCCCCTCCTTGTGTTGTGATCTCAGTGGATAATCCTAAACATGATCTCTTTCCTGTTCACTTTATTCTCCCTGCAGAGTGCTTTGCTTCAGTGTGAGATCTCCTGTGACTCATTTCCATCAGATTACATCCTGTCACCTAAATAAAAAGTGATTTCTTTTTAGTGAGACTTTAATAACATGATCTGATAACAAGAACTTTTTTTAAGGAAATATTTTTAGCTGTGTTTTCCATGAGACTCACAAACATCCTCATTCACTTTCTTGCAAAACAATTATAGCATCAACTTAGCAGGAAATTAGCAACAACTTCTCTTTTGTTGTATATTTTTCCACTAGGGGGGTGTTGGTGATGGAAAATTATTATGTTCCTGTTGGTAAGGAATCTGATGCATGGGTAGTTTTGTCCCATATTTCCTTTTCTCCATAAAGCTTAATTTCAAGCAAATGTTCTATGTCTTCAGAGGGGTACTGTGTAATTTTAGCAATGTGGTAGATGTTATAAGTGATGTTTTGGGTATGATCAACACAGGTGTTGTTGTAGGATGTGTTGCTCTCCATTTCTGTAGGCAGTGTTTTACTGTTGGTGGTATTTAGCTTGTCCATCCAGAGTGAGCCACCAGGCTTTGCAGGGTAAGAATAGAGCTATTAACACTGAGGTTGCTGCTTCTGGCAGTTTTGTTTATGCAGACTCTGGTTTCCATTGACTTTTCCTACATCTTCCTGAGAACACAAGTTTGCAGCTTTCTTACAGTGCACTCTTTCTTTTGCTTCCCCAAATGTAGTGTGCTTCGGGCTTGGTTTTGTCTGATTTAAAATGGATGCAGATGTCTTGGAGAAACCAAGGGAAACAGTTGTCAAGATCTGTTTTTTTGGTTCAGGAGGTAAACAAAAATCCAAGTTTAATTTTTTTCTCTTAGTAGTATATGTTTCCAAAATAGAAAGAAAAATATATTTGTTTGTTCCTTTCCTTTCTACAACCTATAATTTGAGATTTATATGCTTCTTGGCTAATACCATAAGATTTTCATCACATAAGTGGTAGCTTTAGCAGGAGGTACACAGTAAAGTGGGAATTGACTTCCTTAGAAGACCACAGGGCTCTGAACTGATACTTTTGGTGAAAAATCTAAGGACTGTGTCCTGAGGCTTACACTGTCCTCATGCTTGCACTGTGCATGAATGGTCATGCATGAACATGTCATTGTTCATTTGGTTTGTCTTGAATATAGGATGAGTGGCTGGGTTGTTTTTTCCTTCCTGTATGATTCTGACTTGTGGAAGTATTGTGGGAAGTGTTCAACCTGCTGACATATTCTTGGAAAAGTTGAAGTATTTTATCTAGAAAATGTAAAAAAGGATATACATGATTAAATAAGCTGAGAAAAAACATCCCTTTTTAGAGTGTTTTATTTTTAAACCAGAAAATAATGAAGTGATCATAAGTATTAATGTATTATTGGGAAAGCGAGAGAAATTTTGATTGTCTTTGCTTTTCCTTCACATTAAATTGATGATTTAATTGCAAAATTTGCTGTTCAGTACATTTTATTTTAGAAGTAAGATTTACCATTTAGGACTGTGTGCTTTAATTGGAAGAGTATCCAACTTTTAAATCAAGTTGTTAAGCCTTTTTAACCTACTGTGCATGGCAATACAAAAGGCTGATTGTCTGAACTAGAATGGGAAAGTTTGTGTCCAAATGTTAGATTGCATATACTGTTTTTACTGCAATTAATGTTGTTTTCTAGCATACTAGAATGCATGCTTTACGTATTTTACTTGAAAGAAAAATGTCACACTTCAATCTTACTTGTAAGTGCCACAAATTCTAAGCATTTGGTGAGTTTGACTCAGATCTCCTGTGTTTATATTTTAATTATGGTGTGAGCGTAAAGCAGTCACTAGTCAATTTTTAAATCATCATTAGTGAAGTCATGCTTGTCCTTCTACTTGTCTTTGAGGGAAATGAGGGCATAAAAATGAAGGGAATTTGGGGCATGCATCTTTAATTGATTAGCTTGAAAGAAATATTGCTGTTGTGGTATGGCAAAATTAATTTCATTTGCGATATGGATTCCACATGTCTTGTAGGTGTAATTTTTGTGGTTGTTGCTTGGGTAGAATGTAACCTCAGTTACACTCTCAGTGCAGATCAACAGGGTTGCATGGTACAACTGACTACAGAATTATCTACCTAATGCAAATCCCATGGAAGGGATTTGGATTTCAATTGTGTCTTCAGAACACCAACTTTATATAGGGTGGAAAGCAAGATGTTTTCCAGTTACTTGTAAAGTTCTTCAGTGGTCAGTGACAAGTTAATTGCTGCAAGATTGAGACCATCATTATCATGCAGACCACCTTTCATTTGAGAAAATATTTCTCTTACAGGATAATGTAGGATTTTTTTCCTCCATTTTTATGGTGGGTGACTCCTTATTTCTAACCTCATATCTCTCTGCTAACAGAAATGTTTTCCAGTTAAAAACAGATCTAGAGTAAGGTAAGGGAGAAAGCAGACTTCTTGTTAACTTCAAGGCTTTTATATTAATCATGGATGCTCCTGATTTTTTTTTCTTTGTGAAAAGAAGGTCAGAGACATGTCTATTAAGTACTGTAGTGGTCAGAGGGCATGCCTTTGGAAATAATTACTTCCTACTGACAGAGATCCCAGCTGATGACAGGGAAGTGTAGGAAATACCCTCCTAGCTCAGAGTGGCAGTCTGTCAATCCTCCTACCCATCTCCACCAGCGACACTGGGACATGTGGGTTAGGGAAACCTTTGTGCACTTGTACAGTTGTTTTCTGGTCCTTTGTCCTTGTGGTTTTCCAGGATCTACAGCTTTGTCAGACATGTGAGAGGGTGCATCCTTGCCCAGTCCTTTTAGTACATGCCATGCAGAGTTCCTAAATTTGGCTTATCTGTCACTGGGCCTTCTAATACTGTGTGCCTTCACAGCCTCCTGTGGCAGCAAAGGATGTTTGCTGTCCAAAGAACCACATTTATCTGCTTTGGGGTCCCTCCCACTGCTTTTATCCAGTGGCCTCCTCATTTTTGTGCTTCAGGATTTGCTGAATCACATTTCATCCATTGTTTTTATGACTTTATAAACTGCAGCTCTACCTTATCTCATGCTGCTTCTGTCTAAAATGGGGCTTTCAGGTTGTGGGGATTTTTGGTTTGTTTTGTGGCTTCTGTTTTGTGTTTGGTTTTTTGTTTGGTGGTTTTTTTTTCTTTTTGGTTCTGTTTTGTCTTTTTTTTTCCCCGTTTTTTAAGTCCCTGAGCTCTGGGTGTGCAGCCAGCTTGGCTACTCCTGCTCTGTTTGTGGACACAGTGTATAGGAGGAGTCTAGCCCTATGGTATTGGACACTCTTGGGGTTACAAGACTGCTGGTACTGATTTTCAAATATGATTTCTGTGGTGCTATGAAAGTCTGCCACCTCTTATCTCAGGAAAACAATGTTGGTTTCCACCTCTTTAGAAGTTTTCATGTAAAAATCTGAAATGTTTACATACATATTGAGGAGCTCTTCTTTAAATGAGGGTTGCAGTAAGAAAGAATAAACACAGTATGTTTCTAAGTAGAAATTCCTAAAACATACTGTACATGAAATGATATTTTGAACAGCCTCGTTCTTTTTATATAAACCATTAAATCTGATTTTATTATGTTAGAAGTTAAAATTGCTTCAATCAAGACATAGCTTGGGATGCTTTGGGATTTGAGTTTTTTTAACTATGATTTTTTGATTATACTCTTAAAATCTGCAGAGAAAAAGTGATTAAAATATTATGTTCTGCATATGTCCTCCAAGTACACAATGTTTTTACTGCTAAAATAGGAAAGTGATGACATTATGAGAGAGCCTCTACACAACCTGTTTAATATAAAATTATACTCAGCAAATTGTATTTAGGTCAGGGAGCACACTGATTGCTGTATTCTAAGTATTTTTAGGATTTCTATTATGAATAGGGTATTACCCATGTTGTAGTTCTTGAGGGACAATAACTAAATTTTCCAGCTGACCCTACCCAAATGCTTTGAAAATTTCTTCTTGAAGCTTGACTAAATTCTTGTGTCAAATTTAGGAATTGTCCACATTTAAACTTAATCCTCAAATGTAGTTGAAGTTACTCTGAAGAATATTTTTACTGTAGAATAATAATGGAATCTTGATTCTGGAATTATTCTTATTATTCAGTGTCATGACACTGTAAAAGAGGTTATATGAAAAACAAGGACACTCTCTGATTAGTGTTAGAACAAACAAACATCGGAGTTCAGTTTTTGGGTGATTAGGTTTCTCTAAGTCCAGCAATGTTCACAGTTGAGGATGGGAAATATATTGTGGTGGTGGTTTTTTTTTCCCTTCTTGTTGTTGGGTTTTTTTGGTTTTGATTTGGTTTGTTGGTATTTTTTTCTCTTAGTGTGAGCAAGTCAACAGGAATAAGCTGATAGATGAAGGATGCCAAGATTCCACTGTAGTACTACAATTCAAAATAAGCCTGATAATGAAATTACTTTCTGCTATTGAGAGACCCTACATGACATGGTAGTATTGTGATACCTTTTCTTATGTATTGTTTTGGAAGACATTGATATTCTATGACTTTAGATATTCTATAGTTTTAAGTCCTAAAGAGGCTTTCCGCCTTTCAAGTGTGGTCTTAAATTTCTGGTACCAGCCCATTTTCAGCTGGATCTGTGGACTTGTGGAACCATGCATGCATCTGCATTACACAACTGTTAATAGAGCAGAAAGCAAAGGTTATTTCAAGAAGAAAGAACTCTTTCTTAGGGTGCATCTTTGATTTCAGGGCACTGTGTTGCCCACAGATACTGCAGGTTTCCCTGTCTCTCCTTGTTTGATGAAACAAACTGCAATTTTGTCTGCTTACACACTGCAATTTTATTTATTGATCTTCTCCAAATATGACTTGGTTCTTGGTAGCTTTTTTCTTTACCCACTTTTGGAAGAGTCTTTGTACGTGTGATTTCAGACTCTGGACTGCACTAAATACAAATCACTTGTCTGCACTTTGGTTTGAGAAAACACTTGATTGTACCAAGAACAACTTATTGCTTAAATGTAGCTATTGTAGAGAAAACTCTCACACATTTACAGGGAAACCATTTGGGCTTAGAGGAGAGGAGGAATGGAGTAGGGCAGAAAGAAGTCAAATAAGTTTTAAAACATGTACTGCTTTTACATTTCCCCACTGTCTCAGTGCATTAGTTGGCATGTCACAGCATATTTTATGAGCTCCTTTGTGTTATGTCACACAATGTGACAGAGATTATCTTTGTGACAAATCACAGAAGCCAGTGTGTCAGTGGGGAAATAGGAAACTGACAGTTTTCTGAATGGTCCCATAAAAACACTCCATAGATTTATATAAAAAGCAGCTTTTTAGAAATGTAGAGTTTAGAAATACTCTTGCTTGAAGCCTTTTCTTCAACCAGACTAAGGAGTATTAATTTAAAAAAATTAAGGAAAAAAAAAAATCTGACATGGAAGAAGCTCTGGATAATGCATGGGAAAAGCCTAGACTGGAATGGGGAAAAGGGGATCCATCCTGTTTTCCCTTCTGCCCCCATGGCACAGTTGTCTGAGCTGTTCATTCCTTGTTCTTGCCCTGCAGTTTTACAGTTTTAAAGCCTCCCACTGGAAATTACACTGACTCTTGGGTACCTCAGGAGCAGCTTCTTGATGAGGAGAGCCAGGAGGTGTTTTGACAGCTAAACTAAAATACCTGGTATTTCCCCTGAAACAGAGGCAGGCTGGATAAGTTCATCCTCTCTCTTACCCCTCTTTGTGTCTTTGCACTAAACAATAATGAACTGTTTAGGATTTCTTTCCTGGTCAAATGTTGATTTTGCTTGTGTATTTGTGCTCATTATTTTTATTCATCATGATTTGCAGTTTCTATTTCAAAGACTCACCTTTTGCCTTCCCAGTTTTCTATTTAGAAAGTGTCTCTGTAACAACAACAAAGATATCTTTGGTTCTTGGTCGGCACAACCCTGCAGCTGTTACAAAAAGACAAAGGTATTAGAGGTGAACTTCCACATTTTGAAAAACCTTTGCTGTATGTTGTACCTGGTTTCTATTTTGTCTTTTGTTCGTTTTGTGTGTGTGGTGTACACTTGCAAATTCACCAAAGGAACACATCTCTGCTCAGTCTGTGCAAGCCTAGCTACAGCATTCTCACTCAGATTATGTGGGCAGCACACAGGCTTAGAAGTTTGGGGGGAGCCTTTGTCCTGAAATATGAAGAAGAACTTATGGGTAACTGGAATTGGTAAATATTTACGTATGTAATAGGTTCTTCTTAATATTTCCAGTGGTTCTTTCCAAAAAATAGGAAACAAGCAAATGGTCGGTGGTAAAATTAAATATTACCTACAAACATAAAACCTAGAACCACTGGTACGCTATTGCTGTGTTTGGTTTCTTCTACTTTTAAAATTTAAGAGAAGTTGAGTGGTTGATAAAGCCCTCAGGCTGTTTAAAAAAAAATGTTTCTCTGCTACAATTACTTCTAGCAGTTTGTTTTCCATGTTCCTGGACAACTAAACCAGTAGTACTGCTTAGGGGGCTTTATGAGCAATTTGAAAAATTGACCTCTGGGTGGCATATCCCCCCCTTGTTTTCAATTATTGTTTAAAATAAATAAAAATTATTATAGTAGCTCCATCTCTCCAGGCTGTGATTTACATCCCCTATAACAAAAATATTAGAGTACTTTGAGATGCTATAGCAACAATGATGGCTACCCTAGTCTTAGAAGTTATGATCCCCAGGTTAGCCACCACTTCCATCTCTCCTATTACAAAGCAATAATCTCTGGCAGAGAGGTCATCTTTAGTCAGTTGGAAGGGATATAGGGATATCTTAAAGCCTTGCAGATGTACAGATTTATATATATATATATATATATATCTGTCTGTGCAGAGTTCAATTTATTTTTATGGGTAAGCAGAAGCTGCTATCTGTTTTTGTACTGAAACTTGAGAGGATGAATAGTTGTAAGATGGTTGTTTTTGCTGAACTTCTGGATGTGAATAATGTCTGCATCCTCATTCTGCACTGTGAGGAGGTGGGGGATGAGACGAAGAGAGAAATGCTGCAGGGTTCTTTTGGAACTCAGTAAGAAAGACCTGACAGCAAATGGAAGAATAAAGTAGCTGGTTTAATAAGATAGAATAAGATAGAAGAGGAGCATAGATAGCAAGTAAATCTTCTAGCCATTTAGATGGCTAGAAGCAGATCCATGCAGCATTGGATGGATCCTGAATGGGCTTTCCCATAGCATGCTGCAGAGTACGGGTTCATGGGGAGCTTCCTCCTCTTTCAAATGCCTTTGTGCTTTCCTAATGAACCTTCTTCAGAGAGAACAAATGTTAACTTTTAATAATATCTGCTAGTCTGCCACACAGACTGGCACAGGGCACCCTGGCAGCTTACCTTAGAGCAGCTACACCAGCCAACATGCAGGTTTCTCCCAAGATAACAGAACAGGTAGAGCTGGCATTGCCTCTTGAAGAGTATAAAGTCTTTTGCAGAGTTCTTAGTACCAGTTTCAGTGGATGTTAGTTACTGGTTTTCAAGACTGTGTTTTTAACTAGGGGTAGGTTGAATATGCGTGGGGAGGAGAGGCTGGAACCCTAGATAAAAGGAGAAAATTACACTTTTCCTGTGTTCTTCTTGAGTGGTCACTTGTGGACTTGAGAAGCTGTAGTTATGTAATTTGCCTGCTTCAGTAAATCTTGATGACTGCAAAGCAGTCTCTGATGGAAACAGCTCAGGGATTTTTCTTTGATCAGATAACTGCTAACAGTGAGTCAGACATGTATTTCTCTACTCCCAAATTTGTTTTCTGTGATGATGGAATCAATTGCATTTACTCATGCGGATTCTGAAGCAGGAAAATAATTTGTTGAATGACTCTTGCTGATGCCATCAATATTTAAGTGTTCCTACAAACTTGCAAAATAAGCTTCTGTTCTTTTAGGAAGACATTGCAGTCTGTAATGTAAACCCACTCAAATTTTACACTTGTACAGAGGGCAAATTCAGTAAGGTGTATGTGCAACACAGACTATATAGGAGTTCAACGTACTTTTGGGAAGAATGATAATTCAATGTCATGTCCTCTTCATCACTAGTTGTTGAATTTTAGTTATCTCAGTTTTGAACCCAGCAGCTTGACCTAAGTACATCCATCAGATTAGGGTCTGATAGTAACTTCTGTACTGCTGTTAGCAGTCCCATATATGTCTTCTGTAAGAGGAGGAATTGGTGTCTGAAATCACTATTTCCTGCATTCCTGTCATTTGTTGTTTCACTTAGGTAAAATGGTTTCAGCAGTGTATATCCTCCCTTCAAACCATTGCCATCTTGGGTTTTGCTTGTTAATATAAATTGCTCTCCATCAAGACATTGCTTACAGTTGATTGTGTGGTGCTTGCCTGGGTAAACAACTTTTTTTTTTTTTTTTACTTAAGAGCACCGTAAGTCATATGTCTGCAGCTGTGAAGGGAAGACATGAAAGTCATGTCTTTCTTCCTGTTGTTCAGTAGGGATTTGTTAGGAATCACTTCCAGTGTACAAGCTGTTTCTTGACCTCCTGTGTGTTTCCCTTTGGCAGTCCAAGTCTGTGCAATTCTTTGGACTTCAGCTGAGCTAGGATTGTTCCAAGCCCATTTCAAAGTCTGTGACAGCACCAGGCCTTCAAATTTATGTGCTCACTTTCAGCAGTGGTGTTACGTTCATTCACTGTTTACCATCCTGTTAACCCTTCTTCCATGTAAACATTAGTTGGCATTGTGCTTTGAAAACTTCTAGCTGAGCTGTATCAGGGTACATTGGAATATTTATGCATCACTGTACAGAATTGTATAATTGTTCCAAGTGCGCTGTGTCCACTCAGTTTTGTCATTTGCTATTATAAGTAACTCTTTCCTGATTTCGTTTTCAGGGCTTTTCCACGTGTTTTTGTAGAATCTTGGCTACAATACATTTCTCTCAAAACTGAGATTTTGCATATTAATCCCTATTTATTTTTAGTACTCATTGTCTTTCTCACTTTGACTGCTCTAATTTTCTTAGCCTTACCCTGTAACCTGAAATTGGATAGGTTTACCACAGCTATACCCAATAGTAACACAATATACTGAATATTGTGTTTAATTAGCCTTTTTGTTTTTTTTTTCCTGTGGAGTGGGACAGTTTTTCTGGTGGTGATGTAGATGCAGAAAAGGATTAAGTATTTCCTGTTTTAATAAATGCACAAATACTACAAAAACAGTAGGAGCAGTGGGCTTTTGTATTATGGGATTCCATGAAAGCTTTGGTGAAGGATATTTGGCTGCAAAATTTATAGAAACAACTGTTAAAGCTTAGCTAAAATCTTAATACAGTTTTGGGAGTTTGAGACAAAGACCAATTGCTTGAAAATGATCTCATAAAGGAAGTATGTATATTTTCACAATTCAATGGGCTTCTGTCAGTTCTTAGTATCTCTGCAGCCATCAGGAAGGGCAATTTAGTGGTTACATATGTGGCAGGTTGGTTGTATGCTCTGTGGTACCTGCTGCTGACCTCCAGAATGTCCCAGAGGAGGTGCTGGTAACATCTCACAGGTGTATGTTGTCTGAAATAGCAGTGCACTTCAGATAAGAAGCACTGTTAGATACAAATCTTGTTTATGAAGCATCTTCCTACAATGCATTGCTTTTCCTCCCTTTCTCTTGTTTTGATGAAATCCTGGTTGACATTATGTCAAGGATACTTTTGCTGACTTTTACTTCTATAAGGGTATTAAACCCTCAGGATTTGACTGACTTAGCAGTTCATTCTGCTTTTGGCTTGGTTTTTCTGCCTTCTGTTTAGAATTCTGTTATTTTCAGACAAATGTGTACCTTACTTGCACTTTGCCAATTTGTGCTTTATTCTCCTTTTGGACAACTGTATTCACGAAGTGAGATTTCTTGTTCATTCCCTTTTTAATGATGATGAATAATTGAACACAACCGTTAGATTTTTGATTCCCCCCCTAACAAAATGTGTGAGGAAAAAATTTTTTGCTGGATTTTTGTTTTAACCAAGTTATATATCAAGTAAAACGTGGAGAGATTTCTTCTGTTTGTTCACTTGCAGACTTGTTTCCCAACTCTAAAAAAGTCTGACTTTTAAATATTACATGACAGTTGAGACTGAACATGGTGGATTGCACTTGTTTTCATGTATCTGTAATATTAAATGTCATGAAAATTTGGCATACAGGAAATGTCCAGGCCTGTTTTCCATCATGTTGAGTTATCATAAACTTTGTATTATTATTGATTTGAAAAGTCTTTGTAATTAATATATGGAGAAATTTCAGTGTCTGTGGACATGCATGTATAATAAATGCCAGGATAATCCCACTGATTCTGGTTGGTTATGCCAAGTTGAATTCCTCTCACTAACATAAATTGTTTTATTTCCATTTTTGTAGAGAACACTGTGTTCAACTGTGTTGCAGAGGTATCAGCAAAATAACAGGAGTGTCACTGTCAGCTGCATGTTGGTGCTGTATATCTTGGTGAAAAAATGGCGCTGTTCTTTCATATTTGAAGATTTTGAAACTTTTCTTGTCAGCGAATGGAAAAAACCCCAAATTTTCTGTAGTTTTATGTAATAAGGTTATGCAAAATCCTGGAATCTGAACCAGTTCTTTCCCACCCAGATATTTCACACATGTACTTTGAGCTTGAAAGGCTCTCCTATTGCAACTTAAACCTATTTTTGTCAAAGTTTTTCTGAAACTTCCAGCACTTATTCTGGAAAACTACTAATTAACTGTAAGTTTTGAGTTTGTTGGAAACCATAACTGGTCAGTGCAGCTTCAAAAGCTGGAGAGATTAATGGTGTTCTTTCTTTCTATCTTTCATCCCAATGGCAAAGGCAGCTAGAGTGGTGTTGCAGTAGTGGATGAGTCTATACAGATGACTGGCAGATGTGATGCTACTTTTTTTCCTTTGCATCTTTCATTAATACTTTTGTTTCTAAGTGTTTTTGTTTGTTTGTTTTGTTTTTGTTTTGTTGTTTTTTTTTTTTTTAGCATGCCAAGGACTTTGGAGCCATTTTCTGCAACCATGCATTTTAAAGAGTCTGCCAGTCTGGGCACAAGGGCATATTGCTTGCTCATGGCTTCCTTACTCTGATTGCCAGCTAACGCCTTTGTGCATGAAGTCACACTCTGTGCAGGTTTTATTTTTGTGATGTGTACATTGACAGGATATTTCTATCATATCTTCAAACTGCAGATCATAAGGACAAGAAAAATCAAGAGAATCATCTGGTATATAGTTTAAAAATAGTCTAATTGGTCAGTTGGAGAAAAGAAACAACAGGAAAAATTTAGAAGGATGGGCTTATACCAAGACAATAAAAATATCTGCCTTGAGGTGTCACATCTTGGAGGTATGAAGGGACGTCCAAGTTTGAAGCTCTTTTGTTTTCGTTTTCTTTTTCTCAGATCTGTGTTACCTGGAAGCCTGCTGTTTCCTGGCACTGCCTTCACAAGTTCTTGAGCACCTGAACTCTGAGCTTGGAAACCAAGTCCAGTTAAGAATATGACAATAAGTAAGGGCTTTGACTGCCCTACCTGCGAGTCACACATTCAAGTGAAAAAGATGTTTGCTGGGTTTCAAGTAAAAAGTTTTCGAGAAGGTTGATAATGCTTTGGAGCAAAAGAGGGAAACTTTTCCTGCATTTACTATTAAAATAAAGTAAAATAAAACACCCTGTAGGATGGTTTTTGCCTCTCTTTATTGTTTTTCTTCTCCTAGTTTCTACATTGCGTAGTTGATTAATTAGAAATCATCTTTAATTAGAGATAATACTCCAAGTGGACACGCGGAAGAAGTTTGTGTGAGACAATGATGAAGTTATTTTGGTAGTCCTTGTGTAGGTTTGTTGGGGTCTGTGGGGGTTTTTTGTGTAATGAAGGAAATTTTACTCATTTTCCTTCCCTAACTCAGATATCTGAAAAATAAGCTTTTTCAGAAAGACATGCAAAAGAAGCCTTCCACAAGGAACAGAAATGTTGCGTAGAGGTGCATGATGGTAACATGTTGCAATGTATTCTTTGAATCATAAAACTGGTAATGAAGAAGGACAATTTTAAGATGATTTAATGGTAAAAGTTATTTTTTTGTTAAAATAATTTTCTTAACAAAGTATTATTGCCTGGTTTTTGCAAAGATTTGTGGCTGGAAAATCTAGTGACTGGTGAAATTTAAAAAAAATTAAGAAATCTGAGAATAAAGAACCATCTTCCACTTTGCCTTGAGCTCTGTATTTTTGTACTGATAGCCCATTTGGTACAGCACTGAAAATAATTCTGGCTAATTAATATAGTTAGTATTTACTGAGGATACTTAAGCATCAGCAAGTTAAATTGAGTTGTTTAGATTCAATAACCACTGGTTGTTTGCTGTTTCTGTATCTGTCAAGTGATTCAAAATGAGGTGGAGAGCAACTAAGCGGGGAAAGAAAGAAGAGGAAATCTCAGGACACGGGGTTTGAGGCACAGGAGACCATTGCAGGCAAGGCAAGTTGATTGACTTTTTAAAATGTTCAGGGGTATGCAGTGGGCACACTGATTTTTATCAGTGTCATTGGTATTGTGGTGTAATAATGTCATGGTAATACGTGCTGTGGGTTTTCTTAAACAACTGCCATGCTTTGTAAACACAGTTTCAGGAGACACAGGACTGGAGAAACATGAAGCTGATGAAACATGCCCAGGAATAGAAGATGACTAGAAGAGCACTTCAGGATAAAAAGGAACAACTAAAGGTGGGGAATCTGAATAAACCTTCAAGTCAGTAACTTATACAAATGGATTTGTTTTCCAGTCCTTTACTGTACTGAATTTTGGTTAGTATTTGATGACCATACCTTTTTTTTCTCAACTTGAATGGTGATCCATGGAGATACTTTGGCCTCTTGTACTTGATATTTGTTCTGTTTGTCTTGTACTTGGCATTTGATGTGTTGGGGAATTGGCACCAGGAGGTGCTGCTTTGTTATGACTACTACAGTAACAGACATGTAAGATAGGTATAATTTAAAAAGTATTTATTAGAGGTAGAAAGTTAATTATAAAATAAGTTAAAAGGTAATTTTTAATAGTCTTTCCCCTCCAAATTTCAAACATAGCTGTAACAGATGAGAAGATAATTGGTTGGTATTCCACATGGTGTTTGTTAAAGGAACCTAAGCTGCATGGGAAGTAACATCCACTAAGCTATTGTATTCAGAATGAGTAAATGAAAAAATATTATGCAACCAGGGCAGTTCTGAATACTTCTTTTAGTCGTGTTTCCTCTGAAAAAGTGTAGGCAGCTTTTGTGGTATAAATACTATTTATTGTAAAATGTCTGCTAAGCAACTTAATGCAAAATTTTCAACCATTGTTACTTGTGGGTATGTACAGTCAGGCTCTTACAAGAAATGAATGCTCTCCTTTTGTTTCTTTGTCAGTGAGGCGGTCTCTGTGGGATGTTGGATGATTTTATTCTTTGTTCTATGTAAAAAAATAAACTAAAAGAAGGACTAAATTACACTAACTTTCTTGTGCACAAGAGAACAAGGTTTGATGTGATGAAGTCATTTGTCTAAACATTTAGAGTGTGGAAAGAAAGGGAGGAAGGTTTGTACCTTCACTACAACTCGACTCCAGAACTATTATTATGTAGGCAGGATGATTATTTTGTTGCTAACATCAGTAGATGACATGGCTTTGAAAGTTCTTGCTCTGGGTGTTTGCAATGGTTCATGGAAATGACCTTGTTTTTCGCTTTGTGCATAACTGTGGAACAGTCACAGTATTGGAGTTGGAACTCCTAGGGCAGGTTCCTGTGTCAGGCACAAGGTCTGGGCCCTTTGCTGTCAGTGAAGAACATCTCCAAACACAGCTTGAACAATACAGATCAGCTCCTCCACCAAACAAACAATAGAATTGGGGAAGAGTAGTCTCTAGCTATGGTGTGTGGTTTTTTTCCAGCAGTAATTTTACAGTGGCCTAGATGAGTATTGAAAGTTTTATAATTCACAGTAGAAAAGAAAGA
The DNA here is from genome assembly GCA_013396995.1 of Dicaeum eximium. Taxonomy (NCBI): domain Eukaryota; kingdom Metazoa; phylum Chordata; class Aves; order Passeriformes; family Dicaeidae; genus Dicaeum; species Dicaeum eximium. The sequence goes on along the minus strand of VWZP01007619.1, from coordinate 1,494,551 downwards.
AAAGCTGGTGTTTTTATTTTATTTGGTGTTTTTATTTTGTTTGTATAACTTGGAGAAGTGCATTATTTTGGCAATGGTTGCATTATTTGAAGTTGGTCCTGGATTTATATTTTCTATAGATGACTCCAAGAAGTACATCAGAAAACACACATTTCCTATTGGGGGGGTGGAGGGGGGCGTTGTGTGTTTTTATTTAAGAAGTTATTTATTCAGGGTGATTTTTAATATCGTCTGTGCTTTAAATAGCTGTGTGTAAGGGGAAATAAAAATGAAGTTTCATTCTGGAAATGATGCTGTTATAAAAGGTCTGTGTTAGAAGCTGTTTTTTCCTCTTAAATCCCCATAAGGCAGTATCAGCTGTATTAATTGATATCTGCATCTGGCATATCTAAATCAGAAGCTGGATCAGGTCTGAGTCTGGCTGTTTTAAAATATTTCAGATCCCAATGAGCAAACAGGTTTTATTATCAATTTTCTCACCAATGTCAACCTTAATTTAGTGCTGCAGATCACTTTGTTTATTTTTGTACAAGATCTATACTTTCTGCCCTTGTAACTTGTAAAAATATGATTTGAGCAAGCCAAACAACAGTAAGGAAAAAGTGTCTTCAAAAACCTTTCTGCTGGTTTTGACAAAACACTTTGTGGAAATACAGTTTCTGTATTTGTGCTATGGAAAACTGAGAGTCTTATCCTGTTGCTTTTACTTGAACCTTCTTTGTACCATGAAAAATAAACACACTCTGTGCCAGGAGGCTTGTTCTCAGCACTTAACTTCAGTGGGAAGCAGATGATGGTGAATGGAAGAGCAACATATGTGTGTGACAAAGCTTGTCTTGTCTTCAAACAGCAGCTATTTTTAAGGAAGGGTAGAAAGGCTCATTCTGAAAAGAGGAGGGTGCTGATAACACATGGCTTTTGCTTTCAACCTGACAAGGTAAGATTAATCCAAGATGTTTTTTAGGCACAGAGGCTTCATCTCAACTTTCCTGTGATGTGTTTCGTAGTGAAAAAAGGCTTAAAGACAAGTAATGAGCAAGCCCATTTATCTGAATCTGCAGCTTTAGTTCTCAGGCTGTGTCTAGCAGTTTGAATGAAGCTGGCTGTCTGGAAGGTCAAGCTGTGTGGAGAGTTGTTTGTGAGCACAGGAGAGAAACAGCAGGGAAGGTTGCCCAGGGAGGTTTTAAATGTCCCATCCCTGGATGTGTTCAAGGCTGGGTTGGACAGGGCTCTGAGTAACCTGGTCTAGTGAGTGGCAACCCTTCCCATGGCAGAGGGCTTGGAAGATGATCTTTAAGGTCCTTTCTAACCCAGACCATTTTATGATTCTAAGCTTGCTGCTTTGCTTGGTGGCTCTCCTGTTCACTATTATTCTTGGGAAAACCTTTATTTTTGTTGAAGATGTTAGATGCTCTGTTTAGTTACACTGCTGCACATTGCTCTGCCTGAACAGTCTGGACTGTGGCCTTCAATACCCAAACTGGTACCAGGCATGAAGGGGACTGATTTTTGTAATATGTGCTCTTGCCTTGCTACTGAGAAATGAGGGGTCGTGGTGGTGTCAATGTGTGGGAATAGAAGACAAATCTGTGTACATCAGCAGCACAATTCCAGCCTGATTGCCACAGGTGTCTGTAGGTTTGAGGGTATATAACCATGTGCTGTGTGAGCCACATGGACATACTGTGAAAGGGTGGCAGGATAGCTGATGGAGTATGCACCTGCAGCTCTGGAGAGAAGGCACTGGGGAAGCAGGACAGGCAGAAGGGCTGCAGTGCAGTAGGTATGGCAAGTAGATTAGGAAAGAAAGCAAGAGTAAGACTAAAAGAGGAGAAGGAGTAACTCAGAGGACAAATGGTGCAGAACTCCAAAAGAGTTCTTGTTCATGATGGTTTGGCCAGTTCCTGTGAAAGGCAGCATTAGGTTCCAAAGGCTTGTGTTAACCTGCAGCCCATTAGCTGGAGATAATGCATAAAACTTGGGCAGCATTCCAGCCTGCCAAGCACACTATCATTGACTTGTTCTGCACTCCGTCTGATGTAATGCTACATGTTAGTGTTTTGCCAATAGATTTTTACCATTTGTTCTTGAGTACAAAGTCTTATATTTACACATAAACAGATGATCTAAAAAGAGCTACAAATACAGATTGAGTTGTGTAAGTAAAAGCCTCAGAATGTGGCTAAGCAAAGATGAATTCTTTTAGAGCAATGCTTGATTTTATTGCAAATACTGGAAGAGGATAAGAAAAGAAAGCAAAAAGAACATGATGGAACATGAAAGAACATGATAGCTGTAGCTCTGGCCATATTACTTTACCAGAGAGGTTTCCTCATGTTCTCATTTGAGGTTTTGTTTTTAGCTATTGAAGCACAAAGGTTTTCAGTAAAAATATGGTTTTCAAAGTGGTTACCATGCTTTAGATTGGGTTTACCATTTTATCTTCAAGCCTTCTTCCCCTTCTCAGGAAGTACGTGCAGTAGGTATCTGAGCCATCTTCTGTCAACCATCTTCCTGTTTACCCACTTAATCAGGGGGTGCATGGAAAATATTCAGTGTTCTGCATGGAGCTTTGTTTGCTGTGTGTTTTCCCTACTTATTTCTCCATGTAAGGAAAAGGCAGGTAGGGCTTGGTTTGGGAAGGTTACAAAATGCTGCTTTGCCAGCTGACCTGGAGGATATTTTGAGGTTCCAGCTGTTAGAAGGGAGGTGAATCACTTACAAGCCCGCCTAAGAGATTGCTTATCATCATCTTGCTGAGCCCACATTGCCCTCTCTGTGGGAATGGATAAGAATGTGTCAGCCAGTTTAGAGGGCAAGGTTCATACTTCTTAATACAAATGGCATTCTTCCTCTCCAGACAATAATCCCGTTAGAGCAATGGTCACAGGAGAACTTATCTTGCAGCAGGAGAAGGTCATTCTATGAACAGGGAGAAGTTTTCCCATATGTATTTAAATCTTCTGAACTCTCAGTATGAGGGAGCCCAGAAGCTGCTGAACTCTTAAGCAAGGCACTCAAACAAAAATAGACATTTTCATCTGGCTTCAGTGGATCTGAAACACAGGTTTCCAGTTAAAATATGGCTTTCAAACTTGTTAGCATGCATGTAGGAAATGGACATGTCTCTTTGGTAGTAGAGCTTGCTTTCTATTATTGCTTGTTGTTAGTTATAGAAGAAGCACAGGGGTTGGCTGTGGCCAAATAATCTGGAATGGGGAAGTGGTCTCAGCACATCAGAAGAGTGTTAAATCTTGAATTTTTCATTGTGTTCTTTGTGAAATAAGGACAGACTTAGAAACCTAGGAAAATAATCTCTCACTAAGGAAGACAAGAGAAGACCTGTCACTTTATTCTTATAAAGCTACATATTTTACAGGACAACGTTTATGTTCACAGATAGAGCACCAGAAAAAGTCAGTAAATAAGGAAGACGATAATCAGTGAACTTCCTGACATAGTACTGTCTCTTTTATACTGGGTGTTTCAAGGGCTTTATCTGCAGGGTAACTCTGTTTTAGTAGTGAAATATTGCAGTGCTTCAGACAACATCTGTAACTAAAAAAACCCTGTAGGCTACTGAAAAAGGTTCTGTTTGCAGACAGAATAAGGAACAGACTTCAGTAAAATATTCAAGAAGTGGCAGATATGTTTTGTTGCTGTGTTTTGTGAATACACTAAATAGTCCCCTGCAGAGATGGACAATGGGATGAAGAGAAATCCACATAACTAATTATGATGAAACCAGTGCTGCAAACGCATGCTTGAAAGAATAAGGGGTAGCTCTGGGAGAACATTTGTGTACCACACGTCTATGCTAAAACAGTGAAGGCCAAATCTGAAGAGCTTTTGGCAACTGAATTTATCTGTTTTTATTTTCTCCTGGTGGCTCAAACCACCTAGTTGCAGAGGCATTTTGCAAGGGTGAAGCTCTTCTCAAGGCCTGGGCTTCTTTCCTGCTGTTGGCCACGGTGTTAACCTTTTCTCACAAACAAGCGTGATATATTTGAGAGGTGGAAATACCTAGTCAGTGTTATTTAGTGTTGTGCTTATCTTGCTGTGTCTGGCTTGGTTTTTTTGCTAAAGCTTCTCTGTATTCTTAAAATTTGGAATAAATTAGACCCTTTTATTAAACAGACAGTTTTAACAAGTAGACAGTATTAACAACACTCATTCAGTCAGCATTTTGGTGGGTTTTTTTCAGTTATTTTTTAAAGATGTGAATTGAACAAATATGATTTACTTTATGCAGTGCTTATTTTTAATCAGCTTCCTGATCCCTGTGGGCAGGTGCACTATTCTCTGGGTAAAACACAGACTGGATGTCCAAGCCTAGAGAATGGATGGAGTTACATCCACCTGGCAGCTGGTCAGAAGTGATGTTCCCCAGAAGTGGTGTGCTCAGTGTTGGGGCCAGTTCTTTAGCAACCACTATCTTTACCAACAATCTTAGCACTATCTTTACCAACAGTCTTAGCATTACAAAAATCAAGGGACAGAGCCTGTGCGTTGTATGCATACATGAGTTTGACAATAATTAATTTGGCACTGAAAATACATATCTTTTCATTGGAATGTGCATTTCTAGAGTCTGCACTTCCCTGTGTTGGTCTATGACTGACTTGTCCTCTCCTGTTCTTCCACTGCATGGTTCACTGCTATTATTCTTGCATTTCTCATGCACTTGATGAAAATGTAGCACCTAAGGTTAAAAAGGGAAGTCTTTCTTGTTTCATTAGGATCTCTTTAGTTTGCTGCATTAACTGGTTGAAGGGGACTTTTGTCCTTCAGCTGACTCTTCCTTTCACAAAAGGCTTTCTTCCTCTTACAGGCGTTTTCCTATCACAGCTGTATTCTGCAGGCTTTAGTTTCAAAACAGTAGTAAGGCACTTAGACAGCCAGAGTGCCATTCTGCTCTCTGCCTCTTGAGAACCCTTTCCTGCCAATGTGTTGGAACAGCTCCCCTGTCCCACAGTACCAGAAGTAAGTTTGCCTTCATTTGTTCTGCTCTTGCCTTGCTCTCTGTTCAATTCAGTGTTTTGTCACTTGATTAAATGTAATTATTCATTATTGTGAGTTATCTTCAAAATTTTGCCTTTTGAAGGAAGTGTAAAGAAGAAGAGACTTCAAGACTTGTACAAGTGTAATGTGTCAGACTTGTAGATGATGGTCTTTAAAAAATTGTTTGGGGAGGAACAAGTGCTGGTTGAATGAGCTGTCAAAAATGGTCTGTTTTGTTTGGTTTTGTTTTTTTTTTTTTTTTTTTTTTTTTTTCTTTTTT
>VWZP01007619.1:1434068-1489222 GCA_013396995.1 Dicaeum eximium | reverse complement strand
TTTTTTTTTTTTTTTGTCCCTTGTTGCTACTAACCTAGAACTCATTAGGGTGATGACACTGGTTTTTTCAGTATGATTTGACAAATGAATGTGTGTTTCCAGTGTTTGGTCAGGACAGCTGTGATTGTGTAGACACACTAAGTGGCTTTAAAACTCAGGAGAAGCTCCAAGAATGGGGTTTCCTCAGTCTGTGCAGTAGACCTAAGTATAAAGGAAGGAGCAGAGAGCAAATCACTCTGAACAGCAGGGCTGCAATACCTTAATAAAGCTGGTTTATTGCTGCTACAGTTACTGGTGCTGACAACTGCCATCTTTGCAATGGCTCAGCACAACTTTCAACTTTGTGGTTCACAAGCTTTTAATGGGAGGAATAAACTACAGATACTTCTGCAATGTTTTCCCTCTGTATTGGTTTTGGGACATGCATAATGTCTTCTGTTTTTTAATATGTGTATTTGCAGCCATTATGTTGCTGGTTATAACCCTTATATTTTCTATTATCAGTGCTGCTACGTCACTTGCCATTCAAGCAACATAAATTTTAGCCTGTTCATCAGCATCTCTCTCACTAAACACAGTTCCATTGATGTCCCGTGAGCTCTGGGGTGACAGCATTCTTGGAGGAAAAAAAAAACACAACCCAGAAAGTAGCCCTGTGTCTTGTTTAAATTAATGATGCAGGAATCATGTACCATATCTGACTTCTCATTAAAACTGGAGAGGCTAAGCATTCCTGTTACTGAAACAAAATTAACAACCAAGCATCAGCGCAGCAAGGCAAACAGCAAGTATTCAAACTCTGGTGCAAAGTTGGTAACAAAAAGAAATTAGGTGTATTCAATTATCATAAACCCACTTGTCTCACTGACACAATTATGTCTGCAGACTTGTGCAGCACAGCAAATACACAGCTAAGAATCCGACACAAAACTCGCAGAATGACAGTTTTCTTCTCGACTCCAAAAGAGAGGTTTTGAGAGCCAAAAGAGAGCTAGAGCTAGCTCTTGGAAGTCAAAGCTGTTGCACAAGTAACAGAGTTAACATCCCTGGTTGTCTATGGACTTGTTCCTCATCCCCTAGTTTTTCCTTCCTTGCCCCCGCTGCAGCCCTTCTACCTGATATTTTGGCTGAGGAGAAACCCCATCATGCTTGTACAGCAGCATACTGACCACAACATGTTGACCTAATGTCTGGGGGTTGCCACTTGATTACACAAAGACCTAAGTTATAAATTATTCTTTAATGATCTGCTCAGCTGTCTATTTTTTTTTAATGAAACCTGTAAGATTTAAATTCATGTATTTAAGACAGCTCCCTTTGTCAAATGTATTCAAATGTGGTTAATATATTCAAAAGATAGAGGGGTATGGGAATACAGAAGTCTGATAGTACCTTGGACCTCATTAGCATAAAGTAACTGATAAACAAGATGCCTTGGCAAAAGCAAACTGAACTCTGAGATTGAGTTCAGATTGCAAGAAGATCCAATCAGACAGCTATCTGGGAAGAGGAAATTTCATTAACCACTGACAGCCAAGGAATATTGTGATATGCATAAGTTTGTGTATTTGATTTTACCTAAATCTTTGTAGTACACATTGTTAGTCTCCTAAAACAGTATATAAGTCCTTGTAAGTCCCCAGATAAATCGGATTCTGATGGACCTTCAGTCTCCCCGTCCCTCTCCATCGCCAACAGAGGGGAGTGCAGTCTCTTATCGTAAGGTCAATCTGAATGACAGAACATCTTATAGGAAAAATGCAGTCATGATTTTCACTTAAAAGTAAGCTAATGACATGCTTAACTGTGGTCTGCGGTTTGACGTTGCGTTTTAGAAGTGTGGTGAATTTCACCAGCTGTTTGTCGTTTCAGTAGCTGCAAAATACTTGGTGATTCCCACACATTGAAAAAGTGAATTAATACAATGAGACATGACCAGACTTTCATGGAAAATGCACAGTAAACAGTCATCACTATAGAAACTCTTCTTTTCTTTTGAAGGTACCTCATGTAACCTGTCTAGGGCTTCATGATTGAAATACACACTTCTGTAGTGGGAGAAACGCAGAGTAACTTTCAGTAAGTAACGGTTTGTGCATTCTTAGAAATTGCAGTTGGGTTTCAACAAAAGAAACCCCAAATGTTCTTCACCTCAGCTCTCCCCAGCTGAATTGGTTTCCTTTTAAGAAGAGATAGATCCATGGAATTGTTTTTCTGTGTTTTGACTCATACTGTTATGTTTATATAAGAGACCATTTCAATAACTCATCCCTCATCTGAATAATAATCTTTAGTTCAATAGGAGTATGAACAATTGAACAATTTCAAACTCTGCATTGCTTTCAGTGTCACTTTTTGGGCTTTTGTTCTATTCTTATATTTTTCTGAATATGTCTTATTCTGATTTCCATGGCTTGCTTTTTGTTTCTCAATTTTCTATTGTTATAATTCCAGCTTTTTTTACTGTCTTTTTGAAAGCAGTATAATCAATTCAATGTTATCTTAAAATATTTCACTATATAATTAACTTCAGGCCTTTCAATACTTGCTTCTTATATGAAGTATAGAGATATTTTCTTTATGAAGTCCATAAATTAAAACTCTACAGAGCTTAATGACATTTTAATGAAATGCTGTTTTATCACACTATGGTGTTTTCTTTCATTCTCAGTTTTGACATGGGTAAATGTAACTCTTATATTTCCTAAACATCTTTGTGGAATGTGAGGAATAAATACAAGCTGCATTAATGATTACTGGTTAATGATTGTTCCTTGTATTAAACAAAATTGAGCAATATTACTTTTTTTAGTTTTATTCACGTTCTTTTAAACTGGAACATCTGTTTCAGTCCTTCAAAAGAACCCCATAATGTTGCAACTAGTTTTACCACTTACTCAGTGTGTTCTCTTGCCATTGATAATGTTACTTTTTTTCTTCCTTTAACTGTCTAGTTCCTTGAATTGAAAAAAAAAAAAAAAAAAAAAAGCCAGAANAAAAAAAAAAAAAAAGCCAGAACGGAAACAGAACCCATCAGGAAGTGGATTAAGAGGTGACATATATGAAGTGGCTGCAGGATGTCATTTGGTTTGCTGATATGTGGTGTATAAAGGACATTTCCTTTCCTTTCATAATGTTGCAATAATAGGAATGTGCAGGAGTTTCAAAAAACAGTGAAGGGGAGGAATGAAATGAAGGGCTCAATAACACAGATGACAACAGGGAAGATGATTTATATGAATTGGTTGATTTTCTGTGGAGTTTTTGAGTGACCTCACTAGGTAGATTTTTTTTTTTATGGAATGTTATTTCTAGGATCTTATTTCTTCTTCCTGAGGTGTTTTCTTCAGTGTTTTATCACCAAACAATTTTTCTTTGTTTTTCACATTAAAAAAAAAAGTAAGTTAAAAAAAGAGGAATAAAAGAAAAGGGAAAAGTGGTAAATTACTGGGCAGGGGAATATTTGCTTTAATGTACTATGAAATCAGTAATTTCCAAGCAAGTTTTTGAAGTTGGTCCCACCTCCACCCTTTTTCTTTCTTTTTCTTTTTTTTTTTTTTCCCCTTTGTGATTTCAAGGTTCTTCTATACAGCTACATTTGATAAGACTGTAAGTCCGTTCTTTTGGCATAGAAGGGAATAAAATTCTGTTGCTAAAGGAGATACTCTTGGTTTCAGTTTTAATCCTTCACATTTCCTACCCTCTTTATACCCCAGCAGATTGTGCAGAATAATTCCGATACGTTTCTAGGCTCAAAAGGATTGAAGGTGGATTTTAGATTTAATTTCACTATTCTGCACAACTACATTCTGAAAGCATGAATGAAAAATGAGTTGTGCCAGCCTACTCAGTGCTGCAGTATGAGGAAAGGCAGTCCTTTCTACAGCAGATAGTAGTTAAAAAACTCTAGGCTAAACAACTTGGATTTCAGCCTCATGGTTTTTGAACTTGATTGCCAATAGCTGAATCTTGATTTTTCAAGCTCGCAGTTGCACTGGTAATTGAATGGATGTGAAATGAGACCAAAAGCACATCTAAGGCACGTTCAACTTCTCAAGAAAACTTGGTCCTCTGTGAAAGTTAGTCTTTTCCTAGTCAAAGTTAGAAAGTAACTTGTCATCCACCCCACTGGGTTTTATTTAAAGATTTGATCATAGATTGAGGTCCAGGTAGTCACCATTGTCACACAAATTAGTGAGTGATTATTTCTGATGATGCATGCCAATATGGCTCTGCAGCACATGGTTTAGTGGTGGACTCGGCACTGGTAGGCTCCCCGGCTTATGACTGGCTGGACACAAAAGTGTCTGTTTCTGGCCACAGAAAGATCTAGTTAAACTCTGAGTCCAGAGGCAGAGCTAATTATGATATAACCTGAAGCATGCTCCTTTCTCTGGGAGCATCCATGGCTTTTGACAGGATTAGGCATCCTTGCCTTAGGTCACCTGAAGAGTCTGTCTCTACATTTAAGAACTGATCTTTTTGCATTTTTTAGTAGCTGAGATATCACTGCTATTTGTGACAGTTTTTTCCAATAAAAAGCACTATTTATTGATTTGTTGCATATTGCCTGACTCTTAAGGTTCTCTTTCAAAGTGAATCACTAGAAGCCGTAAAAGTCTTTAGAAATCCACTGATATTCTTGCAATTCAGTGGACTAATCTCTACAAAAAATGAAAATGAGACTTTATCTAAAACTTAGAGAAATATACTATATATTTAATGAACTTTTCTATATACTGCGTTTTCTCTACTTCTATTTAAAATGTCTTTTTGGGAGGATTATATTCCTGGGGTAATTTTAGATCTCAAGGGTTTTCTGTTCTGGAGTGTAAAACATTGCATTTAGCGTAATTTTTTTTTCCCCCTTCAAATGGAAATTTTTCTTTAATAATTTTAGGGATTTTTTGTCACTATCATACTGAGTAACAGGATTAGACTAATCTGCAGATTTGTATTCAATATGCATAGCTGAATTAATGATAACATACACTGAGAAATTTCTTGGGAAGTCTGAGCATTGGAAGGAGGTAAGTTTTTTTACTGTTCCTCTATAGTCTTTCTTTAAAATCCAACTGTCTTTGTGTGCAGAGACAATAATTGATATATTTTTTCTGAGCCTTTTCTCCTGGACATTCAAAAAGACATGGGACAAGGAATGTGGCTTGACTAAACTTGCTTTTTTAGTTTTCATCTGGGATAGCTGAATGATACTGCATAAAAGAGATGTTATTATTTACTTGAGCTTTTCCTTTTCTTTTTTTTTCTTTTTTTTGAAGGGGCTGTTCCACTCCTTTCCCTTTTAATTGGTTCCTGTCACAGAAACACTGGTGTTTTCCCTCAATGGTACTGCATTTCCCTACATAAACATGAAATTTCAAAAACTGTTATCTGTTCTGGATATGAGTTCTGACTGCCAGAGTTCAGATCCTCTAGGAATTTCCCTATAAGTACATGACCTTCTGTATTATTAGAAACTATTATCCCATGAGCAACTTCTACACACAAATGTATTATTTCATAAGGAAGTAAATGACGATGTAATTAAGTCTAGTTGAAGTAAATAGGAATTCTCCTCCACATGCCTTTGCAGATGTTAAAGGGTAGGTAATTTTGTATTTGGGAATAAGGACTAGAAATCAAAGGCAAGCATTCATAAAACATACTTGGGAGTTTGTTCTGGTTTTATATTAAATGCTTGTCTGTTCACATGCTATGCTCTGTCAGAATAACAGTATTTATACGAAGTGATTATTCACAGCCAGTTAAACTATTTGTCCTTTAATGTAAAACAGGAAATAAAAGAAATGGAAGATTATAGAACAATCTTGGATAGTCTAGCCAGACTATCTAATAAATATAAAAACATATTTTTAAAGGAACACATTCATTTACAAGATGGAGAAGATTCACACTGAGACATAGCCAGGTCTACAAGAGTCTTCTAAAAGATTAACTTAAAGATGTTTCCAATTCAAGTGCTGGTTGATGTTCCTTGGGCTGCTTGTCATAAAATTTTTGCACAACAAACTATCATGCATATACTCATCCTTGTATTTTTCTAGATAAATGCAATTTCTTTTTTATATCATATTTGTGGTTTTAGTATTAAGCCACATGATATGTTAGGAAGCTATTCTTTGAAGGAATTTAAAGCATTCCAAGACTGTTTTTTCTAGACATTAGGAAAAAGAAAGAGATGCAAATCAATCCTTCTGTCTTCTTGCATCAAAGTTCTGTTGAAAATAAAATATTTTCTTCACAATATAAGGGAGAGGAAAGCCAGGCTCAAACTCTGAAGGAAATAAGTGTTCATAGCATGACTTGATTAAACAATAAGTATAGGAGACTTTGCTTTGGGCAAATTGGGTTTATTTCACAACAGATGCATTAGGAATTAATTTTTTTTTTGTCATAAAGCCCTGAGGGTCCATAGATTTTTCCCTTTTTTAAAATTATTTATCTGAGTATGTGGACTTAGGCTTTCTATATTAACTGTTTGTACTTTTTATATTATCTGGTGAGGTAGATCTTGATTTTTTGTCCTTGTGTTAAGAAATTGGTGAATTTCACAAATGTAATTTGGAGGTTTCCTCTTAGGTCTTAAGACTTGTGTGCTTTTCTGAATTTGAATGTATGCTTAAGTCTTTAAGCACAGCTTTTCTTCCACCTCATTTAACATGTGTTTGGATAACCAAAAAAAAAAAAGGCAGCAAACTCAATGACAATATCATTATGTATTTTTAAAATGCCATTTTTGGTAATACCATAGAAACAGTATTGCATTCCTCTCATTCAGCCAGGCAAATTATGAGAACTGTGTTATATGAACATTTCCTGTCTAGAATTCTGGAGTGCAGATTGTTTAGAGCTGTGTCTGTTTTACAGGCAGGAATAGCTCACCCTCTGTGGCACTTAAGTTGGCATGTTTAGATTCTGTACTGAGACAGAGTGTGTTAGTCTATGTGGTCATAGGAACTGGCTGAAGTATTGAAAGAGATTTCATGTCAGCTCACCTAGAACACTGTCCTTATTAACCAAGAAAATTTTCAGCCAATCAGTCCAGTTAATTAAATTATGAACCATTTCATTAATAGCTCAGATCGAGACTCAGGTGGGAAAAAGTAATAAAAGAGCAGCTGGAAGACTTACTTGCTCTTTGGGGCACTTTTTAAAGTTTGTGTAATTGGACTATTTAATCAGAAATTGGAGGTGGCAGTTGCAGATTTGATTAAGGGATGGAATGAATAGGAGATGGAAATTCATGAAAAGAAACATCAGGTGATGGATTGCAGGTTTTTGCTGCAGTGCATGAGCACTTTCTGCATGTTTAGCAATCTGAAATGAAGCAGCAGTAGAAATTTAGGAAGCAAGCAATGAGGAATAAAATAGAGCAACACAAGAATTATGAATTGTGTGTGTACTAGATATGAATATTGCATGAGTATATGCATTTGTGTATGCAGAAGCCCATATTGTTGCCAAGGTCAGATTTCAGAATATTGGGCAGCCTTTTCATTGTCACCCATCAGCTGTCATAAGGACTATATTGATATCCAAGGCTCCATTTGTTCTCTGCCCTTTTTTTTTTAAATTACAGTGCAAATGTTGCATTATTTGAAAGATGAACCTGTAGCAAAGCATCACCTGTTTGCAGCGTGATTTTACATCTAGTTCTGAATACTGTTGAAGTACTCACATGGAGATCGTGGTGAACTTCTACCATATGGAAATCAACACGACTAAATTAGCATTTTCTTAACAACTTTAAACCTTCCAGAGTTTGAGACTGCTACTTCTGATAAATGCTTTCCTCTTGAGAGAGTGAGAAGTACTTTTAGAATGCTGCGTAGTGGATGCTTCTGTGCCAAAAGCAACATGTGGCACATGCTCAAAGAAGTTTTATCCCAATCTGAATAGATTTGTTTTCCTTACAATCAGATTTAGCCTGAGTTAAATATAACTATTGTTACATACTTCTGGTAATTATATATATAGAGAGAATGGGCTGATTAGGTTGAACAGAACTTTGCATTTCCTTCTGGTGTCCAGCATGCAATGATGGCTTGTCCAAGTGTTGTGCTTTAACCCCAGACTGCAACAATGCCACACTCGGACACTCACTCAGTCCGCACCCCTATGAGGAGAGAATGGGAGAGGGTGAGAGAATCAGAAGAGTAAAAGAGAGAAAACTCATGAGAAACTCATGGGATAAAGGAGTTTAATAGGGGGAGGAAAAGCCATGCATGCAAGCAAAACAACACAAGGACTTAATTAATTGCTTCCCAAGGACAGGCAGGTGTCCATCTCCTGGGAAGCAAGGCTCCATCACATGTTACAGTGACTTGGGAAGACAACACCATTACTCCAAACATCCCGCCCTTCCTCCTTCTCCCCCCAGCTTTATATGCTGAGCATGATGCCATATGCTGGGGAATGTCCCTTGAATCAGTTGGGGTCAGCTGTCACAGCTGTTTCCTCTCCCAATCCCTGTCCATCCCAGGTTCCTTGCTGGTGGGGTAGCGTGAGGTGAGAAACACAAAAGGCCCTGGCTCTGTAAGCACTGCTCAGCAATAACAAACACATCCCTCTATTATTAACATGGTTTCCAGCTCCAAACCATGGCCCCTGCTTGCTGCTGTGAAGAAAATGGTCTCTACCCCAGCCCAAACCAGCACAACCACCATGTGCTGATGGCAGAGAACCAAGTCAGTGATGAACAGTGAACAGCCCTGAACAAATGTTATGGTATTAAGTGGAAGTTGAGGATTAATTGGTAGCTTCTTGCTTACTGTTGGCCTTAGGTTCTACTACTAATAATATTAAACCAATATTTTCTGTTTATGTGTTCAGGATGTGAATTTGGTTAATGAGCTCACTGTAGAAAAGATTAGGAAATGGTAAATTACTATTAGTCATGATGTTTCAGGGCATTGTTTTAAATTGCTGGGCATAAAGGAGAGGTGCATACACCAAGGAGATAATTCAGTCATGCTGTTCTCATTGTTGATGGGTTACACCCATCGGGTCCCTGGGCTCACCAGCAAGCCCCAGCTGTCCTGTAACCATCCAAAGTCTACCAAAGACACAATGGTTTTTCAGCAGTGATCTTCTGGCTCTTGGGGGTGGTTCAGGAGGATATGGTTGCAGAGGAGGAGGAGGAGGACTACAGCCTGGCCAGGGCAACTGGGGACTGCTAGCACGTGCAGGTCCCAACAATGAGGTGGAGCCTTTGGAGTTCATCCAGATGACACAGAACTCAGGGCTAAGGGTTTCTGTGGGCTTTAGCAGATTTTGAGCCTGGCTTTAAGGCAGTTACAGGTGGCTGCGCTTGCTCACTTAGACCTCTTTCTAAAAAATATGTGATCTTTCTCTTCTGTTAGTTTCACTGACCAGCATTTCTGTAGGAGAGGGAGGTCTCATTTCTCCCTTTCTGCAAACAGATGTGTGTGTTGCCAATTTTTTACATACAGCTTATAATTTTAGCAAATTTCATTGCTTCATAGAATTTTATTTGTGTTTATTTACATTTGTATGTAGTCCTAGATCAGGCTGCTAATAGATTTTTAGTTCATTATCACTTTTCAAACGGGGCAGTCTGCTCCAAATTATTGCTTGTAATAATAGAAATTCAATCTGCAAAGTAATTAAGTGCTGAGGTTCTGGGGGCTTTTTTTCAGTGTTTTGTGTTTTCTCAGATATGGCTGATTCATAGCCTCTGAATTTTTAAAAATTATAGAGAAGGATATTACAGTCTGCTGGCTATTTCTACGATGTCTGATGTACACTCCAAGAGGAGGTTTATTTGTGGTTTTAAAAAGTAATGGGAAGAATAAACAGATAAAAATTTCATGTTGAGTTAATGACTCAGAAATCATTCAGTCGTCAGATTTCCTCCTTTGATAAAAGTGGGGTAAAGATTTGCAAGAAAAAATTTACAGGGACTACAAAAAATTATGTACTGCATTTGTAATATTATACGGTCACATTATTAGCCTTTTTTATAAAATGTCTACACATGTGAAAAAAATTAAAAGAAAATGTGGTGAATTGGTGGTTTATTTCCAATATAAATTTAGATCTACTTTCCCCTGAAACTGTATTAATATCAGCAATTTTAAGGTAATTCCCTTGCTATGTGTCACATTTATTTTTATCTTTGTAAGTTTATTTGGCTTTACTACATATTTAGCATAGAAGATGATATTATCTAACCTTTTCTAACACCAACTGTGTTTTTGACCATTGTTGTGTTGTTTGCAATTTGAATAAGGGGTAAAATAATATTTGATGGTAAAAACTCTGGATTGGTTAAAGGGGCAATGCTGAAATGCAGCTTGATAAACTAAAATGTTTCCTGACACATGCAATCACTGTGATTGTTGCTGCAATAAGGTTTAAAGAAGTCACAGGATTTCAGAGTGGGTTTGTTTGGGGTTTTTTTACCTCTAGGAGAGCAATCTAAATGCAAATTTTATACCTGAATAAAATCCAAGAAGTCAGTATGAATGAGGTTTGAGGGGAAATAGTCAGTGGCGATGACACTTTGCAAGTTAGTCTGTCATGCACTTTGAATGTGAAAGCATATTACTTTTTCTCAATTCATCATATACTTCTAAAGTAATAGAATAAGATCAGCTTTAATGTGTTGATGATCTAAGATTATACAGATTCATGCTGGGTGAACTAGACTGAAAAAATCCATGAGAGTTCTACTGTGATGCTGCTATGTTAGAGTTGCGAGTCTAGTGAATCTAGTGGACCAAGTTTTCTGTTGATTTCATTCAAATTAACTTTGTAAAATACAGTTTAAATTGCAATGTCATAATAAGGAAGCTTAAAAACAAGGTAAGGGAGTTCTTTGAGTTCTAGGAATGTGGAGAAGATTGGAGTATATTATTTCAATGCTTTTCAAGTCTGCTAGTATAATATTGAAAAACATAACTTGGAAATTGTTGATGTTCCCTCTTTCTTGCTGCTCTTCCCAGTCTGATACAAAACTCTAATTGAATCATGTTGGATCTCTCCAACAGAAATAACTTAGTGTTTTCTGAGAGATATGATTCCATGCCTATTAATGTATTTGCCACATTTCAGACATTACAAGTACTTCTGCAGTTATTTCTGGAAACAGTATATTTTCTTATGACTTCTAATACTGAAGCTCTCAGACCAGTGTGGTTTTGAGCAAAGACCTGTTTTGTCACCTTCTGCATTCTCTGCGTCAATTAGTACAGGGGCATGTAGGAGGTATTAGCAATCACCATGTATGAAGATCACAAATATAATTATGTTCAACTGTTAGGAGCAGACTGTTTCTAAGTTAAGCCAATTTAAGATGAAATACCAGTTTAAAGTAGTTGTTTACAACACTTGATACACTGTGTCACATTTGCTGTGAAATATAAAGGAGAAAGGAGAAAATGTCACCCTGTCTTATTGAGGTCAAACTTAAATGTGGTCATCTCTTCACTCTGTGTTCAGTTTTATTAGGGAATCAGAACATTTCAGCACTGCTTCCTTAAATCATAAAGTATGTACAACAGAACAAGTACTTGGTGAAGAGTGTAGTTTTTGTGGCTTTTTTTCCTTGGAGTTTCCAGGAGCTCTGCTTATGTTTGTTTTTTTGGAAGTAGAGCTCTTTCTCCTTAGAACTTCACGGGGAGTTGTCTTGCTGATTCTAACCTTATCTTTTGGACCGCCCTTACTTTTTAGAGATACCAATGTATCTTAATGTATCTAAATGATCTTAACAGGTCTGGTCATCCCTGGTTGAAGACTGGCTTGACTGGTGCCTTCACTTGAGGCAAAGTAAAACTTTCTTCATAGCAAAACAGTGTGTGAATATATATTCAGCATATTTGAGTGTCTCAACCTGCTGAACCTGGTGTTTCATATTGACCTGTGGAGAGTGAAATATTTTACACAATCACATAAATTGCACCTGAACCGATAAGGTTTTTTTGCTTCAGATCTGTATGATTGTAAATAACCACTCTGAAATGGAACAGTTTTAGGACTTCTGCTGATCACCTTTCACAGAACCCCTGGGAGATCAACTGATATGGGCCATATTTGTCAATATCTAATGGTTAGGTGTAGTGGTTTGGTTTGCTAATTCTGAATTTCTCCAATTTTAATCAATTTGAATTTTTCCCAGCCAATGCACCACTAAATGTGGTGGGTTTTTTTGTGTTGGTTAATTACTAGAGCACTCTCTTGCTGTAAAATAGGATTAACTAGGAGAAAAGCAAAGTAGGCTTAAAACTTTAAGAGAAAGGCAGTTTATTAACAGTAACTAAAAGAAAAAAAAGGAAAAGAACAAAAACCAAAACTTTTTAGACTTTTTTCTTCTTTCTACAAACATTTTTTTCCCATTTGTCAATGTAAAGAAGTAGCACTCAACAATCCTAATTAGTTTATCATTTTGAAATAGTCTTTTTTTAATTCTCTCTCAGGGAGAGGAGTTCTTTTTGTTTGTTATGGAAAAGCTTTTCCACAAGAGAAAAGAAAAGTTCTCTTGTCTTTCAATGTCCCCACAAGCAACCCGCCCGGGGAATTGCTTGTGAGGTTTTTTCCCACTTTCCACGGCTGTCTCAAAGCTGGGAAGGGGCCACAAAGCTTGCGGGTGCAGGGATTTTCTGTTTTACAGATGAACTTCACAAAAGAAAATCAAGGATCTCTTTTTTTTCTCTCACTGGATCTTCCCAGGTAACAAAAGTTTGCAAAAAATTATTTTCTTCTTCCCTGGGGCACAATTTCTTTATCTCTGTTCAAATTTTTATGGGATTACAGCAACTGCCTCACACTACTCCCTTCCCTTTNCCTCCCCGGCCTTCCGGCCGCCAACCGACGGGGAAGGGGGCGGGGGGGGAGCCTCGACAAACCCGGCTTGACTTTTCCCACCCTTCCCCCCGCCGTCCTGCCACCACCTCTGATGAAGTGAGGGAGGGGGAAAAGCCGCCCCGCAGCCGCCGGCTGGCCGGGCCTGGGGCAGGGGCCCAGCCCCACCCAGGCCCGGGCAAGAGCTCTCACCTCTGTGCTCCCTGCCTGGAAAAGAGGAAGCTCCTCCCTCTTCCTCCTGAATTTCTTCACTTGGGATCTCACTGAGCCGCTCATAAAATCTTACCATTTCCGGGTAAGCCTCAAACCATGCCATTAGGATAAGGATCAACTACGCAAGCTCTTCCGTTTTCTTAATGCTCTTTAAGTGAGTAGAAAATGACAAAGGAATTAGGGTTTACCTCTCCCTCCTCCTAGGGAGGACTTTGCCCTTTTGCTCTTAGATATCCACGATTTTTTAATTTAAAAAGGAACAATACTTGAATAATCAAATAATTAAATAAATATTTAATTATTTTTAATTTAAAAGGAAATACTTTGGTTTTTTTAAAATTTCTTTTGCTGTATGTTTTGTGAATAAAATACAGCAATCTGTCAGGAATATAGTTTTAGAGGAAAAGATAAAGAAAAAACCCAATGATTTTTACTTCACATTTCCCACAAACAAATTAAGAAAAGCCCCTAACGAAACAAAAAAAAACTTCCCATGCAGCAATATTCCAGTCCCAGCACTGAACCTGAAAAGTGTTTTTTTTTTTCCCATGTGTGAAGAAGCTCTTTTCCTGTCTATAAGTAAATGAATGATTCCTGAGGATACATCAAAAAGACTGAAGGAGGAGAAGATGCGTCGTAGACGGAGATTGTTTTTGAGGGCATTTGACACGTTTAAAAGGTAATGGGTTTTTTATAAAGAGATAATGTATAAATGAGTGAAGTTAATGAGTCTTTTTGTGTCCTGCTAAAGTAAGGCTGGTTGAGTTTTGAAACTGATCGAGTTTTTCCATTTTTGTTTGTCATGACAAATATTGCTCTACTAGACCTACAGGTTGCCAACGTGTTAATCTACACATTTGGCATTGTGAGGCTTCGTTTTATTTAAATTATTGATGGATCTCATTAGACAATAAAAGTATTTTTAGACTCTGAACTGCAAAAGCCACATAGAATAACATACAATATAAAAACATATATTATCATATACACATGTATGTATATTATCATACTAGTATATGTTTTTCAGCACATTTTATCATGTGATAAAATGTCCTTATTTCAATCATGTATTCTATACTTTTTTAAAATGTAAATTTGTATTTACCAATTAAATTTTTCTATGCTCATGAGGTTTAGAGGTGCTTAAGGAGTTAAACCTTTTGGTCATGTATACCAAAACCACTGATGAAATCCAGTTGGATGAAATCCAGCTGTAATCCTGAAAAGAAAGCGGACTTCGCTGGCCTTTGTCATTGCTACCTGTCAAAGTATCCACTTCTGATGTGACATGCTATGATATTTTGGTTATTGTATATAAACTTTCAAATGTCAAAAGTTTTTCTAAAGCTTTGTGCCTTTAGATCCAATGCTGTGAATATATTGCCAAAATGCAAGTTCATTCCCTGTTGCATCAACCTGTACCTAGCTCGGCTTAAAGTATTGGATATTTTTTTGAAGGATTCTGAAGGATTTTTCCTCACACAGAGCTAGGATTCAACCAATGATTACTCATCTCTGGTCCTACAAGAATGGATCTTTAATAATTTTATCTTTACTTCTTGATTGGTTTGTAGGCTTTCCAAATAGACTTCTCTTCCAGTTAGTCAGCTCACAATCAGTAAAACTGGTCCCAAGTCAAGAAGCATCCTAGTTTCTTGATTAATAGCTTTGCTAGGAGAAAGCACCAGCATATAAACAATTAAAATAAATCTTCCATTTTTGTTCAGACACTCATGTAGAAAATTGGGAAAAGTAATTTTACATTTGAATAAACTTAAATGAAACATCAACAATAAAATTTCTTGCAGTGTACTTAGATTAAAAAACCCCAAAAGTTATGCTCTGAACCAGTTTGTTGAAGAGCTGTCTCACCAGGATCAGAATCTCGCTCCTGGCCTCAATGAAAAGTGAACTTCTCTGATATCTTCTCCTTGTTTTTTTTTCTTTATAAGGACACCCTGTCCAGACAGTTTTTATTTCCTGTTGCTTTGAGCCTCAGCTCTTCTCGCAGTGACATGGTACCAAAAAGGTCAGAATGTCTGGCTTGTCACTTAGACGTAGTCTAACTTCTAACTCTCTGTGGAAGATGGTCATTTTTGTGGACAGAACAGGGAAATGTGAAGGCAATGTGCTTTTCACTACCTGGCTGCAAGCATTATGAAATGTTGGTAATTAGCTTCAAGGGACCTGTCTAGGTTCAGTTGCATCTTGACAGGAATTAATTGTGTTTTAATGATCTTGAGGGGGTTAAAAGTGCAAATATAGACTAAAAGCCTATCTAAGATTATATAATCAGTCAAGATTTAAAGTTGTCTGAGCTGCAAAGTAACTGCTGAGGAGCAGAGCAGGAAGGTGGATGCACAACTTGACTTACTTTGAATAGAAGAAATAACTAAGGGAAAACGAATATGAATTAGAGATCTGAGTAGAAATTATGAGAATAAAAGTCATCAACTCTTGGAAGTTCTTCCAGTAGTAAACAGAATAAAGCTTTCAAGCAAAGGTCTCCTTAATACATGATCTATTTTTACTTTGTTTCTTTTTAAGGGATATAATTGACATCTCCAGGTATATGAAAATTACAGGCTGTAGCTGATAATCTAGTAGTTTCTTCTTGTAGTAATCTTGTGATAATCTTGTAGTTCCTTCTTCCAGGAAACAGTGGTGGACTTGATGTTATAATGGATCTGGGGCTGTCACAGAACTTGGGTCCTGCAGGGCTGTGGAACTTCTGTCATCACTCTCACAGATTGGTGCTTCCCTTTTGCTTCTTGAAGATAGAAAGTAGGGCATTCTGCATTTTAAGGTTTTTCTTTTGTATGAAGTGTTTGCTGGGAGTGGGCAAGCAGATTGTGCCCTTCATCTGCACCATTTTGTAGTGCATACGGATTGCTAATGGACTTGAGAACTCATGCCCCACCTTTGTCAGAAGTTTTTTAGTTTAGGAGTGGTTGGCTCAGTTTTCAGTGTGTTTACAGAGACAGCAACAGTCAGCCAAGTTTAAACAGCTGCAAGTTTACCAGCAAATATGTACTTGGGTTCATGCCTAAGTGTACTTGCTGGGTCAAGTACAAATGTTACCTCTCAACAGAGATGAGTTTCCTCCGATGAGGGCTGCAAAGGGACAGGCTTCACAGAATTACAGAACTGGTCAGGTTGGGAGGGACCATAGTGAGCCATGTGATCCCAACTCCCTGCTCCAGCAGGGTCATCCCAGAGCACATGGCACAGAATTGCATCCAGATGGATGAGTACCTCCAGTAAGGAACACTCCACACCCTCTCTGGGCACTGTTCCAGTGTGTGCTCACCTGCATAGTAACAAAGTTTTTCCTCTTATTCAGGGGGAACTTCCTGTGCATTAGTTTTGAAAATCCCAGCCTTTTATAGAAGAATGTGCTATGTAAAAAAGGCTTTTATAAAAGAAAGTGTAATGTATATGCCTAGTAATTTTTGTGTCTCTTTTGTTGGTTTTGGCTGCATTCTTACTCTGTAATTGGAAAATAAGGGGGGCACTGATAGACTAAGATCCAGATCCCCAAATGTATTTAAATACTCATAGCACTGAAATAATTAGAAATTCAAAGCTTAGATAGGAGCCAAATGGTTATAATCCTTTGTAGGTTACCTGTGTGATTTAACCATGGTTTTGCATAAAAACAAACAACTTAATTTTGCTTCATGTTGAGCAACAGCATAAACAAATCAGATGATGGACTACTTTGGTACTATAACATATATATCATGAATGTTAAAATTTAAAAAAAAGTTTGTGCTTGCCATGATTAAATTACATTTTTAAGAAATACTGGTTTAGGGGAGTCGCCTCTTCACATCCTGGAGGAAGTACAGTGATTGCTGTCCTGACTAGGTATTTTTCAGTCTTACCTTCTTTCTTGGAGGTGTCCCTTTTACTCCCACACTCATTTGAGTAGTTGGAGCTGAGATTTAGGGCTGAAGAGGCAAATAAAAATGCATGGAGATTCTTGGTGGTTTTTGTACTGCCTAGGCAGGGAAAATAGCCATATTTTAATGTGTTTGTAGTCTAGATCAGAGTTAAGCAGACTGCCAGTCTTGAAAAGAGTTCTAAAATAGGTTTTATTTTTAATTTAAAAGTATGTATTCCTACTTAGTCCAGACTTTTTTTTCAGTTTCAGTCAGTAAAGATGTTACATTATAATTTTTTTCTTTTCCTGGAACAAATACATCTAAGCGCAATACTACAATGTTTATTTCAATGTAAAATTGGAGATTATTTAAGACGCATCCAATTGCCTGGCCTGTATTTTCTAAATCCTTAAAGTGGTGTCAGTGTAAGTAATTTTTAAATGTAATGTTTTCAATAAGCAGAAAGTATACAAGGTGTGTTATTCATATTATGACTTCAGGCCACTTATTTGTAGCTGTCGGGCTTAATAAAAAAGTGAGCAGTTACTGGAGGTAATATGGTATGTTTTTCTGTTCGTAGCAAAGACAAATAGCTTGTTGTAACATTAAGTACATCAATAACTCTTACTTTTAATTGTATTGCTTAGAGGCAAAATCACATCACTCTAAGTCAAGGGCAGGTGGATGGATAGGTAGATGGATAGATGAAAAACTAGATTTAGTCATTTTATGACTGACACACTTGGAATAACAAAAAGAAGGGGAGAAATGCACAGAAAAGGATGCAAACTGCATCACTCACATATGCTCGTTAAAAAAATTGAAAGGAAATTTGGTGTAATCTGTGTGTACATGGTAGGAAAACAGTTTTAGTAGAATGAATGGAAAATCGTTCTGCAGGACTTGGTAAGAGAAAAATATTATCCCCGAGGCTTTTCATGCCTTGCTTCCTGTTATGTATTGGCAACATTTTTGGTATTTGGAAATGGAAAATTATAAAGTGAGATTTTACATCATGTTTTGATAAATACTTTAAAAAAGACCTATTGTGTCAGCTTTTAAGATGTTTCGGGCATGTAGGAGGAGATTAAAAATTTGGCTTCATTTGGATCTAGGGAATTTCCCAAAGATCAGAACAATTGAGAGCAGTTGAAATATATATTAAGTGAAAAAAGAAAAAATTTTAAAAATTCTGAGAGTTAGGGACTGACCTTGCTGGAGAGTTTGTACAGGGAGGAAAGCAAATAATCTCTGAGAAACAGAGGAAACTTGTGTTCAGTCTTATTCTCCATATTTGGATTCCTGACCCAGTGAAGGGTTGTCTTGATTTGTAAAAGATCTTAAATTTCTACCTATTACTACGTTTATATGGCAGACATTCTAGTCTAGTTTTTGAAGCAAAGGAGAAAGAAGGGAGGGAGTAACTTGGAATAAAGTCAAAAGATAGCGGAAAGATCCACACTGTAAAGATGCTGTAGTGTTTGGTAAGATTAGTGATAGCAAGGTGAAAGTGGAAAAGGACAATAAAGAATGTCAAAGTTTTTTCGTTTTTCCTGAGTTTCATGGTGGAGAACAAAATTACTAGGTATGGAAATACCTATGTGTGAGCAGAGTATCTCTGTATAACAGACATTACATATATATTGTAGTATATTGTAATATTATAATATACTATGTTACAATATTATATATTATGTATATTTCAAATAGATTTTTACCTATAAAAATCCACTAAGACCCCAAAATTGAAGTGTAGTTAATGGAGAATGTTCAGCATTTTTGACTAATGGCCTAAGTTGTGAAGGAGTTAGAGGAGAAATACTAGAGATTGTCTTTCTTATCCTGTATGTAGGAGGGTAACTGAGGAGAATGGGAAAATGTTTCATTTGTACCCAACAGATTTGGTTGCATGGTGTAGTAGCCTGGTTTTACTTGTGGTCAGAAGCAGTCTGCCTGCAAAATATGTAAACTATTAATAAGCAGGCACTCTTATTAAGAGTGTCTTTTCAGTACAGCCTGCCACAAAATGAAGAATGTTGAATGGCATTTGAATGGTGGTTAAATGATCCCTGCTTTCAGAAATGAATATTAGGATTATTTTAAATGGAATTTTTTTTTCTCTTTAATTACTGATAGTTGTAGATACTCAGTTTTATTCTGCTACTAACTTGGAATTATGGTCATCCATTTTGGTCAAGTTTCACATCAAGCCACAGGAGAGAAGGACAAATTATTTCTTTTTGCCACACAATTTGTAAGAAACAAGAATTCTCAACTTGACTTACTTGTGAATTGGAACATTGTACGGCTGGAGTACTTTGAGGAAAGCACCATGAATTGCTAGGGGGAAGAAAAGAAAGAAAAATAGACTATCAAAAGAAACTTAAAAAGAAAAATATGAAGCCATTTATAATATGAAATGAAAAGGTGATGAAATTTTTAAGGATTGACTGAAGTGATGCTATAAAGAAACAAAACCCTGAAAAACTTGGATGAATAAAAAGCTTAAGGAAGGCGGAAGCTGTAAATTATATATTGGAAAATATATAAAATTGTGTAAGAAGATGAATAGAAATTCTAAAGACAATTCTAGCTGGGTTGAAGACAGAAGGGAAGAATGGAGAAAGGTGGAAAAGAAGAATTTGAGTTGTTTCAGAAGTGGTTTCCTGGTGCAACCGCAGGTGGTTGTCTGAATACCATAACTGGTGTAGTAATCAAATTTTCTGATAATACTCAGATGACACAAATTATGATATTACATAAATATGCAGTTGAAGAACACTAATAGCACATCAGGAGTTCACAGGAGATTAGTAGGGATCCTGAAAATAAGAGAACCCTCTGTAGTGAAATTGTTTAATCCTTGAATGAGAGAAATATAGAATAAATGGATGTCTGCAATTTAAATTACTTGTTACTGTTTTTTAATTCTCAGTTAAGTCCATTGAAGATTAAGTTTAAGATTGTAGAAAGTGAAAGTGTGTAGATATAATCATAATTATATCTGGGCATATATATATAGAATTCAGACACCCAGATTCTATTTCATATAGTTTGTTCAACAGCTGCAAGTCTGTTTAAGATAAAGATGTTTTAATGTGGGATTCATTCAAATATTGAAAATACAACAAGTTTGAGAGCACATGAATGTTTTGGTATGTATTGCTCAGTCTTCAGAACAGGAATGAACCTTTATTTTGTTTAATTCAAGAAGTAGGGAAAAGAAATAAACACGGAGGACTTAAAAAACACTATGAGAGTTAAAAAATGTCACCTGTGCCAGACTTGTACATTTCCCATAATTATTTAATTAACCAGTGTTTTGGTGTCTCTTCCTTGCTTGCTTCTCTATTCATTTGCCAAAGTAAAGTTTAAGGAGCTGTTTATTTTCAAAAGTTGTGAGCTTTGACACATGACCTGGAAGTCTGTATCTTACTCTTAGTCCCAGTTAATGTTAAACCAGGCCGTATGCTGGTGCTCCTCTCTCTGCTCAGCCTGGTCAAATACATTTGGCTTTGTCCCTCCTCTGTGTTATTATATCCAAGCCTCCCATTGCCTTTGTTGGATTGCCCCAGCTCTCTTAGATTGGGGCTTATACTTCACTCTGCACTTCCTACTCCTGCTTTCTTCCCTTGGAGAATAAGCTTTCTCTCTTCTCTCTTCTCTCTTTTCTTGAGATACCTTTTTTAAAACTGGTGAGAGTCAACTAGTCCACTAGTATGTGTTTTGACAGCACCCTAAACTTTCTCAGGGAGGAATCCTCCATAGGGAGCCTTTATTCACAGTTGCTCTTTTCCTCATTTCTGTAGAACTTATGCCATGTTTTGGAAATGGACATGTCAGATGGATACCTTCTGTAGCAGAACGAGAAATACTAGGGAAAAAAAAAAGGTATCTTTTGTGTGTCAAGGCCTTAATTTTAGTCTTAATCAAATGAAAAGGCTTGTGGATAGATTATTGGATTATTGTCCCTAATGCTTGTTTGGAGTAGATTTGCTGAGGCTAAGCAAAGAGGATTCCAGAGGGGGCACCCTGTTACCTTTCAAGATGTATCTAAGGAAACCATCTTTCACTTGTTTTTGCGGTTCATTGGTACAGCTGTCATAAAACCGCTGTCATTATCCACTTAGTTCTCCTTGGTGGTACATTCAGCTTTCTTAGAAACTGTTAGACATTATTTTTTTAAGAAGAACTATCACCAATACAAGTGAAACTCTTTTGAATTTTTAATTCTACAGTTTGCTAATCTATTTCTGTTCAAGTATATAATTTTGATAATGTTTTTGTATCATAATATTTTCCTTTTCATGCACCATGTAAAGAGGTCCAAATCTGTTCTGATATAACTTTTTGCAGCAGTATCCTGTACAACTTTTACAGATAATTGAGTAAATACAAAACATGAGCAAAATCTCACACTGTGAGCTTGAACCTAATTTAGTGTGTACTACACAGCCATCTAACCTGCAGCCCACACGTAGATATTAGAGTAGTGCTGTGTGTGACCCCTTACAAAGAAAACAGCCTTCTGAAAGTCTGTGACCTGCAAAAAATAAGAAAGTTTAGAGACAATATTGGTGCACACCTAAACAGCTGATAAAGTTGGCTGTAAAGATGAGGGTCACTCTGCGTAAGTAGTAGTTGATCAGATTTCATTGTAAATTAGCCCAGGAAACAAACAGTAGGTGTAAGCAGGCCTCGTGCACATCAGGGGTTTGATTTGTCATGGTTTCTTCATGTCTCTGAGCAAGCATATTCAGCTGGTGGTGCTGTGTAAGCACTACCAAATCTGCCCAGAAACACATTTATGTAAATACAGAGAGGTAATTAACCCTTATCAG
This sequence comes from Dicaeum eximium, assembly GCA_013396995.1. Lineage (NCBI taxonomy): Eukaryota > Metazoa > Chordata > Aves > Passeriformes > Dicaeidae > Dicaeum > Dicaeum eximium. Next base: position 1,467,438 of record VWZP01007619.1, on the reverse strand, counting down.
GCAAGTTTCCTGCAGCAAATCCTCACATGGTTGTGATAAAAAATGAAAGCCAGAATTCATCTTGTGGCTTTGTTTTGGAGCATTTGTTTTCTTATATTTCTCTCATTGACACTAAATATGCCACTTTTTCATTCGAATCAGGTTTGTTACTTTCTACTGCTTTGATGAATGGAGTAGGTAGTACAACAAACTTCTGCTTTATTCTGGTAGTCCCAAATGTCCTCCACGATAATTGCTGTTTCTGATCAGCTCTTCAATTCTTTCTACTATGGTCTTGATTCTATTTAGGATCCTTTTTGTCCTGGTTCCATCCCAGAGCAGTGGGGGGAAGGCATGGCAAAGATATTATGTTGTTCAATACCATCTTATGTCATTGCCAGGGTTGGGGAAAAGGGGCTCTCTCTCTTGCTTGCAATAAGGAGCGCGTTCCTTTCCAGTTGGGAAAAAGGTTGGTGTGATGGGGAAGAGCTAGTTGGTATTTTGTTGTGGGCCTTCAGTATAAACCATTTCTTGGTTTTACACCTTTCATTATTAGCATTGTTGCTGTTTGTTTTCTTCTCTCATTGCTGTTTTCAGTAAATTATTCTTATCTCAACCTGTGATGGTTGCCTCTTGTTCCTCCAGCTGGGCAGAGGGGAAGTGAGTAACAGTGTGGGGTATTTTCCTAGCAGGACTACTAAGTTGCAGATATAATTCCTAAAATGTACCACTTTTCCAGAAAGACTTCACTGGTTTCACTTTCCTCCATAGTCATAAGACACTTTTCTCTTATTAGCTTATTTGGCTACAGGGCTAACAAAAGCATAAATGAATGTATGAACATCAGTATGTTTAAGCAATGAGACATGATATAGAAGAAATACATTAATATTGTATAATCAATGTAAGGAAGTGGATAGTTTTTGCAGCTCCTTACTGCTACAATATTTGATGACAGAAAAAGGGACTGCACCAGTGTCAGTGTGGTGACTGCATATAAACCCCTGCATGTGTGTGTAGGAAAGGGCATCTTGTGAATATTACGTTACCTAGAAACTAGAAAACTAGTTTTCTTTTTTTATGCTTCATCTCATTAGTTTTGATTGGAAAAAATATTAAGACTGTTATTTATATTTTTTCTAGGAAAAGATGCACCAAAAATAAATATTAATTTAGATACTATTAGAATGCTATTTGTAATTTTCTAAATGTCTATGTAGATGTTTTCCTTAATCTTCTTTTCTGTATTATTTTGAATTTGTAGACTTTCAGTTGTGAATTTACTGGATTATGACAAAACTTTGCTGTTTCTTTTATTACTTTTTCCCCCTTTTATTATGGGTAGCTAAGAACAGTGAAGTGTTTAATAAAACATAATTTTCTTTCTGTTCTCTGTGTGTCTCCAGTTCATCCACTTCATTATTCTACCAGGTTTAACTGCATTTGTTTTCTCAAATTGTCTAAAGCTCAGGTACTCTCGTCTTATTGAAGACAGCTCCAGCCTGCACACAATTTGAAGATATACAAATTGGTACAAATTAGCCCTGGATGATGCTCAAACTGCTCTTATCTTTGTAGCATTCTTTCCGATGTGGTGACTGTCAAATATGAAATGCTTGTTTGTGAATTAGTTTCTATTTATTTTGAACTTGCAATTTTTATTGGTTGTCAAAATGCCCTTTCATGCAGTTATAAGAGTAAAGAGAAATATTTTCATGGTATAATCTTTAATTCAATTTCAACTCCTTTAAGAGCCAGTTTTATCCTTTAATATTTAACTTTGAAGAGCCTTAGGCATTACTAGGTATCGTATTTGAACAGATGATCTATTTAGACTACATAAATATAAATTCATATGTACTCTTCTTTGATGTCAGTGAAGCTTTCTTATTGGTGCTACTGTCCAGTTGGAAAATGATTTATTTAGTGACCTCTTTATTCAGCCTTTTGTAAACATTTTGTTGAGATTTTCTGGAATTTTGAATTTAATAACCAGCAATTTAAAACTTCAGTTTGCTATTGCCATCTCCTAATTAGCAGTGCACAGTTCACATACCAGTGTTACCAAGACTAAGCCTCAGAATTAATTTCCTGGGAACATTCCTGTAAAGCACTATAAAACGTCAACATCATAATTGTTCTGCTGTTGTACAGCTTTGTGAATTCATGTTCATGTATTTTTAATATGTTTGCTAATGTCTTTTTTCTTATGTGTTGTCTGAACAACTACTGGCTGCTGCTTATTTTGATTGTGTATAATTTTCATGAGTAATTATCATCTCAGGTTCCTCTCTCTCATTGGCTCTAAATGGTTTTTTAAGCAGAAGAGTAACCAGCATGAATTCAGTGAGATGGCTCTCATGTGGTAATTATATTCCATGTGGTTTTTGTTTTTCATTGTACATAGGTAGCTGAGATTTATGTTGTTTCTTTTATCTAATATAAGACTGTATTCAGGATATCATTATGGTCTGTATATTGTCCAGGAATGCACAGATTCATCTTGCCAGGACAGCTACTAATTTTAGTGTAACAGTGGTCATTCTCCAGAGACTTGTGTATCTCTACATGGCAGGTCATTCTTCCTTAAAACAACCTGAAAACAGAAAATGGAATGGCTTTGTTTCTGATCTTGCACTACTTAGGAAAATGCTGTTTGTGCATCCAAGTCTTACAGTATCAAAGTTCTTATGGGCTGCCCAAAGACAAGTATATTATGAGTCTCTGATCTTTGCATCCAGAATTAAATAGTTATTGGATAAGCATTTATCTTGGATCAAGTGGGTTTGCTATTGTCAGTGGTGATACTCAGTTTATTGATAGATAAACCAAACTATTTTCAGGTCATCATTGTGGGTTTTGAGATTACACTATAATATGAGAAATGAAATGTGTCATTAGAGAGTTAAATATTACAGAAAATGGAAATTCTGTTTGATTGTGAATTCATAAATTATTTCTAGGTGAGGGATTTACCCAGCTTTAAGCTTTGAAGAATTGCAGTGTGTGCTCTGAAGGATGTAAAACGCGCTGTGCGTACTTTGGAATGGAAATTGTCCTACATTACAACTTTCACCTACCCTTTAAATTTCTTCGAGGCTAACAGTTCTACAGACATTGTGATTCAGAAATTTTGCTGTGTATGTTACTGTGTACTGGCAATTCAGCTAGAATGTCCTTTTTCAGTCCTAAATTCAAAAAATTAAATCCAGTCTTTCTGAATCCGCTTCGGGTGGTTTTTAGACTTGCAACTGAAAAAGGGTAATCATCTTGACTTTGTCTTTGACATCTTTACATGGGAATGTTTAAATCCCTGCCTCAAATAAACCCCACCCTAACAGCCTAAATATTATGATACTGTGGATTTAACTTGACATACTTAGATATTTTAATGGTTTCATCATCACTGATGAGCTCTCTATCAGAGGTAACTCAATATTTTTGTGCACCAAAAACTTGTTGACGTGTGTTTACAGGTTTGCAATAGCTTGTTGTTGCAGTGGCCTCCCTGGTATTGACATCTGAGTGTCCGGTCTTCCACAGAGAAGGAATAGGAGGAGAAAATAGAAAGAGAAAATGAGGAGTGATGCAGACTTCCTTCTTATCACACTTCTCCAAAGTATGTAAATTAATTTTTTTATTTTTTTAAGTTAAGCTGTGTTTTGCTCTACTTCCCTAAACACTGGATTTGGAAATTGTATACAAGGGTTTGTAGGGAGGCAAGCTTTGGTACTTAAGGTGGCTTTGATTTCCACCATGTGCACAACATTCTATTGCATAGTTAGAGCATCTGTAGTTCTTGCCAATCATCATTTTGTTACTCAAGGTGGCATCTAAAAAATTGTGTGAGCCAAGGTTATGATTTCATCACTGTGTAAAACACAGGTGGTAGTGCATGCTCTTGATCAAAATTATTCTTTACTCTTAGTAGTAAAATAAATATGATCAGAGAAGATAGAAGGTCCTGCAGTAATCTAAGATGATATGTGTATATTATCCTAGGAGTTTGCCTAAGCCAAAAAATTACCTCTGACTCTTTGTGGCTTTAAATCCTAGATTAATAAGAAAATATTCACTGTTTTTTTCCTTTGGAAGCATATCTTCAAAATGCCTATTCTTTCCTATGGAATTATGTAGAAGGATGTGATATTAAGCAGAGGATATTTAAACTGCTGGGAGAGGAATTATTTGGAAAAATTATATAGGTCCTGTTTAAGGAATCAGTTTTTCCAAAAACATAGAGATTTAATACACTACTTGTATGAGTTGCTATAGCAAGCAAATTGGCTTCCTTCCCATTTTAATGACAGGGGATGTTTCCCCTTACTTTGAATTATACTGTGGTTTTAATCAATTGTCTCTAAAACTACCTTGCTGTAGTATTCAATTCATTTTTGTCTGTCCTGTTTCTGGCCGGGATAAGGTAAAATTTTGCAATTGTCAGGTGGTGGCATGGCTAGGAAGAAGAAGTCATCTTGTACCACCTCATGCCTTGCCAGGGCCAGAGGGAAGGGACTCTTCCAGGAAGAAGGGGTTCCTTCCTATTTACACAACTTGGCTAAGGGAGCAGCCCTGTATTGTCTCTTGTGGTTTGGGGTATTTTTTCTGTGTGAATTTTCTTATAGCTTCTGTCATTAATATTGTTGCTGTTACTGTTTGTTTTCTTATTTATTTGCTGTTTTCAGTAAATTGTTCTTATCTTCACCTGTGATCTTTGTCTTTTTAGCCTTCAGTTCTCCTGTCCAGCCTGTTGCAGTGGGAAGGGGGAGGGGAAAACAGGAGAGAAAGAAAAAGACAGGGAAATGTGCTTTTGAACAGTCTCAGTGGGTGCACTGCATTAGGGAATATCATTGCCAAATGATGAAAATGTCACAGTATTGAAATGACAAGTACAGGTGTTGAACATTCTTCTGTTGCTGTTAATCATGTGATAGCCTTTCTACTCATGGCTTACATAATTAAAATTCCTTCTTTCTGTTTATTTATCATGATAAGCATTTTGTAATCAAATGAAAAGAAATACACTTGCTCCTTTAAATAGTGCAAGGCTTTCTGGTCAGTAAGGTGTAAGGCAATAATATTAAAAGGTGTCCTTTCACTGGCTTTCAGAATTTTTCTTTATGAGTTAGAAGCAATAAAAGTTTAATAAGCTAGGATACCAGAGAACAATAGAACTTTTATCAGCCTGTGCAATATATTGTACAGATATTACTTAAGGTTTATCTCTGAACCTATGACAACGTAAAATCTTTGTCAGTTAAGGATCTTAGGAAAACAAGAAGATGCAAACCAGCACCACCAACAAAAACACAGTCTTGCAGTTTGTTCCATCTAATCTAGTTTTGACAATATTACACTGGAAATGCATTTTTTGTTCTTTTAATGAATGCATAAAGAGCAAAATAGAGCTCCATTACTCATAAAAAACAACCCCAAGCTGCAGCAGTATACACTTCATGTCTTAGAGAAAATTAGAAAACCTTTCACTCCCATGTAATTTTTTGAAGTGTGACTGAAACAATTTTACATTGGGTTGGGTGGTAATCTCTGTCCAGTGTCTGCAAACACTTGCTGCCAGATAGGTAACAGCAGTGCATTTGACAGCAGATGTGAATCTGTAGATTCACTCCTGAAATAAATTCCTAAACCATATTTGCAAGAATATTTTTACATCTAAAATTGTTCTATATATAGTTCTTGTATCAAATATTCGGAGCTGTCAGACTGCTGGACTGAGTGATGATTTACATAAACATATTTTTTGCTTTAAAAATAAATTAAAATACAGCCCTGCACATGATATCAAGATACCCACCCAATTAAAATAATTGGCTAATTATAATTGGATTAGGGAGACCTGGCAGACTGGTTTACAAAAAGGATTAGATGAATTAAATATGTTCTGGCTAATCAGATGTCCACACAAACATTAACTTAAATCTCAAGGAAGGCAGATAATTATTTAAGGATAAGAAAAGAAGTCTTGCTAGTTAAAGTAATTCAATGTTCAGTCTAAGTAAAAAAAAAAAAATCCTGGATTGAAACTGTGGGAAGCAGTGGAATCAAAATATCCTGTGTATTTAAAATTAGAATTCATAATATATGTAAAAGTAGTCCTGCGCTGGGATGAAGATAACCAACAGCAGAGTGACGAAGTAGTGACTTCTGAATTTTTAGTTGTTGCATTGGTTATAGAAAAAAGATCCTGATCTTTTTTGGCATGGGAAATAGCTCAAAGTACAAAACCGATTAGTCTCGGGTTCAGACTTAATGTACTTCCTCACTTCACACATATTATATGTGCAATGTGTTTTTATACACAAAACCAGCATGAATACTGCAGGATGCTGTATGGGGAGGAGATGCATGAAAGCCAGCTCCACTGTCATCTGTTTAGCAGTAGAGGCCTTTTAGGTATGTGAGCAGTGTTGTTTTGCTACTTACATTTGCTGTGCTAGTAGATGGGATCCAGACAATTCTTTAGCTCCTCATTAATGATATGAATTTTTGATAGTTGAAATGGACAAGCTAGGTAAACAGCTGGAAGACAAAGAAGAAGTAATATGCTCTGTGAACCATAAAAATTTATTTCATTGCTCTTAAAGAATCATTGAATATTGCACCTGTAACAGAGTAGGTCACGTGTCTTTCAAAATCCAGAAGTCTGGGTCAAAAGGCATGGTCTGCAAAAGTTTCATTTAATACCTCCTAGTCAGTCTTAATGACAGAAAGCATGCTCCAGATTATTTAAAAATGAATTTGTGTTCCATTAGCTGCAGAAATAGAAAAGCTTGAATGAAAACAACAGAAAGCAACAGTGCTTTGTGTAAGAAGCAAAACTGGAGTCATGTGTGCACAAAAAAGACACCGACCCATAGGTTGAAGGAATTTAAATGCACATTGCCGTACTCTATAACTGATAATGTATATTGTTTCAGGCTATATTAATTTTATGTAGTTGTAACTAGTATCTCATTATATCTAGATTAGAGAGTAGTCCTTTATAAAGAGATTGTGTATTTAATGTGCTCTGATTAATCATGTTGCTGTATCTATTTTTAGAATAATTAGATGCTTCACAAAGAAGTTAATTGTGTGGCATTAAAAAATAGAAACTTATGTGCTATAGGAGAGAAGGGGTTTTTATATTAAACTAGATTTGTTTTCAAGATTTATTGTACAGAGAATACAAATTGTGCTAATCCTGACTGGTTTTGTCTAAATCATGAATAATGGTAATTATACAAGATTTGATATGTAGAATCTGATATCATTACTGCATATTAATTTGCATTATGGATTTGTTCTGTAGTGAACAGCTCACCAAGAGAAATAATTCAGGTACTTGCACATGGTTATTTGTTTAATTTGTCCAACCAGAGCATCACAACAGAAAGCAGAACTAGGCAGAGACTGTATCATGTTAGTACCATGGCTACCACTCTGAAAAAGGCAAACAGAATCCTTGACAACTTGTAAGATTTGCTCCTAGATAACCGTGCTTTCATTACTCACAAACAGTGAAGGGGTGTAGGGGCAGTTTTTTCCCCTCCTGCATTGACTGGGTTTGACCAGTTGAATGTATAATTAAGCTATCCCTGGCTTCCTTTTGAAATCTCGAATGCTTGTTTCTGTCAGATAGGCAGTTGTTCTTCTGTTCCCTATAAATCCCAGCTCTAGAACACCTCCTCTTCCAGTAACATGGCAAATATCCTTCTTCCTATCTTTTATCCTGTATGATTTGCACTAGAGTCTTAAAAAATATGCAGGTCAGTTCTAATAATTCTAGTTACTGCTGATTGGCTGTTTTTATGGGCAACAATGAAAGTAGGGTGGAAAAAACCATGAAGACCCTTTCTCTGGAAAAAGGAGTTTATAGAAATATAAAGTTTAGTGGAAAATATCTAGTAGCATCTTCTCCAGAGAGTAGTAATATCATCTAGACACAATGTAATAATCTAATAATTGTGCCTTATCACTTGCTTACCATACTTGCAAGGTAACACTTACAGTAACAATTCAATAAACCACTTTTGTTTTGGTTTATACCAGTGATTACTGTATAATAATATATACAGATTTAATTAAAAAGCCAGAATACTTCAGAGTACATATAGTGTGTTCTATGATCCTAAACTTTGAAAATGTGAGAAAAATAACCCAAATAATAAATTAATCCCCAGCTCTTGCAAGTAACCTGAGATTTGACTAATAAATGGTAATTGCTTACCATAAGTTCTATGACAGGATTTTTCATGCCATCACAGTGTTCTTTACATTGCAATAGGCCTTTCGGGTCATTAACCATCAACATACCACCAGCATCACGCTCACCATTAAACCATGTCCATTAGTGTCCTATCCACAGGTTTTTTGAGCACTTCAAAAGTGATGGAGACTCCACCAGTTCTCTGAGCAGCCTGTTCCACTGCTTGATAATCCTTTTGGTGAAGCAACTCCATATCCAATCTAAACCTTCCCTGGCACATCTTGAGGACTTTTCTTGTCCTACCACTTGTTATCTGGGAAATGAAACTGATCCCATTTCACTAGAACCTCCTTTAAGGTGGTTGCAGAGAGTGATGAAGTCTCACCTGAGCCTGCTTTTCTTCAGGCTCAACACCCCCAGCTCCCTCTGCCACTCTTCATTAAACTTGTGCTCCAGACCCTTCAACAGCTTTGTTGCCCTTCTCTGGTCTTGCTCCAGCACCTCAATGTCCTTCCTGAGAATTTCTCTCTGAATTGAGAGGCCCAGAACTGGACACAGCACTCAAGGTGCAGCCTCACCAGGGCTGAGTACAGGGGACAATCACTGTTGTGGTCCTGCTGGCCACACTCTTCCTGATACAAGTGAGGCTGTCATTGGCATTCTTGGCCACCTGGATTATCGTCAGTCACTGCTGACCAGCATCCTCAGGTCCTTTTCTTTCAGGCATCTTCCCAGCCACTCTGCCCCCAGCCTGCAGCGCTGTATTTGTTGTTGCCCAAGAGCAAGATGTGGCACTTGGCTTTGCTGATGAACCTTGGGCCACTGGTCTCATTCCATTGCTCCAGCTGGTTCAGATCCCTCAGCAGAGCCTTTCTGACTCCCAGCAGGTCCATACTCTCTGGGCCTGGCCATCCAACCAGTTTTTACCCAGTGAGGTACTGCACTTCTCTCATGGTGTGTTTAGAATGTCAGCACAAGCACTAGTTTGTCATTTAAGCAGTGATCAGAACATGTAGGTTCTAGGTTTGAGCATATCACTTGCTTAAAGACACAGGATAATTAATAATGTCTATAAACACATTTCCTGCAAGTTTTTGTTATATCAAAGAGATACTGTTAGATTTCATAACGTGAAATCAAACTTTTTGGCTTCAATCTTCACTGTTCTACCACTGTCAAGGAAGGTGAGGCCTCTTCTAGACTTGTCACGTGCCCTCATTTCTGAATAATGTAAATCAAACAACTTTCCTTTGTATCCTTCCATGGATTAGTCACAATTTTTTTCATAGAGAGGCCCCCAGATCCTTCAAACCATCAACTGGAAAATAGAAGTAGGACACAGGAAATCAGTAATATTGACTCACAGTCCTAATCTAGGGTCTGTAATATAATTTTATCTGTTTGCCTTACAGTTATTGACTTTTTCTGTGTATCTAGAATGTTTTTTCCTTTATTTCATGCAGAGAGTTTATGAGATCAGATTTGTAAATAATTTGAAAGTAAAGAAGTCTTTTAAACCCTTAGAGATGTACCATAGCAAATGTTTGCGTCCCTGCTCTCTGCTGTGTTACAAGTGTCATTAAACAAGAACAAAAAAAATAGACCACTTTTCCTTCTTGAGGAAGCTAAATTTACTGCTGTATATGATACCAAGTGATGTAGGTATATTAAATGATGGCAGTGCTTTGAAGGTGCTAATCTACTGAGGAGGTAGGTACTGATGTTGTTAATGTCTCTCTGAGGCACCTCATGGTAGATTAACATGAGACATCTGGGAGCTGTGTTGATGACACAGGGAGGAAGAAATGATTAGCAGGGATCGTTGCCTCCAACAGTGTATAGTGAGTGTTGTTGTGGTCTCTGAGCATACAGAGAAGTGAGTCTTGTTTTATTATCAAAATTAAGCTATAAAGTTTCTGTGCGGTTTGTAAAAAAGTATTTTTTTATTCTTTAAACAACAGGATTTAATTGTTTGTATTAAAATAAAACACTGCTGTTAAAAGCCAGCAGGTATCTTTAATAATAAGCATCAAATCATGTAACTATAAATGGATACCCTAGGGTATGAGCTGTAATCAATTCATCAGAGATTCCTAATAATGAAGCAATTAATTTGATAGGGGAAAAGCTATCACTTGCCTTCCAGAGCTGACAAGTTGTATTTCAGTTCACTCCCTCCTCACTTCTTCCTTCCCTCCTCTTGGCATAGCTGAGTTTTTACTCACAGCCATATGTGTCAGACTTCCCATCTGTCAGTGTTGGTGCTGCCTGAAGTGACACTACACAAACGCTCATATCTAAGCAACTAGAACCAGATGCATGCCATGCACTGTTAAAACTGTACTCAAAACTCTTTGCCTTTGTTGTGCTTTTCCAAAGTAACAGTGCCTTTAGGAAGCAAAAAAGAACTAAGCCGAGCCAACGAACAAACTCAAGCCCAAGTGATCAGTGAAGTTGCAAGATACATCACAGCTCTTGGTAAAGGTAACAAGAGCATGAAGGGAAATCTGATCATGTAATTTAGGTGGTAATGAGATCATTGTTATTTCAAAGCTTATACCATGATAACATATATATCCAGGGACTAAATCCTAAAAATAAGATGGGATAATTGAGTACAAAATGAAGGTGTGAAGCATTAATGCTAATCTTCTGGACAGATACAACTGCCACGTGGAGCTGTGTGTTATGTAGTAAAAGCTGCTATTCCAGAACAACTATCTGTGGTATAATAATATATTCAAGTATTCCCCATCCGAACTGGAAGTAGGCATTTGCATGGCCTTAGCCAGCCTTTTTTATATCAGCAGTGAGAGTGACTTTGGCAGGTGAGTTGACTGTAATTGGCTGTGCTCAGCACCTTAGCAGATGTGCTCAGCATGCATTAGGATCTGACTATTTTGTCTCTATGAAGCAAAACACTGCTGAAAGCCACTAGAGGTTTTGCTTGACTAGGGTTTTCAAATTGGGCACTGGGTCTGTTTTCACTTGTAAGAAATATGTAATTTTCCCCTGTTTTTTTTTTTTTTTCTTCAGAAATATTCCTAGTCTAGCTGGTATTTTGTGTGCTGAATTGGAAATATTCTGAGTGAAATATGGTATGTGTTGAATTAGGCTCAGCTTTGCAATTGTATGGATTTAAGAACGATGTAGGATGATTAAGATATTAGGTGATGTGGCAGTAGAGGTTTATTTTTCTTGTAAAGGACTGATTATGATACGCTCCATAAGGAATTTATTTTTATCACCTCACATGCCTGTTCCAGCCTTCATGGTGGTAATTATCACAGAATGTGCTGAGTTGGAAAAGACTCATCAGGATCATAAAGTTCAACTTCTGGCCCTGCACAGGATATCCCGAGAGTCACATCCTGTGCCTGAGAGCATTGTCCAAACACTTATTGAACTCTGTCAGGCTGGTGCTGTGACCACTGCCCTGGGGAGCCTGTTCCAGTGCCCAAACACCCTCTGGGTGAAGAACCATTTTCTGATATTCAACCTAAACTTCCCCTGACTCTGCTTCATGCAAATTCCTTGGTCATGATCAGTTATGGAAAGCTAGAGGTTATACCTGCGCAATATTTTTGTAATTTTATCACACACTTAACCATTGTGTTTCTGTGTACTAATAGAATCTTATCGTTATTTCCAGAAGCACTGTATCTTTTAATGAGTAATATATTAAGGTGTTAAGATTTGAAGTCTCTGAATCCCTCATGTCATTTGGGAATCTATTATTACTTCTTCACCAAGCAATACATTGGATTGGTTTTCATTTTGTCTGCCAGAATTAAGCTATGAACAAAAGGTAATTGAAAGTGCATTGACTGATGGATTGCCTTCCAATGTTTCCAGATCAAGAGGTACAGCCTGTCTCTAGCTAAAAGTAGAAGGAATATTTTCAGTGAAGTTTAGTAATAGTTGGGAGAAAACATCCAACAGTTTAATTAATTAGTGATAACAGTGAGGGGAAAAAAGTGCCAGTAAGAATCAGTCAGTAAGCTGTGTTTATAAAAATCCACAAGGTGTGGTTTGACATCTCCTGGATAGCTTTGCTAAATGTCAGTATGAATAGAGGGGACTCCACTCATAATGTCCAATATGCCGATCAGATTTCTTGTTACAGCTCTTGAAAGACTTGTGTCCTTTTCTTCTGCCTCAGCTCCAGGGCAGCAGGTCCTGTACCACTGCTAATGTGGGACAGATCATTGGTTACAGAAAAATGATCTCCCAGAAGCATCACATGCATGTCGGGATCTTTGAAGTTGATTTCAGTCCCATCATTCTCTGGAGACCCCTTTCTGTGTGCATCTTTTTAAGGCAGAATTGGTTTTCAGGCCTTCAGCTAGTTTTTTTAATAGGGAAGTTGTTTAAATGATAGGTTACAGATGATAAATAACTAAGTAATGAAATTATATCAGACTAAGTAAATTGTTGGCTATTATAAGAACTTGCTCTTGCCTTGTATATGAACTTTGTGATACTTGAAAGAGGTTTTTATCACAATATGCAAATACTTAAAATCAGGTTTTCTGCAGGGTAACATTGTCTGCATGGACTTATTCCTAGACATCATTGCATTGAGAACCTAACTTTCCCATCCATTAACTTTTCTGAATGAATTTACAATTTTTGATGTTCAGAAGGTTTATTTTAGCCTTTTACCCAAGAATCCTATCACACAGCTTTAGAGAGCAATGAGTGCCCTTGCACCCGTTGCTTTTGCTCTCTGAAGATGACTTTATAAATTGAGCTGTACTGTCCCTTTTCTTTTTCATTGGCTTAACTGTTTCCTAAAATATTTTATTTTGATTATATCATGTATTATTTTACTTGGCTATGAGCTTAACTAAAATGTGGGAATTGAGCTGGGTTCTTTGTAACTCCTGCCTCATTCCTAGTTTCTCAGCTCCTGTGTCATGTGGATTTAACACTTCTCTATTACCCTCACAGGCTGTGAGATGTGTAAGTGCAGTAGGGTCATGCAGCTACCTACCTAAGTGTTAGATAAATCAGAATATGTCTTCACCGAGTCCTCTTATGCCTTATTTGAATTTTGGAAGTGTTGTGAAGGGAGAGAGAGAAGACAGTAGTCAGGAGACAAAATTTTTTACCAGGTCTGCCTACAGATTAAGGTAATCCAATGAAGCAGAAGGATGTCTGTGGATCCAAAAATCTTAACATGGCACTATTCAGAACTAGAAATGACAAAGACTTCTTTAGATCCAGCAAAAATTGTTAATTTTCTGGGAATTTTGGATCAGTTTCAGCTATTGTTGCTGGCTTTCTTTATCTAAAGAAATTATTTTCTCATAATTGAAATTTAAGGCACCAGAACTATTTTTCTTCAATGATGTCATCTTCAGTAGAAACATTTTTCTCTGGAAACATACCTTCATGCTTGAAAACTAAAAAAACAAACTTTAAAAAACCCACAGCCCACAAAGGTCTCAGAACTATTGAGGACTTTCAGGTCTACATAGGTCTAATCACAGATGGTTGTTTTTAGTTTTACAATGTATCTGATCCCAACATGATCTGTGTGGAAATAGTCTTCATTTTCCTGGTCTCCTGACCTTTTTCAAAATCAAGGCCAAGGAAAAAAAAAACCAAACCAAACTCTGAGGGGAAAAAACCCATTCAAAATCACTCTAAGTCAGAGCTTTCTGGTTGAGAGTCCTAATGAACTCAATATATCAGAACTCATAGCAGGACAGAAAAAAAAAGTAAAGCTATTTCCAGATACAGCTGGGAATTTTACCTCAATGTGGCAGGGTAATATCACCCTGTGAATGATAATGGATTAAACCTGAAGCTGGAAAATGCTGTAATCTCTCTTGTGACTGGGAAATCAAGAAGGCAAAACTGCATTGCTGATCTAAACGAGGCAGTCTAACAGCTTTTACTGATGGCAGAAAACTCATTCTCACACCCAGGAGGTGTCTGGAAGCTGACAGCATCTCTGTCAGGTCAGGTATTTCACAGTTCTGTATGTTTCCTTTTTCTTTATTGTGGTACTGCTCAGTGTTTTGAAAAATTTCAGCTACCTATTTCTTGACTAAAGGATTCATAAATTGATGGTTAATAAAATCATAAATGTCACAGAGAGGTAAAATAGTTTCCAACAGAAAGAATATGGAACTCCAGATGATGTAGGTTTTATGTTCATAAGAGATAGTAGTTCTTTAACTTACACATAGCTTTTAAGTAACCTCTATAAACCTTTGCTTATTGTTGATGCTTAGGATTTATGAAAAACAAATAGATAATATCCTAAAATAAGGTATCCACAAGTTTTCTTTCAATGCTGATTAATACATTGCTTCTGGCTCAAGATTTCACAGAGCTGCAAATTGGAAAGTATTCATAGGGAATAGCAATTCCTGCTTTCTTTCTTGGTCCCAAATTCCTGCCTAGCCATCTTCTACTGACCACTACTGGAGACTGAGTACTGGGATAAATATGTCTTTGGCTGGATGCTCTTTGGTAGCACTATTACATCTGTAAGGCTTGGACTCACCAAGCTGTTGGACAGAGGGTTTGGCAAAGTTTACTTGAGCATATAATTCCATGAAGTAGGACAGGAGCTGAGAACACTACACAGAACATCTATGGTGTACATTACTCAAGGTTTTTCTTTGAACTAGGTTTAATCTCATCTTCTGGACTGAATATCCCCCTCACGTGCATGATCATGGTGTATTTGACTCAGTAGTGGGGAATAGATCATGGTTTGTGCTCGCCTTGAACAGAGCTTCCAGTTTGATATCCCATAGAGGTAATCTAATTTGTGCTTACCTGATCTATCCAGTGTGCTGAACCAATGCACACAAAGTAGGCACAGCAAGGGATTTGTTTCAAGTTCACACTTAGGCTCTGAAAGAAGATATTAACGTAACCCAGATCTGCTTTGTCTCAGCTTCTTGAAGAAAGATTTCCTTTCCATTTGTATAGCTGGTAATGTTTCAGAATGACTCTTACATGATATGTGGGGCAGACCTGATTACACAGCCATACAAGTCCAGTAATTAGTTAATTAGCATTTTTAATGCTATGTTTAATAGGCATGCCTGCAGAAATAAGATAATTAGCTATGTTGGATAATATTAAGGATCAAGTTTGCATCAAATATTGCTGACATGCAATCAAAAATTGCAAACATGCTTTTTCTTGGTGTCACAGGGGAGTTTTCAGTATGACACAGCTCACTGCGGAGTCAAGAACAAATTCAACATGATGATGTGTATGTTTTCTGCCTGTATTTTAGAATTACATTTCCGTCACATTACAGAGAAATAACAGCGATACAGGCACTGCAGACCAGATCTGCAGAAGCTCATTTGCATTTAGGTGGAACAATACTGCTGTCCTTAGGCAGTGACAGAAGAAAGATCTTCTAAGAGGCACTGAAGTGGAGGAAAAAAGTATGAGGCCATGAACTCTGGGGAGACAGGGACCAGAGTAAATTTCCTTTGGCTTCTCTGCAGGTAGAAGAGGTTGGAATTTGCATCAACTTTGCAGAGTTGAGAGACTGGTTTGGGAATTGGACTGATAATCAATGCTTGTGGCATTGGGAGGAAGCATGTGGATGCCACTTCTTTGAGGAGAAGAGCTGGTGAGTTGTATTTTGCCTTTGCCAGCAGCTCCTGGTGAGGTTTTGCAGTCACTGAGGTTGCAGTATGGAAATGGTCTGTGGGATAACACCTAACTGCAAATAATGGCATCATGTTTATGTGGCAGGAATGAAGGGTCAAAAATCTCAGTTGTAATTTCAGTTCTTTTGTCATTATGAGATACCTTTCCCTTTGGAAGGAAGGTTTTGGAGAATTTTAGTTATGGAAATAGTTGTGAGCTGACATTCTGAGGTTTTTAAAACCTGGAAGGAAAGGCCTATCCTAACTACCTGAAATAATGGGAATTATTATGAGTAAAGTATTCTGTGCTTTTTCTACACAAAATCAGATAGCTGAAGCAATAATGATTATCATTATCATAATAAAAAAAGGATAATGCCATGGCATTTGTTGTCCCTCTACCAACAAGAGCATAAACATCATCAGATTCAAGCCAGAAATAAGTATTTTCAATTCAAAAAAACAGTGTAGATATGTGATTAAATTCTATCCATTCAGATAAAAATTCGATATGCAAAAGGGATTTTATTTCTCTAATTTTTTATTTTTAAAAGTTATGTTTCATTCTGAATTTAGAGAGAACCAGAGCTAATTTAAGAAGGACATATTTAAGGACTTCTATGTGGCACATCACAAATGCTTGGCCTGTTTGGCAGTGTATTTTAACTTATTTTACGTCATCTGAGATTGTTTGGGTACAAGCAATGCAAATTCTGACTTCTGGTGCTTGTTTTAAGGCTTTTTTTGTATTATATTTAAGTAGTACTAAATTAAACAGTGTGCTAACCATGTGAGATGATAAATCTCACGAATCACTTCAAAAGACTCTGTACAAAATAGTTTATTATCAAGGTGACTGAAAACCTTCAACACCTAATGAAGTCAGTGAGAACTGAGAGGTTCCTCTGAAGCTATGTCTTTAGATTTGGGTTTCCTCTGGAAGATGCGTCCTAATGTAGGTCTGTGCTACAACCTTTTTAATGGCTGGCCAAAGACCTAGATCTGACCTTAGATTTAATCAAGGTAGATATTTGGGTGTCGATCCATGATTTACGGAGGGTTTATGTTCAGGTTAAGTGGAATAAAATGTTCTTTAGTTTTAGGGTCTTAAGTTGGATGATGTGAGTTAGTCTTCAGGTACAAAGCATTCATTTTAATGTAGTAAATCCGCCTATTGATGCCTTGGACTGGCTACCTGAAACTGAGGCTAGACAGAATTAAGATAATAAGAGTGGGTGTTTATGAAAGGCCTTCACTAGGTGCACCTTAGGCAGTCAAAAGTCTCTGAGAAGGGCTACAACCGAGATGGACACGGGTCACGAGTTTTTCATGCAGTTAGCAATTTGGTCCATTTACATATCGGGGGTTAATCCTTCAATGACAGTTTGAGGCAATGAAGTAATTTACTCCAGGTTTGCCTCCCCCCACCCCGCCCCATTCAATGTTTACATCTCTTGAGCCTGAGACCATAAGGCGTGCTTGAGCTTCAGGCCTAGAGAGGAATTCTTTTGCCTGGGTAAAATGGGAGAACAGTGGCAATCAGGCAATGGAGTGTTGGAGTTATAGGCTAAAGCAGTACCAATCTGAAAAATATACAAGCTAAATCTGAAGGCAACGCTATCCTTTATTTGCCTGCACAGGCAGAATTTGCAACAACATCCAGGATGTAGTACTAGAATAACTCTGGGGTTTCTTTCAACTCAAACCTTACACGTATCACTGGCATTGTCTAAATAATACCTTGTTCCTAAAAGCTTTTCCACATTACACTATCACACTCTAATGATTATAGCTGTACTTTACATACAAATAATGTCATCATGTAGAGGTAAAAAATAAGTCATGCATGTATAAGTTTGAGCTAATTCTAACTTTAAAAAAATAACCATTTACAAGTTTGTTACCTCCTTTGATGCAAAAATGACTCTTCTTTTACAGTAATGCTCTTATGAATGACGTAAGAGAACACCCATGCACTCTGTTGGGCAAACAGTTGTAAATACTGGTGGGTTGGTGCGTGCTTCTGTAAGGACTCTGACCATATAGTAATTTCTTCCTTTTATAGTATATGATAATCAGCTGAACATGTCCAGCATAATAGTGTTGTTAGTCTGTGTAACAGAGCAGAATGAGATACTTTTATTTAAGTAAGTAATTTTTGGCTTGTAACTGAAATTCACCTTGTGTTTAGGGCTGTCATACATTTTGGGGAAGTATTACTGGATGTTTGAGCGTGACAAACTTGTCAAATTTTTGGGGTAAGTATTGTTCTGCTAGGAATTAAATTAATTTCCATTGGTATTTAAGTTATAAAAGAAAGGAAAACAACAAACTCTAGTCCTTACTGAAGCTGTAACTGTTGTTTCATGGAAGAATGGAATTTTAAATATTTAATGCTAATAAATTGAGTTTCTCTGTTAAAAAGAGCATATTTAATCTAAGCCTGAGGAGAATTTTTAGAAAAAGACTAAGAGAAACTTAAAAAAATAATGTTATAACAGGGCTGTTAGGGAAAGGGGAGGCAAATGTTTTTTAGAAGATATTAGAACTGTCTTTTTGCCCCACTTTTACTTTTTGGTGAAATAGTGATTTTATTGGACATACTGCTATCTGTGTCATGAAAGAGATGAATTTGAGAAATATAGGAATCAATTTGGCTGAACTAGAGGTGTTGAAATGGCTCCCAAGTCTATTAAAACTTTCCCACATCCACATTTCCAAGCTAATAGTTGACATTGCCTGTCCCATCCCAATAGAGCCTGTCAAGAGGAATGAGAACTGGTTTAATATGACAGCTGCTTTAAAGTAAGTGAGAAAAAGTGCAGCTGTTGTTGCTCCCCTTGATTGCAGAACATGGGACACCATGGGCTGCACCAAGTGCAAGGCAAGGCCTTGTCTGGAGAGGAGAAACAATTAAGGAGGCAGGAGTGAACTGTCTGCAGGCACTGCACATTTAGTGATCTAGGAAAGAATTGGTGACATGATCATATTGGGGAGGGAGGATGAAAAGAGGAAAAGGATGCAAAGAGAGAGTAGTAAAGATACACAAATACAATAGGAAGACATGAACCTCAAGGTGTCACCTCTGATGAATGAGAACCACATTGCTGGAAGCTGAGAGGATATGTGCAGCAATATACATCACCGTGTACTGTATGCATTCCTTTCTATGCTTTTCTTGCAGTTTTTGGTCCTACCTATTGGAATAGGGCATAGAAATAGATAGCTTCCTGTGATGATCCAGGGAAGACTCTTCTTTTATTCTTTCTGTGTTTTGTCATAGTTGTGAGGAGACAGAAACCTGAAAACAAACAAACAAAAACAGGAGACAGCCTTAGCATGAGCAAAATGCATCCTTAAAATTCAATTTCATGTTTGCTGCCTGAGGATGTGATTTGGAAATTGGCCGAAGAAATAGGAATTTCTTTCTGCCAAGTCTGAGTTTAGCTCTGGTCTAGCCTCAGGCAAATTATATCATCTTGCTGCATGAATGACAAATGCAGAACAAAAAATACAGACTGATCTCACCCAAGATACTGAGGGGGTGCTTATATCAATGGTTATGTGAAAGCTATGTTGTGTGCTGTATAAAAAAATTATTACCATGATTCCATTATTCTCAGTTGAACTCCTGATAAAACTGTGATACACTGGTGGGAAGGCTTCTGGGAGTCTGCTCTTAAGGTCTGTCTGCCACCAAAATGAAAGCAACGTATCATTGTGTCAAGTGGAGTTCAACTGTCTGCATTTGTACTGCCAATCATACATTCATAAAATGAAGATTTTTCTTGGCCTTAGTTGAAAATATTTCTGGAGTTCATTTCTCTTTGCTGTCAGACCAATTAACATTAAAGGTAAGGAATTTAAAATTAATTTCATTGGGAAGAGATCTGTCTATTCTTACACTGTCTTTTACAAATGTCGTTATGTGCAGGCGTCTTTATGTTCTTTCATTTGTAAATAATGTCAATTATTTAATATATAGAACATTTATATGCAACTTATTTTAAGCAAATAAGAATATAATCTTCACGTACATACACACACACACACGCAAATTTTGTTAATTTGTGGAAGAATGTGTTGCTGGCCTCTATCACCTCGTGGTATCCTATGAAGTTATTACTCTGGGTAAATGCTGCACCTCGGGAGGGAGAGCCCCAGGAACCAGTGAATGCTGAGGCTCACCTCTTCACATGCAGCTTTGCATGGAAGGACCTGGGAGTCCTGGTTGACACCAACCTGGACACGAGCCAGCAACATGCCCTGGCATCAAAGAAGGCATCTGCCATTCCAGGCTGTATGAGGAGTGTTGCCAGAAGGTGGAGGGTGCTGAGCCTTCCCCTCTGTTCAGCGCTGGTGAGGTCACACCTGGAGTTCTGAGTCTGGTTCTGAGCTTCCCAGTACAAAAGAGACATGGAAATGGTGCAAAGAGTTTGTGGAGGGCTGTGAAGATGATTAAGGGACTGGAGTATCTCATAGAAGGAAAGGCTGCAAGAGTTGTGACCGTTCAATTTGGAGCAGGGAAGGCTTAGGGGAAATAATGTTAGGAATATCTGAAGCAGGAGTGCAAGGAGGATGGAGCCAGGTTCCTTTCAGTGAGTGCCCAGTGACAGGACTAGAGGCAAAGGGCACAAAGAGAAACACAAGAGCTTCTCTCTGGACAGTAACACTTTTACACTGTGACAGTGACTGAGCACTGGCACAGGTTACCCAGGACATTTGTGGAGTCTGCATCCTTGGAGAAATTGAAAAGCCATCTGAACATGGTCTTGGGCAAACAGCTCATCAGTCTGCCCAGTCATAGTAAAGCACGTTTAATCAGTGAAAAAGAAGAGCCTATGAATAAGAATAAATTGGCTTGGATTATTTGGAACAGTGCTCATATTTCTTCTTCCAAAGGAAGATATGCACACACTCATAGCTTCTCTCATTACTGTGGGACACAACAATGAGAAGAAAATAACTTACAGTAGTTTACTGAATAAAAGATAACCTCCTGATTTTTATAAGGCTAAATTGGCAATTTGCTACAGTGGAAGAGAAGAAATGAAATTTTCTGTAAGCTTAATTCAAGGAACTGAAAATAATGCAAGTCATAAAAACAAATTTATTTTTGAACAGGTATAAAAATTCTATAGCTGATTTTACATTTAAGGAGAATGAACCAATATGAGGAATCCTCATTAACTTTCAAGGACCATTTGGCAGGTAGTGGAATTCATCCTCTAAAACATTTATTCTTTTTGTCTTATAGACACACGTGCCTGTCTCTGAACAACACAATTGGCTGTTGGAGGAAAAAGCTGTCTCTTTGCATAGAAGCCAGGAGGAAAAGCAGGAGAGAACTAGGACAGAGAGAGGAATATAGTTGAGGCTAGAGAGAGAATATATAGAGTAAGCAGAAAAGAAAAAAATTCAATTGCCACAAAGAACAAAAAAAATTTTAAATACTAATGGAGGCTTACACTTTTTCCCACTTTGTGGGGGGAAAAACCCACTAAGATGCCATTTCAAATGTATGGCATTGCCTTAAAAAATATGCATCTTTTGTTTTATTGGAAATCCTGTAGTGATATTTGGCTTATTTTGGGTTTGTGTGGAACTATGGAATATTTGATACTGGTTAGTGTCTCTCATCTGTCCTGCAAAGGCTTGGCATCCTTTTGCTGTGGAAAGAACAAGCCTGTGAGTCTGTGATTTACTAAAGCTGACATTGAAATGACTGGGAGACTTGTCAGTGGAAAGCAATGGATGCTGCCATTTCATGTTTTGAAAATATAAATTATGGAAAATTGGAAACCTGACTTGAGAAGTGAAATCTAAACAGTAACAAAATTTACTACTTTGAAATATCAGACATAAGAGTTTTGGTTTCTTTTTCTGTAAAGAAAATCACAATTTTTTATTTATGAACAAAAAGTTGCAGAAAAGGGGTTTTAATTATTTTTTTCTTTTAAATATACATGACATTGTTTATTACTTGGAAATAGATGAGCCATAATTTTTTACTCAGTGAAAAGCTATACAGTGCTTTAGTTTCTCCTGTATTTTTTCTGATGCCCTTAATTTCATCAACCCCCTGTGATGAAAACTACACTTCGGTTTCAACACGCATTGAGAAACTGGAAGAAAATACAAAGGAGTGTATGTCTAACTCTCTGAGATGTTATGAATCTGTACTGTGCATTCACAGAGGATGTGAACTTGCAGTACAGATTCATAAAAGATTCAATGTGGTGTACACTACAGGTCTTTGATTTTCTGTTAGAACCTGTTCAAGAAGCATTGTTTGTATTTATTTTCATTATTTTCCATCATCACCCATGCATACCAGTCTTCAGCTTGAGATTACAATTTGTAGAATGACCAGCAGAAATGGAAATTAGTCATCTTGTGGATTTATTCCTATTGCAATATATTTACATCGTAGGTATGGAAAGTGGAAATGAATCAGTCAGTCTACAAACACAGTGAGTGCTCTCAAGTTCCTGCACTTGACTTCAAGTTTTCCTGCCTAGATTCTGTTTTCTTAGATAATTGACCTAAAGTGTCCTAGCCTCTCTTAATGAAGGAACTAAAACCACAAGCTACTCTTCCTGTTCATACTTGTGACAAAATTTGTTTGTCTTGACTGCTCTTCTCTCCCCTGTAACCTCTTCCTTTTGTAGGCTGTTTCCCCAAGTGCCAGAGGAGATCAGCAGAGGAGGAGCATCAGCAGCACTGAATAATCATTTACTTGGCCTTTTGCCTGTCTCTAAAACAGTTCATGATCTTAAGTTGCAGGATGAACTATATAACTGACACATATTCTATGGAGAAGGCAAATATTCAACCTACAGAAAATACTGCCTATGGAGTTGGACTGAAGAGAAAACATGATCTTGGAATGATAAAAGTTTCTAAGTTTAAGTAAATGTGGATATTGTCTCTGGTATTTTTGTGAACTGCCTTTTCTTTCCAGGAAAAGAAAGAAACGACTTATTCAGTATTGTAACTCACCCTAATAAGGGTGTTATCTGACTGGGAAAAATGGAGCAAAGGTGATTTAAGCCTTGTCTATATCTTTGTAGTGTGGGCAGAGGAGCCCTAGGGAAATACAGAGTAGAAATTAAAGACTTTTTATGAATGGGTTTAGCAAAAATGTACTGTTCTGTGTAACTATCTCTCTTCGAGCTGCCTCCTGGAATCTCAAGTTAACCACTGGAAAACTATTTAACGTTAAATAACTCGCCATATGCCATAAATCATGTACATTGCAGAATCACAGAATGTCTAGGTTGGAAGAGACCTTAAAGATCATGGAGTCCAACCCGTGCCCTAACACCTCAACTAGATCAATAATATCCTGTCTTGGGAAAGGAACTCAAAAAGTTTTATTTATTTCATCCTCATGCTTTCACGAAGAGGTGATTTCTTGTTAATTCTAAAGAAACTGAAGACGAGGGTAAACTCAGAACTTAATGTTTTAGTCCAATTGTATCAAATACACAGAGTAGTCGCCAGAGAAAAAATCTGTTGAATGGGTTAAAGATGGGAGTTCTAATATTGGTGGTTTTTTTTAAGCCTCTCTACAACTTCTTTTCTTACAAAGTGTGATGGGGATGTAACTGAATGAAAGTAGTACATAATGTTCCATTTAAGTAAAAAGTAATTTGACTAATGTTTAGGGACTTGGGAACTTTATTTAATATACTGACATAAGAACATGTATGATGCAGAATTTTGTGTCTTTAAAAATCCCTTGAAGTACTTCTTGTACTTTGTACTCTCAGGGAATAAGATTTACATGATGAATGCAGAGGGTACATTTGAATTGCAGTAATATCCCAGTACCTCATTTCTGGTGGAGTAAATGATTGTTAAATGACATTATTAGCATGTGTCCAGGCAGTGTTCCAGCAAACACGAATTCCATGGTAATAAACAGTCACAGTACCTCACAAGAAATAGGCAGTGGTTTAGTTTGGAACTTTTATATTTATCTAACATTGCTTTTGATTCCCTCAGGAGCTCAAAATTTATGTGGAGAGTAACATTCTTCTTTTTACGGTTTCTCCAGACCCTCCTACAAAATTTTTAGTTGTACAATTTCAAAAATCTATTGGTTCTGAAAGCTTTGGTCTACTTTAATAAAAGCTAAATGAGCCCAGCCCAGTCTGTATAAGCCTTGTACACTTAGATCATCCTTTTACCAAATGTTTTTGTGACTCTGCATTTATTCAGAGCTGGTACCAGCAGTGTCATTTAACTGCTTGATATTTCCTGGCCCACTCCATCTGATATACGTTAAAACTAGGCTGATGGGGTTTAATGCTTTGACTTATCCAATGTGTATTTTTATTGCAGTTGGAAATGGATGTGTTGACGCTTCCAGGGGCAAATTGTTTCTTGCAGAAGACTATTTTGTTTTTTACGTTAAGAAAATTAATTACGTTAAGAAACAAAATGTATGATATATGTAATTTTTTAGTACTTTCAAAATATAATTGTATTATTTTCTGCCTCACTCTACATGTTTCACAGAGCATTGATTCATATAATAAGTTAAGGCCCAATCCCAAATCTGTTCAAATTTTTCTTGTATACTTTTTCTTAAGTGGATGCTCTGTGCGGATTCTGACATGTGCAGATCCAGATGTGCAAGGAATTCTATTTGCTTAGATCTGGGTGGAGAAATTTATGACAATCCTCATCACAATCTGAGCTTTTAAGTAACAGAGCAGGGTCTTCTTTCAGTCTGGCAGACTGTGCAAGGGACAGATGATAGGAATAAAGAAACACGTTTTGTAGTGGTATTTCTGTCTTTGTAAGAGGCAAAATTACCTGTACAGTGCAGGTGTGTTACTTCTTATTGTGTATATTAAGGAAAGCAGAGAAATACTTTCAATTAACTACTTCTTTTTTTTCCTGGTGACACAGCTGCTGAGTGCAGATATGACAGATGCATCAGGGACATGGAGAAATTAAGAGGGCACATGATGAGCATGTGATGGGCTCGTCATGTGTAGTTGGGCGCTGTCCTCAGCTGTCCTGCTGTCTCCTGTGACCTCCTCTGCTGTCTCTCCTTCAGTGGTTATTCTGCCTCTTGATGCTTTTAAAGGTTTGTTGTCATGACTTGACAGTTTCAGATGAGACTTCAGGAAAGATGAGACACATTTTGAACAGTGGGATAGGAGAGGAAGAGTTAAGGCTTTTAAAAAAAAAGTTGTAAAATTAAAGCCTATCACTTGTTATGATTTTAGGTAGAAATTTAAGCATTCATGAAAAGATTGATCAGTTCCATATATTATAAGAATGGGGCAGGTAGAATTATCTGTGTGCTTTAAACAATCATTCAATGTGAAAGTATTACCCTATTCAAAAATATGTATTCCCAGAGTTGTGGGAGTTGGTTAGATTTCTGGATTGTACCTTTTCCTTTTGTTTGGGTTTTTTTAAACTTGGGACATCTGATCCACTTATGATAAGGTAAGTAGGTGTATGAATCCATTCACACTTATGAGATAGTTTCAGAATTATGGGACTAAGAAAAAAATGAAAGTACTTGCTATGAATTTTTATCTTGGATTAGGTGTGGTGTCTTTATTCCAAGAAGAGGGAATGCATGGTTCTTTTTTTCCCTGGCATACTGAGCTTTTGGCTCCAAGCTGAATTACATATTCATTGTAATATTTTTCCATTGTTTTCTGAGCAATTTTCTTTTTTCTTGGTCAGGTTTTTATGAAACTGTCTGTTATCTTGATCAACATCCCAGGAACTGCTGACATTTGTTCCCTCTGAGACGGAGGTTTTCAGAACTTGATACCTATCTGCAATTCATTTATGAGTTATCAACCCTCTTGTGGATAGATCATCTTCAGTGTTGCCTTCTGCTCCAGGTTCTGGTGAGAGTGTTTTTACCATAAATGACTTTATTGTTATGGACACTTTTGTAAATGCACTCTTGTACATTATTAAAGGGAGTGAAATGACTGCATGAAGTTTCATAAATAACCAGCCATCACATACAAATTCAACTGATGAATATTATTGCACTGTATGTTGTACTGTATATAAACAAGGTGTATGAGCAGCCCTTCTGATGAACAACAGGAAAAGAGCTCCAAAGCTGTGGTTGAGATAACTGCTGCTATTCAACTTTTCCTTCACACTTGGTACTGTGCTTTTGTGTCCTCGTGCTTTGTGATGGCTCATGCTTTCTTACTTTAGGGAGATGTCAGTGGAACTGGCCAGACTGCTTCTCTGTTGTTTAAAGAAGGAGGATTATTTCATTGCTCCAAAGGTGAAAGGATGGTAAGGGCACACCTGTGTTCTATAATGATAGTAGTATAGTTAGACACCATACTGTCTTAACATGTGGTGTATATTGCACTTGTATATAGCAGTAATGAAGAACAGAAACTGAGAATCTGGTATTTCTTTTGTCTTAGTTGTGTTGTTGTCCCTGCTGTAATTAGGTAGGACTGTGTTTGCTTTTCAGTGCCTGCATTGTCATACTTATTGCAAATAAATCTTTCTTTTGTTTCTTTACTAACTGCTCCTAGAAACTTGTTTCCTTCTCTGTCTTTATCCCCAGTTGTCTCTTCTAGCAACATCACAGAAAACTCCCAAGATTAGTTTCCTTTATGCCTTTCAAAGGTTACAGTTCAGCTGTCATTCTTTGCCCATTCTCATAGTGTCTTTAAATTCAAATTCTCTCAATCTGCCATGGATGTGACAGGGTGTGAATTATGATGCAATAGAACAGTTATTCTTATGAATTATAAGGCTAGAAGTCAAGTACCATTAAAGGCAAAAATATGTGAATCATTGTGCCATAAGTCACTTAATAATATATTGTGTGACTCTATCTTGGCCTGGTGCATTTCTTTACTTACAAAAACCCCAAACAAAACATATAAAACCAAAACATAAAGAAATTTCAGGAATAATTTATTTTTAAATTATTTTGAAATTAGTTTATTGAATACAAATTCAATGGGTTAAAATTATGCTAGATATGTTCTCTATTTTAGGTTAACACTGAAAAGTCTACAAATGGATTTAGTTAAAAAGGAGTACAGCTGTGCATTTTTAAAGCTACTAGAATCACTGTGTTGTGCAGGATGAATGTCCTTGGAAGGCACCTAAAGATTATAGAGTTTAATTTCTCCTGCCATGAAGAAATTAAACTGGACACCTTCCACTAAAGCAGGATGCTCAAAGAAAGCCCCATCCAACCTGACCTTGAACACTTTCAAGGCTGGGGCATCCACAGCCTCTTTGGAAACCTGTTCCAGTGCCTCACCACTCAATACTCTCACAGTAGAGAGTATCTTCCTCATATCTAACCCCTACTTACCCTCTTTCAGTCTGAAGCCCTTCCTCATTTTCCTGTCACTACGTTCCCTTGTAAGAAGTCCTGCTCTGGCTTCCTTGAAGGCCTTCTTTAGGTGCTGGTAGGCTGCTGTCAGGTTGTCACAGTCTTCCCTAAATTCTTTCCAAATTGCTCCATTTCATCTCACAAGCAGTATATGAGGATTGTGAGGATCTAGTCTGATATAAGTAGTAAAGACAAAAGATCTTGCAGTCTTTTGTTACCATTTCTTCTTGCCGTGGCTGTTCAGAGGTTGATCAAAGTAACTTTATAATACAGAATTTTGTGGTAATTTTCTGTTATAAAAGCATTACAGTAAAAAAATATTTAGAGCTGTGTTAGAGCTAAACCAAGGTGGGTTTTTTCAGTTCTCAAATGCTTTGTGCTTAAATCTTGGACCATTTTCATGTGTGATCCGTCTAAGTGTGAAGCCAGAATTTCCTTTCAGGAAAGGGAATGAAATCTTGTGATTTCAATGAGGATGATTTGGGCAACCTTGGCTCCTTATCCCTGCACTTCTTGTCATCCCATTCACTTTTATGGTTTTTGCTTGGTTTCAAAAGTATCCCATTTTTTCATGTTGAATTTAATTTCCTCCCGGTCTTCTCCTGTCTATTAATTTCCATGTCTTCCCTGATTTCAGCATTTGAATTGGAGTAATTTTGGCAAGTTTTGTCCCTTTTCGCTGCATCTGATATCATCTGAGTCCATTTGGTAGCAGTCGGAAAATTTCCAAATTTTTGGATTTTTTTTCCCTTAGCCTTCTTTGGATCATATCTCCTTTGCAGAGTGTTTGTTGGACTTAATTCTGTGATTTGAAGGTTTCATTCCCTTTCCTGAAAGGAAGAATCAACATCTGAAGTTGTTTGTTTATGCTGCTCTTAGTATGGGAGCTGTTAAATTCACAGTGAATGTGTTCCATTGCTGACATTCAGTAGATGGTGGAAGCATGATTAATAGTAAAAAACCAGTTTTTCCATCTGAAACATAAACATCTTTATTTTCACCTGTTTTGCTTTATCTTAAGAAAAAAAGTAATCCAAGTATATAAAGCTGCCTTTGGATATGTGCTATCCAAGACTTATTTTCATGGAGGCGCTTCCTTAATTTTAAATAATAAAGTTCTATTTAAGTATTATCCTTCCCCTTCTGACATTTGGATTTAGATAAAAAAACGGTCTAATGGTCAAGGCTTGTCTAACAGCTTGTCAAATGTTCACACCATAGAAGTAAGGGAATATTGTCACATTGCGCCTAGTTGTTCTGGTTTGCCTGTGACAAGGTCAAAGCACAGTACAGAGATCTGAGTTGGAGTTAGAAACAAGATGTAATAAATTTCTCAATAAAATTGCCTGAATTTGAAACAAATTGAGAAAATAGGGGTTTTTTTAATGCTTCTGGAAAAGTAGGCAATGATTATTATATTGTCCCATCACTGGAACCAGTTTCCAAGAGATGCCATGCACTTAGTATTCCAAGATAATTTCATGTGCTTTGGAAATTTTTCATATGTTTGTCTGTCCCCCTGTGGATGTATTTGCTGGTCAATAGATTTTATCCCATTACTGAAAGTGAAGACATAATTTGGTGTGATGGGCTTTTAAATTACACAGTTCTACAGCTATTGTCACTACTAATTTCTATAAATATGCCTTCAGTGCTACAGATACCACACATATGTTGGGCTTTCTCTTCTTTTTTCTTTCTGTTTACTTTTTTCTCTGGGCTTCTGAGCACTCATTTTTATTTTGGAAAGGTATTGTGTTGGTAGACCTGGTGAGTTTTCACTGACTACCCCTTTTATGTGTATAAATGCAATTGCATTGCCAGCTCAGAACTGAGCTTCAGGAAAAAAAGGTGCAAAGCTGGAGGTGGGCAGAAATACCCAGAAAGTCAAATAACAGGAATTTTGAAGTTACTTATTTAGTTCAGGTCTTGGTTTTGAGATTTTTAAAGCGAGTAACACAACTGGCTTATTAGGTTATTTATTTATAACATCGTCAAATTATATTTTGCCACGTGTGAATTTTCACCTGTCTTATCAGAAGAATTCATTTCGCAGTACGCTTGTTTTTTATTGTGGCACCTATATTCTCTTTTTTGTTCAGCAGCCAGCCTTTCTGGATTCAAGAACTTGTCCTGAAGTCCCTGACAGAATTTATTATCATTGGAATACCTGTGCTTTTTGGTTGCTTGTTAGAGAACTACTGACAGCAGACAAGATGAAAGATGTGTGTACGCACAGAAAGTAGGTCTGTGTAAGATTTGTGTCCTTAGACACTGGGATAGAGAACAAAGAGCCCACCAGAGATTGCAGTTACCTAATGGTTGCTCTTAGCCTCTAGAGAGAGAACCAGCTAGCTGACACTTCAGATGGACACAAAGCACATTCAATTCTGATCTGTGCGTGGGCACATTGGAGTTGCAGGATATGTCTTGGCTTGGCTGTGTCCAGAGATAAATGAGTGATGTTTTTGATTCCTACCTGTTGAAATACAGGTCCTATAGGCTCAGTTTGTAAGAAGACTGCTTCATTTCATGGACCCCCATGGACTCTAGATAGATATTTTCTTCCTTTCTTTCTCTCTTTCTCTTTCTCTCTCTCTCTCTCTCTCTTTAAAGAGCTCAATAAAGAAGTGTCTGGAATTAAAAGCAGGCTGTTGATGAATAAGACACCTGAATAATGATCCTGAAGTTGTTATTTTTATGCAAATATATGGCTATTATGATGGGGATGAATATACAAATTAGTGAAACATGATATAGGAATAAGAATTAGTTAATCCAGCAAAAGCTGAAAACAGTATTTTTAGTATTTCAAAGAAACCGCAGGTAATTTTAAAAATTGTTTTCTCTATCTTACTTTCTCACACTTTGTCGAACTCCTTAGAGAACAATTTGGCTCTTAATGTCCAGTTGGGGAAGTGTAGAATAAAACAATTCAGTAAACTCCAAGGGTCTTACAGTCTATATGAACTAACTAAATTTGTGATGGCAATAAATTGTGGTACGTCAGTCAGCTCCAGATCTAATCTTGTAGCTTTTAACGGTAGTTGCCTGTGATAAAACGTATTGTCTGTAGCCTAAGCCAAATTAGAAGAACTCCTTCACCTGTTTCTTTGATAGAGATTCCTCAGTGTGAGCCTTCTGTTCCTTGCAGGTGATAAAGGGCTCCCTTGAAAAACATGCTAAATTTATCTACCAGTAGAGTTAGTGAGAGTGTTGCTTTTAACAAATGAGGGAATAATACTGAGAGCATCTGTCCTGGTTTCAGCTGGGGTAAAGTTAATTTATTTTCAATAGCTGTTACAGTGCTGGTTTTTGGATTTGGAATGAGAATGGTGTTGATGACACACTGATATTTTGGCTTGTTTCCTGTTGTGTTTATCCTAAGTCAAGGACTTGTTTCTGTCTCATATTCTGCCAGTGAGGAGGTTTTTCAAATAAAAAGCCAACTGTGAGGAAGCATAGCCCGGACAGGTGAACCCAACAGACCAAAGGGATATTCCACAGCATAGAATGCCTTGCCCTGTGAAGGAAATAGTATATAAACTAGGGGGAGTCACCTAGAAGGGTGGCCAGTCTGGGTTCAGGAAGAGGGTTCTGGCATTGGTCATTGAGTGGTGAGTACTTGCATTGTGCACCACTTGTTTGGTTGTTTCTTTCTTTCCTTTTTAAAAAAATTATTAGTATTATTTTACCATGGTTATATTTTCCTCTGTTTTCATTTATTTATCTGTTGTTATCTCAACATACAAGTTTTACTTTGATTTTTCTCCCCATTCTACCAGGATGGGGTTGATAAGAGGAAAGGCTGAGTGAGTGGCTACATGGAGTTGCATCTCCAGCTGGGGTTAAAACCATGATAACATCTTAAATTCCTTCTTTAAATTCTCGTTTATAGGCTTCTGATCGTTCTAGAACTTTTTTTTTCTTTCAATATCAAAATAATCTAAGAAGATCAAAAAAAGTCTGTCTGTGTTTACCCCAGTGTTTTATTTTCAGTGATTTCTTGTGGAGGCTGCTCTTTATTGGATCCCCTTGTACAGGCAAAATCACTTGAGAAATATATATGGAGATGGCAGCAATGTGCTGTTCTTCTTGAGATATCTGTTTTTACAGCTGTGTGCTAGTCCACTTGCCTCTCATTAAATCTGTTTTCTTGGCTGCCCAGAAAGTAGGATGATGATTATTCAATACTCTTTGCAGGAAGAATCAAATTAGTGTTTAAAACATATTAGTCTTGAATTAGTTACAAGTGTTGCATGATGTAGTCTATAATTTAAAGAAGCATACAGAAGCATACATGCTACAAAGAAGCAAACTCATTATGGTGGTAACTGGTTGTAGTTAGCTGTGTAACATACCATTCATATACTGTTTATGATGCATGTTTATTCATATTTTGACAAGGACTTCTCCTGGAACAGATTTTATTTAGTTTTCCCTTTCTTACTTAGTGCAAGTATGAATTCTCTTGAATGTTAAAATGCTATTATTACATGGTAAGTGTACCCCACTTTAGCTGTTTGGAATAGGAGAAAATCATAGCAGACACTCATGATGTTTAGCAGATATTGGTACTTTCAGCCCAACTTTAAAGTATGTATTTGATTCAAAACTGATTCTAAAATATCCCTGCCTTAACAGACTGCTTATATATATGCATGTTCACACATTTTATTTTAAGAGCTGTATTTGTTTCTTTGGTTTTTTTTTCTTTAGCTGTAGATTGGAGATGTTTAGTATTCTGAGTTTGAAAAATGGGAAGATGTTGTAGCTAGAAATTTTATTAAATATATCAATTTTAATGTCCTTTGCTTAATGCCTCTTTTTATATATGAACTGATGTGATAAAATTTATCACAGGAGAAAAAAATTAATTGCTTTCATTCAAGTGGGTTCCTAACTACCTTTGTTACAGTGGTTCTGAAGAGGCCAAAATGTAGCACAATGACACACCACACATTCCATTACTCAAAGTTCTTCTTGAGAGGCTTGATATCAGGCAGTTATGATTGCTTGAATACTTTTCCTAGCTGGATCACTATGCTGCCAGAAAAAACTCTACGTGTTCTTAAGTGTAGCACACGTGCGTTTCCAAAAGTTGTGAGAAACACTGGGTAAAAACCTGACTGATCATGTTTGAGACCAGTGGGTTAAAACTGATATAGGTGCTAAGCTGAGCAGGAGAAGGGAAAGGCAGTGCTCCTATGGAAGGATGTGAGAAAAATCTGGCTTGCATTTAGTGAAATAAAGGTGGAGAAAATGTGTGCTGAATATCCTGAATTCATCAGTGTGCCAACTGCTGAGGAAGAAAAATTCATTAGCAAAATAAGGAACTTAGGAGATAAGTAGATATAACAAAAGTGTTAAGACATTTTTAAGCTGAAAACTAGAGAAGAAATATGGAGGTAGAACACAAAAATTGTGAAAAAATTCATTAGATATGAGCATCTGACATGATTTTTAATATTTGATTGGAATGGGCTCTGGTACACCTTTCCATTTTGACTGTCTGCCAATATCAGCTTTGTTGAGAAGCTCTTCTGTTTCTCCTGAACTCATACAGAAGGTATAGAATTTATACAGAACTCACACAGAAAATAACACATAGCATACTGGACTCTCTGGAGGCTCTGCAAAAATGAGTGTGACCAGAATCCCAATGATATACACCAATCCAGTAGAGAATTGCTTGCATCTTAGATCTTGCTTTGTAATAAGTTCTGTATGACACTTAGAAACAAATTTAACAATAAATAACAAACAGTATGAAAAATATCACTACAAAGGAGCAAAATGTCATGAAAAGAATATTTAGCTGAACGAATGGATAAGCAAAAAATTTTGCTAGTGAGTGAAAAGACTTTGCTTATGAAGTAACAAATGAAGTTTTAAAGGATACCAGTTCCATTGCTTTGGCAGTGGTTAATTGGTTTTTCTCAAAGCAACAAATTTAGTCTGGATTTATCGGAGTATTGATGTGGCTTCCTGCAAAGGAAGTTTGTCTTAGGTGAGATAAATGACATAGAGTAAAAATGGGCTCCTTCTAAATGTAGTGTTCTAGTAATTTAAAAATGATTGTGTGTTTTGCCATGTGGGAAAAGGCAGAAGCAGGGACTGTGGTGAGGGTTATTGATTGCTGCAGGAGTGAGTATTTCCTAAACAACTGTACCAGTAAAAAAA
>VWZP01007619.1:1297348-1434041 GCA_013396995.1 Dicaeum eximium | reverse complement strand
AAAAAATCTATCTAACACGTTGAGAATTGGTAAAGAAAAATGCCATCTCTCATTCAAAATATTAGCAAGCTCTGTCAGCTTGAAAGATGGCACCTGCACGTACAGGTGCTGCTTTTCATACCGAGCAATTGGTGCAATGTGGCTCTCTGGTTATAGTGCTACATAGCAGTGATATTGGTGTCATATAGTACTGAACAGTTAAGTATTCCAAGATTCTTTCTGTCCCAAATCCTTTCATTTACCTCCTTAAAGATGTGAAAAGCCTAAAGCAAAAACTAGGTATTTCCCCATGTTTTACTGGGGCTTTCACTTAGGTTTTTCTTTTTAAATGCTTAGTTCTGATAGTCTACCAATTGCAACCATTTACTTTACACTAGGAGATGAGATGATCTGAAACCATGGATCAGCTGAGAAATTATTTTGTTTCAAAGTCAAACTATTCCCTTTTGGGTTTAATACTCCTCTGTTATCTTAGAGTTCTTCCTTTTGGGTTTTCTATTTTCTTTTAACTTTTTTCCTCCTGACTGGACTGGTGGGTTTAAGTGCTTGGGGTCTTTGTTTAAGTGTTACTCATAGCCTCGTGCCTATACAATTTAATAATCTTGAAATCCATCTACTCTGTTAATTTCATTATTTATAGGCTTTTTTATATCATCTTTTTACTCCTTATATCTCCTAGCAGCAGCTTTTTTTTTTTTACTGATTTGTGATACCCTAGCAAGGTTGAGTGTTGTTTTCTGAGTGAATAGCTTTATTCAGTGAAAAATGCAATTTTAGTCAGTACAAAACTTTTGAGACAGTTGCAAAGTTGGGTGACTACTTTAGGACCTTTAATTAAAAAGTGGTTCCACAGTAACATTTTTTGAAATAGATCAAAATTATTTCTGTGGATTCACTGGGGACATAGCAGCATGCATAAAAACGTTTGGAGAAGCTATCTGATCCTTTTCAGAAGTTTAGTCACCGAATTTACTCATCCTTCCAGGTTTAAGAAGATGGATAAAAATTAAGAAAGAGAACTTTGAATGGATTTTTCCTGTGCTTACCTGCTAAAGCTGTTCTGTGTTAATTATATTCTTATACTTCAGGATATAGCAATGAAATGGTCATCTGTGAGGCTAGAAATTCCTGAATTCCAGGTATTCAAGATTATTTAGATGGATGACATAAAATAAAACTGTTTGAAATGGAGACAAGTGTGCACCAGAAGAGCTGACATTTGAAAGTTTGGGGAAAAATTCTGAAGCTGCGCAGTGGGAATTTGTAGCCCGCCTTCCAGAGGAATTATCTAACCAGATGCTCATAAACTAGAGAGGACATTATAACTCTCCTCTGGAAGCTTTAGATGTGGCTCTTGGGTGTGCAGGTGTATCTCTTTGTGCATCACATACTGTTCCACTTTAACGAAAAAACTTGAAAATGTGATTAGATGATTTCTCTCTAAACTTGTAGAAACTTAGGGTTTCAAATGCAAAGTATTATGTCAGATCTTACTTTTGGCTTTGCCTGAAACATTTTCAGTATTTTGGCGATTAAATATTAAAAGTCAGTCATCCATTGACCACAATCTAGACCCAAAAGATCAGATCTGTCATCATCTTTGTCAAATTCTTCAGGTGATTATTTCAGCAGCAGCTCTGTTGCCTTCATTAGAGCTTTAGCCGTGTATTATATCAAACTCGGGTGTCTGGAAAGAAAATTCATCTCCTTTAACAGCAGTGGTTGGCTGGAAATTGACTTTTAAATCTCTACCTGCATCTCATCTCTTGGCTGAGAGATCCCAGTGTGCATGGAGTAAATATAACAAGATAATTTGTTTAGTGACTGATTTCTTACTTTTCAGAGGGAACAACTTTGGAAAGCTTGTTGTTATTGCTATGAAGGTGAGCTACAATATTCCCTGGTCTTCTGTTTTAAATATACAAAACCCCTCTCTATAAAAATTTAGATATGATTCTTAAATCTCTCTTTTTCTATTGAAAAAAAAAGCTATTCACAGAACTTGTAGAAGAATGGATTTTCTTAGCTAGGTTGCTGATGGCATGAGCCATAAACTAGCAATCTATGTTCATGGGTCAGTGAATACTTCGAGACTGGAGATATATGAACGTCTACTGAGAGAGCACATCATGCCCTACTCTCATTCTAACATCATTCAGTTGTTTTTGAGAGGTGAGAGATTTCTATTTGCCCTATCATACCTTTTTATTATTTTTAACACTGGCTTTCTGAACATGTTTTTTTCACCCCATCCTGTGTCCTTGTTCTTTTTTATTTGCCAGAAGATGTGACTGTGTGGAAGGCAAGATACAAAAATACAAGTGACAGGATGTTTAGATCATGAGATTCTCTCACTGCTCCTCTCCTGTGTGCTCCTGTGTCCTCTGCTCCTCTCTCCTGTGTGCTTTAATAACAGTGTATTATATAAATAACATTATCCATGTTACCTAGAACATGGTGTGGAGTAAGTCTCCATCTCCCTCATTGAATCTCAGGGAATTTCTCACTGGCAGTCCTGTGACAGGGAGACCTTTGTTTATGCAGTCAGGTAGATTGAAAGAACTGCCTGTATTCTGATATATTTAATTTGGTTACCAGAGTGTCTGATCATATTTGGATCATTTATGTCTCATGAGATCCTTGCAGTTTACACTCCAAATGCTTGCTTTTTCTGGCCACAAAACACTCAGAATTGTGGCTGGTTTTATTTTCTGCTGTAACATTTGAACAACTACGGAAAATGCTTTCTTTTCTGTTGTGCTTTAATATATTCCTGGACCACACAGAAATATGTTCATTATCTTTATGAAAGCAAAAGTTCCCAGTCTTCTCAAAAGAAAATTTCAGAATAGTTGGCATTATTAGCATAATGATAGATTTTTTATTTAGACATCCATCCATCACAAAAGCAATGAGAAATTCACATTTAATACTTAGCCTCAGATGAGCAAAGAGCTAAATGCTCACCCTTTTCATTGTTAATTGTAATAATTTTGTGTTCCTATCAATTCTTTCAGTGAAGAAACAAAACAAAGAAGGCAGATTTTGTAGTGGGTGGATGACACTAAATCTGAATCAGATGTGGATCTCCTAGTACCATTAAAAACTTGCAGATTGTGGATTTCAAAACCTCATTGTTTACGTTGGAAATCTATTGCATGAGAGACAGACAATGAGAATTGTAAGAACAGTGAAGAAATGAGTTTACTAGGAAAAAGAATTAAATGAGAACAGTGCGTGCTTTAGTATGTAAGAGGAAACACAGAGGGGAGGGAAATAATCTATAGTGCATATTCAAATATTTGCAGTAAAGCAGTTTGAGTTTTAATATTAGGCCAAGCTACCTGATAGGTAGCAAAGCCAAAATTCATATGATTTATGTAAGTAAGCTGTTGAAGTTCTGTCTGCAAAGGTTTTTAAGAGTGGGTTCTACACTCTTCAGTGGGGAATGTGGTTGTTGATGCTGTCTTTAGTTGGGGAGTAGCTATCATTTCCTTTGTATTTGATGCTTTAATCTTACGTCTTTTAGAAATTTCTCTGTTTAAATTTGACACTGGAACTATCATGCTTTATGATACTGGATGTATACCTGGTGGTAGGAACTTGAAGGATTTGTCCTGATCAGCCTCTAATATCCTGCAGCAAACGGATGAAGTCCTCTGCAGGTGCAAGGTTTAGCCTCAGACCCAAGGTTTTAGAAACTTTTAGGGTTACAGTGGTCTCTGACTATGAGCTTTTTGTACAGAAAACTAACAAGGCAGGACCTAAAGACAGATTTTGAGGTTGATTAGCCTTTTTTATTGACATAGCATTTTTCATTATAAATATAATTCTCATTTTGCCATTTTTCTGCATCTCTTTCCTTGGATGAACATTTCTTTGCAAGGTGCCCTTATTCTGTGTGAATTGGCTTGAAGCACTAGACAGCTGCTTCTTGCTCATTGATGACAGATATTTAGAAGGCTGAGGGCTATCAAGGCAGGATTCTTCCAACATGACTGGTACTCATGTCTCATCCGAGTAGCTGTGCTGGTGGTTCATGGTGCCCTGCTATATGAAGAGGTAATTGTTTATTGATTGATTTCACTGCAGAAAGCCCTCCACATTCATTCTGTGAGATGAAAAAGGAATTCTTAAACCACAATGTCAGAGAAAATACCTGAATGATAACTCTGGGATAAGCCACAGCAAATGGGCCCTACTTCTAGCACTGGACAGTGGCTGAGGCTACTTTGAGGTCATTTCCCTCAGTGAACTCCTTTAGGTGGGGGGAGAAAAGACAGTTGTGCTTCTCATGGGAAAGAAGTGGCTGTGAAGGTTTTTCAGGATGATGGCCAGGAA
This sequence comes from Dicaeum eximium, assembly GCA_013396995.1. Classification (NCBI taxonomy): domain Eukaryota; kingdom Metazoa; phylum Chordata; class Aves; order Passeriformes; family Dicaeidae; genus Dicaeum; species Dicaeum eximium. The sequence goes on along the minus strand of VWZP01007619.1, from coordinate 1,429,700 downwards.
GTTAGGTGTCAGTCTGGAAAGTATTTGATTGTTACTGACCCTGGACTGCACCAGAACACTTTACAGAGTTTGCTTCTTCCATCTCTGCTGGGCACATTCATCAGGGCAGCCAGCACTACTGTTTTCCTTCTGCAAAGGGCCTGAATATAATTCCTCCTGGAGATGGAGTCACTTCTGGTTTGGTGATGAGCACAGTATCTAGAATCACTGGTACATATGCACAAATAGCCCCTGATGCAGGCCACACTGCAAACAGGAGCTATAGGAAACATAAAGCTTACATAAGGAGACAGTAGGCACCTAAACTGTTACATGATGCAAAAGAACAGAAAATAAATCCACATATGATCTGTGGTTTTGTTTCCAATCCCTAGTGAGCACACCTGAAGAGAAAAAATACAGTCACATGTAGCCTAAGGCAGTGACCTTTCCTGCAAAGGACACAAGAATGGAGGCTTTATATATGCCCCCACTTTGTTGAGAAATGCTTCCTTTCTATCATAATTAAAATAATGACATCAGACAGCTTCTTACTTTACTGTTTTGGGAGTATCAAATCTCTGTGCTGTTTTGAGAACACGGCCTTGCTGGCAGAGTTGGAAGGTGGGCCAGGAAACATGGGGGGGTTGAACTCACCACATGGTGTAAAACCACTACAAGTAAGAGGCAGCAAGCATCCTTTGCTGAGAGGACAATATACATGCATATCTTAAAAGAACCATGGATATTAGACCATCACTAGACTGTTCCATAGGAGCAGCTTGTCAGTTCCTGCCCTCTCACACCACTGCTTCTTAACAGGTCGAGTGACACAGCTGTGGCACACCGAGGATTCAAATGGGGTCAGCGGAGTAGATAGGGATATCATTTAAGTGATCCTATTCTGTGATTTTTAGGGAGAAATCTGAGGCAGAGTGAGACTGTTCCAACAGCACCACTGTACTGAGAAAGCAACACAAAAAAGAAGTCCCTGGCAGAAACCTCACAGAGTGTTTCATGAGAGTCCTCATAAGAAGGTTTGCTGCTTGATGTCATTGAAGTCAGCAAGTACTTGTGCCTTGGTCAGTAGGGAACAAGGAGGCAGAGGAGGAGGCTTTGGTGCTAGTCTTTGCTCATGGTCAAGATATTATTGTGGATTTTTTTGAGTGTGGCTATTATTTTAAGTGCTGCATCAGTAGAGAGCAAAAGATCTCTAGTATAGAGTATGGGTACTTGTCCTACCTCTGGGAGGAGATTTTTTTACTGCTGCTGAAGTGTAGGAGATAGTGGAGGAGTAATAAAAGACACTGTAGTTGCGTGGTGAGGGATGGAGATTCAGTCAGTCAATCTTTCTTTGTTAATGTGCACTGAAGGGGATTCTTCTTCCAGAAATGCATCAGGAGGGTTTTTAATGTGTTTCTTGCCCACCAACTAGTCTGGTCTTTCTATCCTGACTTAATTCAGTTTTATACATGATCTGCATCTTTACTGATGCCAGGCAGCCACTGTAGCATCTGCTAACTTTCATATGTGACAGTGGATTTTTACTTAGGGGAGCATCTTAGTAAATTGCTTACTGAAGAGCCCTCCTGTTACTGCAATGTCTTTGGGAAAGAGAATCTGCCAGAATTCTCCATTAATTTATGAAAATCCAAGGAAGAATCCAATATACATCCTGTCTTGATTTTCCAACAGATTTAAGTTGAATAATAGTCTTTTAACTTAAATGTTTATGACAATGATGTGAACACTTACAGGATAGACTGTTCAAGACTGTCATGCATAGGCTCAGGGAGCATGCACATACTGCTTAAGAACTAAATACAAACTAACTTTTCTTTAACCAAAACTGGAACTATATCCATATATTCAAGTGACATAAAACTGGCATATCTGCCTCAGTGTGCAATGTGGGTTTCTATCAGCTAAAAATCCCATACAGGATATCGTCACAGTCACTTTATTGTTGCTCAGATTCAGAGCTTGCCAATTCAGCCTTTGCTCCAAAGGATCTGAAGGTCAGTGCCATGGGAGTGAAGGCACCTGACAGGAACACAATGGCTTCCTTGGAAAGTGTGTGTGCTTTTGTTTGTTACAGTGAAAATGCATTTTCCCTGAGACTAGCACTGTTGTTGGCAGTCTCAAGGGAAAGGGGAAGTTCAGATTTACACTTGTTTTCTTGAAGAAGGTGTCTCTGGCAGAGCAGGATGCAGAAGCCCCTCCTGCCATGCCTTGCACTGTAGTTACTCTGTGGGGAGAAGGGATGAGCTCAGCATACAGGTCAGTTCATCCTTGTGCTCAGGAGCAGATTTCCATCCTCAGGTAACACCCCTTCCAAGCTGTCTGGCAGTGCTGCTCTCAGCAGTGGTGTGTTTGTTGATATGCATATTGGAAACAATAGCAGACTGTTGGGATTTTAAAATATTTATTTGCTGTCTTGCAATGCCTCAGATTGTCAAGATATATTCAGATAACAGCAAAGACTGTCATATATAGTGTAGACATGGCAACAACATAATAGGATCAATAGAATTCCCCTTGACACAAATGGACAGGCCAAACAAGGATAGTGGTTTTATTTTTCCTTCTCTTGCTGGTAAAGTTGTCCTGATTCTAGGAAAGGGAACTGCTTCTGGATTAAAATCAAGGAAAATAAAGAAGCAGATCTGAAAGTGTGATAAATACTTTGGAATATGGAAAAGATATTTTTTTAACAAGTATGTTAACTAATTTATTAAGTGAATACTTCACATAGTCTTGATAAAATATAAGTGTATTTTATGTATATCAGTCTCCTCTACCAAAATGAGTCCATTTCTGTGCTGAAGAAGGTGACTTGAAGTTGGCCAACTTTTATTCTGCAGGGAAATACCCTTGGCATTGTGGCTTCAAAAAAATAAATGCTGTTTGGTCATCTAACTTCAATGAAAAATTTGTTTTTTGTTTTGTGCTTTTGTTATGTTACCATGGGAAAATGCATCTCCCCTGTTACTAGGATGGTTGATAGTCTCAAGGGTAAAGAAAAAGTCTGTTTTACACTTTATGCCCTGAAAAATATGTTTGGGTAACTTGCATCAATTGAGGACAGCACAGTGTGGGAGCCTCTCCTGCTGTGGCTTGTACTGCCATCGGATTACTTATTACTCATAAATTTTCTGTAAAATAGTATTCTATTAGACTTCATGAAAAAAAAATAAAGCAAGTTAAATAACACTAGAAATTCCTATAGCCTTCTGTTAATTATGCATGAAGTTGTTTGCTTTTTTTAATCCCAAGGATTCTGCATCTTGTTGAGTCTTATTATTTAATACATGTTATAGTTCTTCTAGAGTGCTTATAATTGTCTGAGTAGTCTTTATGATTGCTTTTTATTACTTCCTTTATGTGTAGAACTGCATTCATTCTTACTGTCTATCAAGAAATCAGAGCCAGGAATTACTGACTGAAATCCTCACTCAAAAGTAGAATGAATATAGCAAATAAAACCAAATAGTTGACTTTTCTGTTTCGATAATCCTTTTTATTTGTGATAATTCAGAAAAGCGACATTTTGCTTTGTTCCAAAGCAATATTTTTGAAAATGAGAGTTTTGCCTCTAGGTATAAATATATTTCAGTGAGCCCACTAACATTGAAGTGCTATGGAGGCTTCTCATAAGTAGTCATGTAGTATTTTAGCATCAGCTCCATTTTGAGCAGAAGTTCAGTTGAGCAGTTGAAAGGGCTTGCTCTCAGAGACTTGAGGTTAAAAGCAAATTTTAGTGCTTTCTTGGTTCATCAATGTGGCAAGGTATGGAAATGGAAAATTTGAATAAGTCTAACAGAAAAATATAGGTTATTCTACTGATATTTTGTTTATACTGGTTTGAACTGGCTGAGATAAAGGAAAAATTTATTTCTTTTTAACCAAAACAAAATAAATAATCAGCGAAGCCCTATACATATTTTAAATTATCCAAATAATTATGTTCATAGAAACTTTCAAGTGTTGTTTCAGAACTTTTCATACTAATTTTTATTTTTCGGTGATTCTCCTGCCAGGAAAGTAGCTCATGCAGTGAGTAGTAGCACAGCTGTGTCAGTTGGCAGGCCAGTTACACAACCCAAGCCATGGAAAAGCAGTGATTTTACAAATAAACATAAGATAAATGTTGCATGAAAACTCAGACATTAACTTTCAGAAATAAAATAGATTTCTAGTGGATCTCCTGGTTATTCCATTTTGCTAGGCATTGTTTATATTTGCCAAGAATTTTATGGCAGATAGGGATGGTACTGTTTTTGCAGGAAACTGATCTGCAAATCTCCTCCTTTTTTTAATCCTTCCCCCTCTTTCTCTCTTATTTTTACTCCTTCATGGTTTTCTGAAGAGGAAGAAGACCTTGCCATTTTGCCACCTTCCATTTGGATATGAGCCAAAATCCACCAAAATCAGTGAGAGACTCTGCACTGAATTTTGTAGGTAGTGAATCACACCTCTAATTCTTTGAAGAGTATTGCAACACAAGTGAATGAATTTGTATTAATATAAAAGATGTACCTCACATCTATTGATCTACTTCCAGTAAATAATAAATGCATGTTCATCTCAAAACCCACAGTTCAACCATGCAGCAGTAAAGTGTGATACAGTATTCTCATAAAGGAAGTTTACATCTGATTATTCAGAAGTAGAGTTTTGTGAGACAAGTAGAGAGTATGAAAAAAGTAGGAAGTAGGAAAAAGATCTGAGAAAAAAAGAAATACTTTACTGCACCTGTTTGTATTGTTTTATGGGTGACACTAACTAGTATTTAAAAGCTAATATCTTGTAAGGAACTCAGTTATTTTTTTGAGCACTGAATGTTTCTAAAGACTTCAGAGGAGAAGTCTCCTTTAATGGACATATCATAATCATGAAAGCTGCTGTGTTTGAGACTACCAAAGGGTGATTTAGAAAAGTATAACTTTAGCTTTTTCAGTCAGAGGCCTGTCTGAAATTACTTGATTGTCTTTGAGAAATAAATGGAACTCTGGGAACTAGTGGGTTTGGTCCTTAAGTAATGCATATTCAGTGGCTGAGGGATTAAAGCATTGTCTAGGAAATTTTTCTAGCCTACTGCCAGGCTTCCAAATATACAAGGTATTTGGGAGCAACCTGACAGAAACCCCTGAGTGACAAGTCAGATAATGTTTAAGGGATGAATTGAGACATACAAGGCCAAACTGTGCTCCTGATTAGTCCTATGGGGATGTCCAAAGGCATCTGCACGGGAATAAGTGGAGAGAATCAAATTTGCTCTGCCTGTGTTGCCAGATGCATTCAAGCTGATTCTGGCTTAAAAGCTGGGAGACTATGGGTTTAAGATCAAGTCTGAAGCCTGAGGTGCACTCTATAATTATTTGAGGCCTTAGAAGTATGAAGTGGATTTGGGATGTTGTTGTTGTTATTGCTCTTTAAATTGGCTACATCTGCTTAAGATTGAAGTATTAGAAATAAAGCCTTCTGTCCCCAGTGTTATATCCCTGTCTAATTGTTGGCAACCACCTGGAAAGGCAAGATAGAACAAAAAGCAACAAAATGGAAATCTGATTTTTCCTACATTTCAGACCTCTCTGTGGCTAGCAGAAGTAGGCATGCTTGTTCTAAATAACAGAGACAGTAACAACCATCAACATGTGCATATGTTTTGCTGATCTTTGTTTCTAATTCTTAATGCCATGACCTACCATAATATTATAAACACTCCACAACTGAAGAAATGTTCCTACTTACTTTGAGGTTATGCTTAGAGATGTGTACCTGGAAGACTTACAGACTGTCTATGGGCAAAGTACAAAAACAAGTGGATTATCCCTAGCTTGATTTTCTGAAATTACTGCAAATTTGGAATTATTTATTCCCTTTTTTAAAAAGTAAAATAAAGGCAAATTAAGTAGAAGAACATTAGTACTTGTGCAGTCAGTGACTCTAACGTGCTCTAATGTTGTCACCACAAGATCTGAGAGGAGTGTATGGTCCTTACCTACATGGTGTATGTAAGGACCATACAGCCAAAGCTGTCCTTGGGCCACTTTCTTAACTGGGCTAAAGGATAGTTCTAAGAGTGTGATTGAACAATATCCCTCAGGAGCTGAACACTGACTTTTATTAAGTGATTATTTTAAAATTAAATGTTAGCTTTAATATGTTGCCAACTTTCTATGAACTTTAGGCAATCCAATTTCAAACCAAAAATCTCCTTAATCCCAAAATAAGGTTTGGGAAGAGCTGTGACCCGGCTTCAAAGAAGGAGTTTCCATAATACCGGCAACAAAGGAAATGCAGTTCTCAATCACAGGATTTAACAAGGTCTCTTCCAATCCTGCATGCCTTCAGATGAGGAAAAATCATGCTGATAGTTAGCATATTCACCTCTTGCTTACCATGTAAGAGGGGGTTGGATTTCTGTTCTTTGAACATATAAAAACAGAAAACAGGAGAGAAATGAAGGGGAAAGGCAGCAAAGATATGGTTTTAGTGTTCAAGCCGACCAGAACTCAAAGTGGTGATTTTCAGTGCCAGGTTTGACAGATTCAGCAGCCACTGTTTCACTTCAGATTCTCTGTTTCCTCTCAGTGCCTTCTGTTCTGTAAGTAGACAACTCTTCTGAAGGTCAGCTGTTTTGGGATCAATTGCTGAATACGTAGGAGAGAGAGAGAGAACTAGTGACAGAGCAGGGACAGAATGAGAAGGGTGAGATGAGTGAGCAGAGGGAAATATGACTTAGTTGTGAAAACTGCAAAAATTGAGGGGCTGTGACAAAAAGTTTGGAATGGATTGAGTGTTAATGGATGAGTAAGGGTGATAACCTAAGGAATTAGCACAAGAACTGAGGAAAAAATGAGGGAAGGAGAGACTGATGATTAGAAATATTACCAGCTTTTGAAAACCAAGAATAATGAACAGAAAAATAAGTAGGAAAAAGGGAAAACTCAGCTAAGAAATTTGAGTGAAAGCAATGAAAACTAGACCACTCCCCCCTTCCCAATGATTGTTAATTTTATTTTATAACTGTCTATTGAACAGTAAAAATAGCAATATGGTGTTCTTTATATGATGCATGAAGCTCTTCAAGATCATTATAGTGAAGGCTTTAAAGAAGAGCTGGCCAAAATGAAAAGGATTCACACTCCATCTGTCATCATAAAACTATGAGAAGTGAAAAAAGCTTTCCTGTTTTTTATAACAGACATTTCTGTGTAGGTATACTGAATGTTAATAGCTGTATAATGTAAATAACAACATTTTTCTGACTTTGAGCACCTTATCTTCTTCCTGATTACTAGTTGTCCTCTTGAAAACATGTAATTTGGGAAAATTATGCTCAAATATGATGCTGTCATAGACATGAAAGGAAAACATTGTACATCATGATAAAAGGTTCAGTGCTTCTGGGAAAATGAAAACTGAAAAGCTGTGCAAAATGTTAGTCAAGTCTGACCATACCACTTAATGGTGTAATGGTGACTGATTTTAGTATGTTTGAAAATATTATGACATTGCTGGGGCCAGGGATTGCTTATTCATGAAAAAATTTCCTGCCTTCAAAGTATCTTCAACATAAATTCCTGTCTTAGGCTTCACATGGCTAATCGTGTAACTAATAAATGAGTAAATGAGACAAAATATAAATTGCCACATCCCTAATATCCTTTTTTTGCTTGAAGAATGCTCTCATGCTTCACAGTGAAGATGAAATTCTTCTTTAGCTTTTCTTTGTCCTTTTTCACCAGCATTAAAGCTGTTTTCAGACCAGACCAGAAGTCACTTTTTTCTTTTTCAGGGTTTGTCTGCTTCTTCACAGGAGCCCATTTATGTGACAACTGACTGCCTGTCCAAGTGTTTTTCCGCTCATGCAATCTGTTTCTGGCTATGGATTTCTATCTCAGCTGCAACATGTAGCTGTTTGGAGTACAGCCACTTGTGTCTGTCAATGGATGAGGATTTCTAGAAGTATCAGCTGCAAAGTTCTTGTATGAGATAAAACCTCTTACAGAAAAAAAAAACCAAACCAAAAACCACTGACAGTAAGATAAAATACATATGATGGCTGAAAAGGGATTTCTCTCTGAGCTGACAGCATTTACACTACAGTCTTATGTCCCTTTCTAAAGTGATGCTAATTCTACAATTTGGTAAACATTTCTATGTGATGGCACTATAAGCATGATGGCAGTGGGTCTGATTGGTAAATTTAGGTAAACAAATTTCAGCTGTGCTTGAATCATTGTGGCTCCACCAACAGATATGTCAGTTGACTCTCAATGTGCTTTTAGGACAATTTTTATCCTCTTTGTTCAGACAGTAGATGCTGAGGTCTGTATTTTGCATGACTAGTAACTGAAATCTGTACCTGCAAAGTATAAAGTATTATAACTAAGATACACCATATGAAAGAAAAGAGAAAACTGGGCTAAAATCAGAATACTTAGTAAGAAATGCAGTTCTTGAGGTCATGCTCCGAAAGAAAATATTTTTGATGAAGAATATTAATTTAATTTCCACTTTTTTTTAATCTCATGCATTAATAGGGTATCAGTGATTATAGTGCAATATCAATGATTATAGTGCAAATATACAAACCATCCAACCGTACATTTAACACCCCTGCTCACTTCTTTAGTTAATTCATTTGAACAGCAAATACACCTTATTGCTTCAATATCAGGTTTGATATGGAATAAATGATACATGCATGAGTCATGCAAGGCATAGCATCAGATCTCCCTGTCCTTGTGGGTTAAATAGAGTAGCACAATTATTACTAAGAAATCAATTTATCTGTAACTGCATGAAGTTGGCTTTTAGCAAAGTTTTCAAGACTACTTTAAAGAAGATAATGTATTCATTGAAAAGAATGGATTTACTTCTACATTTTCTTGAGCTTCTCTCCAGGCAACTGCCTGACAATTTAATAATGATGAGATATTATTTCATGTTCTGCATTAGTATTTTTAGCACCAACATTTCTAATGATTGTCTTTTGTAATCAACATGTGAAGAATTTTCCTGAAATATCTGCAAAGTATTTTTTTATTATTGTTTTCTTTTAGATGGATTTTATTTCTTTTGCAGTTCAGAGTAATTCACACAAAGTAAAAAGTTATTTTTAACTTTCAGAACAGCAGGTTAATTTCTGCAATACTCTTGTTTTTTAGGCAGACTATTTTACTCAACAATCAAAGGAAAAGAGGTTTATTGTAATTTACCCTATTAAATTCTTGAAGTGTCAATGGGGGTTTTATTTTCAACTTCCAGATGAATCAAATTTATTCTTATGAATTTGAACATGGCCATTCTCAGAAAAAACATCCAAATAATAGCTTTTGGTGGTGCTTGTTGTTATGAAAAAAAAAGGTTTTTCTCAACTCACTTTCTAAAATGTTTTCAGCCTTCTTTGTTTTTTCTTCATTAGTCAGGCATCTTTTACCACTTTACACTTGACCTTCCTAGATTCCCATTAAACCTTTTATATAGTTTTATTTCCATGTATTTATCTGATCTCTTTTTTCTTCACATCCTGATAATTGTGAAGGTGCAAAGATTTTTTTTTTGCATGTTATGTTACATTTTTTTCTCATGTTATGTTTCTGTTGTCTCTTAAATACTTTTTTTTTTCCTTCTACAGCCTAACCTTCATATAAGCCCATCTTTAAATCTGTTATGCATAATACTATGACAACCCAAAAATTCTCTTGTATATAAATTATTAACAAGAAAAGACTGCATTAGCTGAAAAAGACTAATTGTGCTGCTGTGCTTTCAGTCTCTACTGTGTATAAGTAACTGCATTTCCTCAATATGGTCATTGCAAGCTATAGAGAACAAGTAAAAATGGACAAAATCTGAAAACTGACTGACTAAAATTAAACCTTTAAGTCAATATCTAAACATCTATTAAAATCTCCTGATTTTTGAAGAGCCATATTAGAATTCATGAACAAAAACACTATCTAAAATTAAGGCTCATTTGATTTAATGTGTTCTTATTATGAAGTGAGCATTTTAGGATCCCAGTTTTATCAGTTTGAAATACTGATCTGTGCTTCTTTTGAAAGATGTACTTGTGTTACTAATCAGACTGATCAAAAGAAAAATGTCAAAATAATTTTACTGAGCAATATTTTTAGAAGTAACACTTTGATCTTCACTGATACGAAACAAACAAGTGTTTTGATATTACTCCTTCAGTAAATAATAATTAAACACTGGTGGCTGGCTCTGTTTGTCAGGTATGGACATGCTGCATCAGGGAGCAAGCAGTGTATTCACTTTAATACCTTGGGGGCCTTTCATACCTAAGGCTGAATGTCATCTGCCTTTTCAGCAAGTCCCACTGGGATCTCTTTAGTGAGGAACCATGATTTTTGTTTTTTCTGTTGTCTGGCACTGGACATCAGGTGAGAAGGCAGCTGGAACATTCCTTTGCTGTTGGTGTATGCCTGGGTCAGTAAAAATGCTGTACAGACAACCCTCTTCTGCTTGCTCTCCACGGATTCCAACTTGCCCTTGGTACTTCCACCTTACTTCTCCAAGGTTGTGGACTTAGGTGAAATTGGTGTAGGTGTCCCCTGAGTTTAAACTCTTCTATTCAGTCAGGTCCGTGTTTGATTGGGAATTATTGGTATCCTTTGGACCTGTGTTCAATGCCAATGTCATGTGATGACTTTCAGTGAACTATGTGTAGTGTACATGTTGGTTACGGAGTGAAGGAAAACTCATGTGAAAATTGACTTCACAGCTAATTTTCAAAATGCTCTCATGCTTGAAATTTCATTAAAAAAAGGATTTTGTGGGCTTTTGTGCTGATTTGTTTTACGGAGAAGTTGCTCCTTGGGAAAGTTTGATTTCTTTTTTTCTAATTTTTGATAAAACTTAAGGTGGAAGTAAGTTAGTTAATCGGGTATATAACAAGTTCCATGCTGTAATGAGCTCTTTATTCCCATACTGTATATAGCAATGGAATTGCAGGAAGATTATGAAAACACAATGTAAGTAAAAAGTAAGTGCCAAAAATCAGAGGGTAGAAAATACTTTTCTTAATAGAAAAACTTACTAGGGACCAAAAAAATTGACTTCCTGAATGCAGCTTGTCACTTTATTCTGTATCTAACTGAAAGTCTCAGACTAGACTTTACATAAGCATGTTGTACTTAGAGAAACAATTAATAGAACCATGTGAGTTAGAATTGGAACACTTGCATTATCCTCACATCTTTTGAAGTGCAATTTAGATAAAATCTCATACTTTAATTTAGCTGTAAATCAGGTGTTACTCTACTCAGTTTCAGTTCTTATACACCCTCCTGGGCTGGGATTTGGACTATTTTAATCCTGTACTGTAAGGAGTTTAAGTAATTGTAAATGTCATATTTATTTCTGGAGCACTCATTCCTATAGTAGTATAAATACTCAAAATGTGTTTACAAGGAATGAATATACTCAAATTTCAATCTGATCTGAGCTACCAATACAGTACAGGAAGTCTTCTCTCTTTTCCACCCTACAACTTCTTTCTCTGCTTATAAGGAGTTTGGGCCTTTTTGGGTAGACCATATAGGAATTTTTCAGCTGGGTTAATTCAAAGAAAAATGTACATTATTACACAGATTCAGTAACATAGGATAACAGGTTGAAAGGTCCAGGCCATATTCTAGTGCATTTCACATGCTGAAAGCCTGGTTGCTCAGGACTGTGTCCAATTGAGTTTTGTATACCTCAAAGCTCAGCCACTCCACAACCCTTTTGGCAACCTCTTCCATTGCTCAATCATACCCACAGTAAATAATTTTTTTTTTTCAGTTTATGTTCAGAGGCTCTTGCCATGTCAAGGGCACCATGGAGGAGAGTCTGGCTTCATCTTTTTAAAATCTACTAGCAGGTATTTATACACACTGGTAAGGTCCCCTGTGAGCCCTCAGGTTAAACAATCCCAGCTCCCTCTCTCTGATACCTCTCTGTGTATTGGATGATCTGGTGACTTACATGCTTTTGTGTCACTTGTTCCAGTCCACTAATACCAAGCTGCTTTCCTAGAATTATATAAATTAGGTGATCCTTCTGAAGTTAAATAATTCTCCTTTTTTGCTTGCCTTTTGAAAAGAATGACACACAAAAGGAAAAACTATAAAAGCAGACAGTGTTGCAAGAGAAAAAGATAACCTGCCAAAATAATTTCTCTAATGCTACTCCAGGTAAATATCAGTCAGCAATCATAGTGAAAACTATTGTATGAGGAGGAGGAGGTTGAACTTTGCTCCTTCTCTGGTCTCTTAGTCGTTAATCAAGGTTTAGATCCTACAAAGTTCACCGTCTATGGGTATCTGGAAACTTAATTTCAAAGCAGGTGCCCTGCACATATATGCCTGTAAGTTTTCTTACCACAGAAGAAATCAATCAAATCTTGTCATTCTTAAGGTCAATAGCAAAAGTCTTAGCAAACTGAGAGTAACCAGCATTTTTTTATTGTCTTCTCCTTTACTGAACCAGCTATTCTCAGGAACTACCAGAAACCCTGTTGCCTCCTTTCACTTCCCTGAGTGTCCATTTATTTTATTTATTTTATTGCTGTTAACTGTTAACATCACTAACCTTTCAGGTTACTATTGATTTCTTCTGAGTTGCTGTCATCCCAGAGTTTCCTTGCTGGAGTTTCTAGTCCACAGATAGGAAACTGGGAAGAAATTTTTGTCTTTCCCAGGATATGCCCAGATGGGAGCTTGGTAACTGGAGAGCTTATTGAGCTCAATGACAAAGCTGCTTAGCTCCACAGTCAAGGGGGTTGTGGAATTGTAAGGCATCTGGAAATCATTTGTCTTATTTATATCAAAGCTTTTTATGGAGTCAGCATTGTGCTGTAGAGCGCCCAGATACTGTAGAGTCAGCATTCCAACATAAGACTCTCCTAGTAAAATATTTTCAGCTGAATCTACCACCTCATTGCATTGAGATAGAATTATTACAGAAGTGTATTTCGTGAACTGTGCAATTCATGGACAATGAAATTTTTATCCAGCTGCACAGTAATTTTGGTAACTGTGAGGATTTCATCTTAATTTTATATCCCTGCCACCTTGAATCCTGGCATATGCTTATGGAGAGAGCTCAATGAGATTTAATATTATCTGACAGGGGAAGACGTGAAAATAGGAGGAGCAAACTTAGCTAATTGGGAATTTTAGGGATTGAACCAAACCTTTCTAATGTTCTTATCCACTATTCTGTGAAAGAGAAAATGGTATATTGTGCACACAGCTTCAATACACTAATCAACTGTTTCCTGGTTGAGAATTGCACTAATGAAAATCAATTTCAAGTGACATATTAGCTGGAAACATCAGTGTGCGTGTCTAGGCCAGACAAATTCATTCAAAATGTAGGCAATGGGAACAAATACCAGCTGTATCTCCAGCCCTGCATAAATGGCTAAATAAATGAAATGGCTAGCTAGGGCTTTCCAAGGTGTCTGTGAGGATCACCTGGTTTGATTCAATGAGTGTTCTCCAGAGCACAAGTCATGCTGCTCTCCAGATGGCTCACTGAGCACCAGCAGGTGCTCAAAGCACATCCTCACTGCTCGTAGTTGTGTTGTCACAGGCAGAATTACCATTTTTAACAGAGTGAGCAACACATCAGTTTTGAAGATTAATCTGGAAACTTGCCCAGTTATACACCTGTTTGCATGACTTCCACCTGAAAGGGAAGGTAAAGAGCTTTAAAAACTCCTATATGGTTTTTCTTGAGCATAAGCAATTATAGTCAATAATTGTGTCCTTTTTCCTAGCTCTGCGTTTCTCCAGAAATCTACAGTTCCACCTCCTTTATCATGCTAATGCAGAGTTCAGCTGAGACCTGGCTGATGTTACACATATGTACATGAGTGGAAGAGCTGTAAGTTGTTGATGTACTGATAAACAGCATTTCTACTGACCCAGCTGCAGAACCAGGTGCTGGCTGTAAGTTGGTAGAGACCCAGAGGAAAGCCCAGGGTTAACATCTCAATCAATATATTGCTGCCTATTCATGCAGCCCAATTTACATATCTTCTTGCTACTGTTCTATCTTCTTTGTCAAACCTATCAGATTTTTTTTCCCTCACTCATCTATTTGCTCCTTTTTTTTTTTTTTCTTTTGAATAACAGAGTTTTAAGGTGTGGTTGATGCATTTTGCCAAAGCTATTTTTCATTCCTGTCCTGAACCTAGAAATGTTGGCAATAGCAAGTTTTTTGTTTGCGTTCCAGGTATGTACATCAAAAATATAAATGTAGGTGTATAAGTAGGCCAGCTTGTGGATACACTGATGTTTATTGATTATTGCTGATGGACTGCACCATGCAGATCCAGCCTTTTCCCTAAGTACCACTATATCTGCAAAAGATGGCCTTTAAAGTGCCAATTTTAAGTCTTGCAATTCCTTTTACTTCTAGAAACAAATGATGCTACTTCTCAAGTTCATGGGAAGCTTCTCGTGTAACTGAGGTAGACAATTGGGAAGGGTGGGGTTGCTCATAGCTCTGCCCATAGCAGCACTCATTTCAGAAGTATTCCATTTGGATTTTTAATGGGGAACCTAGCATTTATGTCCCGATTTTGTATGCCCCTCTAAATTTTACTTATACAGGAATCCTGCTGTGTTTCCAGGATCATGTGGATTTGAGTGTGTGTGCAAACCAGATCCAAGTCAGGGTATATTTGAGCTTCTACTCAACTGCCTAAAATTGGTCTACTGGATTAAGCCTCCCAAGAGTTTGGGACAGTGATTCTGTTGTTGTAAGCTGTGGTGGGTTGAACCAGGCTGGATGCCAGGTGCCCACCAAAGCTGCTCTGTCGTTTCCCGCCTCAGCTGGGCAAGGGAAGAAAAAAATAATGATATATATACTTTTGCAATGTATAAAGCGTTCTTCTTTGTCTCCAAAGAACAGTTTCCTTCATTCAATAGACTGGGTAGCTGCAGATGAGGAAATTTGTGACATGGAAAAGGGAAAAAAATATTTCTGTGAGACATTCCCTATATAGTTGTCATAATCAGAAAATGCTCTCTTGAGCTGTGGGGTGTGTCTGGAGCACCTTATTTGAAAAATATTGATTACATTCTCTTTTGAGGATCTGTCAATTCCTTTTTAAACTCATTTTTATGTTTGGCCTCCACATTACACAAGAGTGTACATTGAAAGGAAGTTACCCTTCCTTTTGATGAAAAATAAATTCTGTTAATTTGCTTTAAACTTGCTGTGTGATGATTTCATTGATCATTCACATGTTCTTGTCTCAGAAGAAACAGCAAAAATAATTCCTGGCTTAGTTTCTCCACATCATTCAATACTTAATTAACTTCTAACTTTTTTTTTTTTTTTTTTTTTCCTCAAGTAAACCAGACAGTTTTTCACACATCTGATCACTCTTATTTTGGCTGTTTACCATCCCACTTCTAGTTCTTTTGCATGGTCTTTGATCAGAATTAGGCATATCATGGCTTCCCCAGTATCAGATTGACACTGGTGATTGCTGTTTCTTTTAAAACTATTGCAAATGTTCTATTTGACCTTCCTTGGTGGAATTTTGAATTTTCAAAGGGTTCAGGAAGAAAGGATATCTTTTTTAATCAGTAGAGTAGGTCACTGTAGGTGTTAATGTTATTTTTCCGTATGTGTTATATTAACTTTTCTATATTTAATTTAATCTGCTCCTGCTTTTATCTCTGTCTTATCTCACAGCCCCACAAGTACTGCTGTAAGCTTATACTTGGATGACCCTGGATAATTTCTATCTTCACAAGTCATCCCTTTTCCCAGATCATATATAAAGATGTTGAGGTGAGCAAGCTCATATATGATCCTCCTTTCTCCCTCCACAGAGAGTAGTTATATAATTTTGCCCTGTGATCATTTTTTAAAGTAAATTAAATTAGAAGAGGCCTTTCCTTTATCCCCAGACAGCAGACAGCTCATATTTTAAAGAAATCTTAATGACTGGAATTTTAAAATTTTATGATAACTCAAGTACAGAGTATCAGTTGATTGTTTATGAATGATGCTTAATGAAGTTTTCTCAGCACCTGACTTCAAAATTAACCAGACTAACCCTAGAATACATAACCCTAGAATATGTCAATTCATTACTGGACACCTGGATGTGTGTCCTGAAGAATTTGGAAACACTGTTTCTGTGGAACAATCTCAGTTGTAGAATATTGCTGAGGATTGCTGAGAATATTGCTGAGTCCCTAGCAGAACCCCTTGAATATTTAGGTAAACTGATGTATACATATAGATATAACAGATTTTAGTTGGAAAAAAAGCTGTCTAGTTGTGGAAGATGATGTAATTTGCTCTCCCATTTATTAATAATGTGGTGCCTGTCAAGCTCAAAACCAATGTTATTACTGGAAATAATCAATGTTATTACTGGTGGAAAACAACAATTGAGGGATAGCAAAACTTATGTCATCTATAAAACATAACTCTTTGGAGTAGAACTGTGCCATAGAGTCCTAGTTTCAAAATTACAAAGGGCTTGTTTTATAAGGGATGCTTTGTGTATGTGTGCGATATTCCTGGGAAAAGAGAGGGCTGTTTTGTTGTGTATGTGACTGAGATGGATGATGTAAATGCATTATCAGTTGAAGATCAAGGACTGCTGAGAGCAAGGTCATGGGGCATTTTATGCTTTCTAAGGATGATCACATTTTGCAACCAGATGTTTCTGATCCACTGGCATTAGGTTACTCAAATGACAGTATTTTTAACTGCATTAGTCATTGCTCATTTAAGACCTCGATAACAATGCAAGCATAATAAAAATTGGACACTCCTCAGGCACTGTCTCACCTTTTAGGGCAGGAGAAATTTTTTTTTTGCTCTGTAGGATGCTTTGCTGCTGATTAACATGCAATGAGAACAAATGGCTCGCAACTGGTACTAGTGTTTACTTAACTGAGCTCCACAACTGTCCTGCAGGGCTAAGGTGCCAAGCATATGGCAGGCAACTGCTAATTAGGCAAAGCACTTTGATTAATATGTATCCTTTCCAACGTGCTGCACAATTTACTTGATCTCTACTAACTGAAACAACGGCATTTATTCAGGTGTCTGGTATTTTCACTGCCAGTTTTGCAACCTTTCAGCCTGTTTCATGCACTAGCAGTTTGTTTTGTGGTGGCAATCCTTCAGAGACAGCTGGGGTTGAAAGGTGTGATCTTTCCCTTACCTAAGTTCTTTTTAAATCTGGATTTAATGCCTAAGATCTCAAGATGCTTCTGGTGAGCAGGTAAGAAATTCAGAGACATAGAACCTTCAGTATATATGACCACCTATCCATGAAATGGATATTAGATGAAGTACAAAAAAACAAAACAGCAACCCACCTCTAGATTTCCCTCATCTTATTTCTGGTAGAATGGAAATGTCCAGCTTAGAAACCTAGTGGCCAGGCACAGCCTTTGTAATTAATTAGTAGAGGGAGAATCACCTCCATCTTTCACAGTGTCTCAAATGTGGATGTGCACATAATGACACTGCTGTGGGTTTCTTTGTCAAACCAAAATAAATTGTTTGAAATTAGTATGAAATGGAGCTTGTGGGGTATTATAGCTTCTAACCTGTGACTTCTTGTCATAGAGATATTTTTAAATGTACCTGCAGTACTGATTTTGGAAGCCCACAGTTGTAATACCTGATGATTAAGCTAAAATACACTCAAGTCAGAAGAAACCTTTATTCACTTTTACCTGTTTTATATTTCACTTCCTAAGGTGCAAGTTCTTGTGATTTTCCTTTGTAAAATTATGTTGAAAATTTTGGTGCTACATTACCAAAAGCCTTCATTTCAGTTATAAATTTCTTTTATATTACTGTGAGACTTAGTGTTTTGTCTTTTAGCAGATACTGTCCCTAAAAAAAGTAAGTTGCTTTAAGAAATTTTTCCTCCATTTTCTTAGAAAGAATGCAGTGGTTTCTGTGCAAACTTTTTGTGTAGTCCACTTAAAAAAAAGAATAGGGAATCAGATATCCTCAAAATGAATGCTTGAATGAAAACTACAGTTTTATTGCTTTTTTATTTTAATTCTTTAAGCTGTAAAAAAAATTTGAAGAATATATTGATTTTACTTATTGCCTATCCTTGCATGTGGAAAGAAATCAGGAAAAAAATATAATCATTCCACTGAACATAGCTGTGAATAGTGTTAAAAAGGCAATTTGAGCTGGGCAGCAGGAATGCTGACAAATACTACACCTTCTTAAAAGTACTAATATGGTTTTGTCTGACTTTGTTGGACTGGGGAAACAAAAATATTAAAATACATGAAAAAAGCTTCTGAAGGAAACAGACTAGTATAATGGCAGGTAGGATAGAAAAAAAACAGAATTCTTTAACCATAATAAAGCTTTTAAAAGATCCAGGTTTAAACCATCATGAATGGGTATGAAGAGAATATGACAATATTTAGTCTTAATGAAACTTAGGAGTCAGTAGGGATCCCATTTTATGCGGAAACAAGGCCATGTGTCTGTTTCTGTCATGTCTCTCATTTGTGAACTGTAATCTTTTTGTACCCAAATGTAGTTGTTTTTTTTCCCTGATTTTGGGTATTGCTATAGATGCTAATTACTATTCCATATCAAGTCAATTCTTGCAGGCACAGCAAGTGAAAGTACTAATTTTAATTTTCAATGAAGAAGTGTGGGATTCATAGTACTTCAGCAACCTTGTCTGGAATCATATTTTGATTTTTTTTATCTGTCTTGTCTCATATTTGATAGCATACTTTGGAATGATGGCCTGTTGAAAGAAATGGTTCTATTTGGAAGACACAATAAGAATGTAATATAAGAAAGCATGAATTATGATTTTTTAAAATTTGTATGAAGTTACTAAAAAATGAAAGGAATACTGTTATTGCAATTAATTTTTAAAGTTTTTTTTTCTATTAAACTACCTGAGGCTATTTACTGAGCGAGTTTTTTATGTTTGCAGGCTGCTGAGGAGAAGTGGGTGACTATGCAGTATCAAGAACCCCTCCTTTTGCTGACCCAAGAACTTGTGAGGAGACTATGTAAACAGAATACATAGCCTGGGTTTAGTTTGGTGGTAGTATTGATCTTCTGAAGGCAAGTTGAGTACATTTAGGCTTATTATAAAGATTGTAGATTAGTAGATAATTTTCTGTGTATCTCAGAAAATCTGTATGGAGCTTAGGGCTTGGTGCATCCTACAATGAAAGCCATTGAAGAACAGGATACCATTTGCTCTTTTACACAAGGCACAGCAATCTGCACTTAATAATTTTAAACTACAATCATATTAAAAGTATGATGTTAAGGTTGTAGAACTCTTCTAAATAAGGATTTCTTGATGATATCATGTAGCATGTACCTTTCAGTTTTGTGTCATATTAATTGCATGTGCTTTTTCTGACTATGTTTATGATTTCTTCCGGTAGGTGAGGATCAGACTGGGTTACAATAGTGCCTCTTTCTGTCCTTAAGGTCTATAAATCTGTCAATCCCTTTATGCTCTAGTCATATATGATCTAGGGTTTCTGCTGAGTGCAAATGCTTAGAGCACAGCCAGATGTGTTTTAGGTGATTTAAAGGAAAATGAGCAATCTCATCAGAAGCTGTCAAGGGACCTTTATGGCTTTGGCATCACAGGATTGAATTGTGAGAACTTTTGTGCTTCTTGTGTGTGCATTCAAAATCTTCTAATCTTCCAGGAAGCCTCTCAGCATTTCTTTCCCTTTAGACCTGGTATCTCAGAAAAATAATCTCCTTTCTGTAGGCAGTTGAGTATATGGCCACCATGAATTTTGGAGATATGTTGTTAGACACTTTTAGTGTTAGGAAATCTTCTGTAAGATGTGCTCATCTGCCAGTTCAGATTTTGGGGTCCTTCCTAGCTGCATTTGTCCAAAGTTCAATTTGAGATCAGTCATGTGTGCGCATCCAGACCCTACTGAAGGCAAAAGATTTGTGAGAAAAGTTTGTTCTGTTCATGATGACCCCCATTCATGTTTAGCATGAATCAATCTTGCAGCACTTTAAATCCATAATTCATTGTTCAGAGGCACAGAGAAAAGTTGTTCTGTTCTTTGCAGCTGCCTTTTGTATTTGAAGCTGTAATCACTGTCCCTCCTTGTCTTTTCTTTAGTCTAACCCCATTCTTTCAGGTTTTCTTTCCTAACTGCCTGTTTATACACCTGAATAGGATATCTATCTTTTCTTCATGCTATTATTGATGTTTTTTAGAGAAGGTTTCTATGCAAGTAGGTGATACTAGACCTATAGTTTTGTGATTGATTATTCCTCTCTCAGATAAGTACTTACTTTCTCTCATCCTAAAACAAATCTCTCAGAAAATATGCTCAGTATATCCTTTAATTTTCACAGGCAAGCAGCCTCCTGGTTGTGTTTACGACTGAGCTTTGTACCTCTCTGTAGTAGTTTCACCAGGATCATATTTCCCTATTTAGCTTATGAGAATGCTAACCAAGAGCAGCAACAAAAAACCCTTACTAGGTCAATGTCTGTGTGTCTTCCTTACCCAAAAGTATATTTTATTCTAAAGAGACTTATTTTTGTTGCTCACTCAAGCTGATGCTATTTCAAACGTAAAAGGAACTGCAAAGCAGGGACACTTTGCAGGGCAAAAAGAAGAAAAACAGAAGGGGTGGAGGATTGGTATTTTCAGGAAATGTGAAAGTATCACATTCTCCCTTTCCTTAGTGAAGTTTTGACGCTGGCATGGATTTTTAGGCAATTTTTTTTCTCTTTTACTGCATTCCCTAAAGCAAATGTTTGCACACGAATCCTTTGCTTGAGGGTTTTCTACATACTTTAATACCAGGGAATTGCCTTTGCTGCATTTTTTGGATATATTTTTTAGGTAATATACACACCTATTTGACTTTTGTTTTTTTCTTTCAGATGGCACTAAGCAGTAGCCTAGTTAAGAGTTCTCCAACCACCATAACAAATAAACATGGTACAATATAGTGTATTTGAGCAGGTCACGAGGCTTCCCTACAGACCCTGTCATTTAAAGTGAGCTCCAGGCTCTGTAACATAGGCTGGTTAAATCAGTATTTGTGTTCTTTATCTGAGGAAAATAATAAACAAGAAGAGCCCTAGCTAAACAGATTGTAAGTCCAGTGCTAACATATTTTTTTCATATCCAAGTAATGTTAAATAATTTCTGGAAAAATTAATTCAAATATTTTTAATCCAATAATTGAATAGAAAAATTGGGAGTTGTATTACATGGTCAGTGACAAATTCTCTCTGTCACTGAGAAATGGAATAGCTTGGGCTGTACAGAACATATGCAGTATTAAGGTGATACAAATCTGACTTTCATAGACTTGCTTCTTGCTTATTTACATAATTTAAGCACAGAACGTTAATTTTGATACGTATTAAATCTACTGATTGCCAAATTAAGTTTTCTCCAGCAACTTTGACTCTGTGAACACAAGGTAGCTCATATGCCAAGGATCTTCTTGCTTCCATTGACGTGAGGTAACTTGTACTACAAAATTGTACTGTGTTCCAAAACACTTCTTTGTAGTCAACATTGATGCCTTGAAGGTGCACATTGCCCTGGTGCACTTTGACCTCAGTGGGCCTTTGATTCAAGCATTATCACAATGGGTTTAGAAAATGTTTCTCTTGCAGAGAACAGTTCAAAAAGTGTCTTGTCTGTCTCAAATAAATCTAATGCTTAATTTCCTTCTCGAGTGAAAGACTGAGAGGCTGTTGACAGTCATGTAAATGATGAAATAGATACTTGGGAGACTATGAATGTGATTCAATATAATAAAAGCAAAATTTTCCACATAGGCTTAAAAGAGTATCCACCTAATTTTCCTGAATGAATGACCAAATTACTTAAGCAGTAAAGCTGTTAGACTCCACATGAGAGGAACATCAGGTCTGTGAGGCGTTAGCATCAATACTGAGGATTAGTTATTCCAGAAATTCAGGAAGGGCAGGATTAGATTTTCCATATATGCAGTGTACATTATGCATCACACACTGTCCTTTTCTTTACCTGCCAGGCAACAATGGAGTTAAAAATATATTTATTTCAATAGGTAATTGGCATATTTCCTGTGATTGAAGGAGGAAATGGCTACTACAGCTACATTACTTATTAACTTGAAAGTGTTAATTATGGTGATAGTCCTTTTTTGCAGTGTGATTTTTTAATAATTTTCCTAAATAACCCTCATAAAAATAGTCACATTTGTATTCTTACATGCCAATTTTAAATTCCTCAGTAATTCACATATGTAAAGTTCTCAAGATGGAGTCTAATTTTATTACACATCCAATAAAGTCTTTTTATGAACAATTAAATGGGGAGAATATCCTGGAAATTATTTCTAAGAATTTACTTAGAAATCATGTCAGATTAAAATAAGATGATATCCTCTAACTTGCTTGTAAGTCACCATACTTTTCTTGTGCTTCTTGTCAGTGGTTTGTAAGGAAGTTTGGTTAAATAAGTGTTACTGCCTTTGTGAGACTGACAGGTGCAGTAGTAAATACAATATTTAGGTAACTTAAGCTTCTATGTCTCCCGAGACATAAGGCATTGCTGTGTTATTCTACAGTGTTGATTATTTGTCTTTTTAAGATGAGACTATTTCTGTGTAAATTTAGTTTTACCTCAGATTTCTTTCAGCTGGAAAGATCAACTTTATCATTATTGCTATTTTAATTCATCTCTAGGTGTTTGAGTCTTTTGTAGCTGGCACTAATCCCCTGAAGCGGGGGACTTACTTTTCTTAATGTGATGTGTTAATGCCGATATAATAACACTGACAGTAGGGAGCCCAGATTCATGTTCTCATAGCGATTAACAAGGACTTAAAGCACTTTTTCTTAAAAGAGATAATTATTACCATTTACAACGTTCTTTTAGACCTTAATTGTTTAGCAAAGGTACCATTGAGGCCCCTGACAGTGTTTGCAGTAAATCCTCTGAGTGAGACTTCATATACAATATCTCCAACTTCAAAAGAAACAAACCAAAAAATGTTTCAACTCTAGTAACCAGCTCTTTCATGTATCCCTGGCAGCCCTGTCAGGGCCTGGAAGTGGGCATGATATTCACTATAAATCCTTGTTGGGCTGAACAGAGGCACCAGTTCACGTGTCAGGGAACTCTTATGCTTTATTGTATAAATTAACTCCAGCAACCAGCTCTCTTTTTAGTTGGTAGAAGTGTTGACTAATAAGCTCCCAGCTTTTACTAAGAACTTTAACAAGCTCCTAACTCTACAACAAACTTCAAGTACAGAGCAAGGGGTAGATTATGATTGCTGGTCTTGCCAGGATGAAATAAGGGAGGAGAGGAATAAAGACAGAGACAAAGAGAAGGAAAAAGATCAGCAATCCTTAGATCCTGCATTGTTCCTGCTGCTGTGGGTGATCTGGCTCTGGGGCTGACAAAAAACATGGAGCACAAGACTGGTCCACTGATCTTTTTATACTTTACCTGATGTACTTCTCTTATGTAAAATAAATTTTTCGCATAATTTTTGCCCTATTTTTTGTGAGTGCACAGTTAGCCCCTTGGGAATAAGCTGGGAGAAATTGGGGGGTCTGTGGTGGTCCTGGAGCCCCTTTTACTGAGGTGCCTGGCACTCAATCTTTCTCTTGACACAGGTGCCCTGAAACAGGAGCATTGAGGTAGACTTGCAAACGTAGAAACTGAGAAGGAAGCTGCCTCAGAACGTCTCTGCCCTATCTCCATGGGATGCTCTCTTCCGTTCACAACTCTCCTGCTGCAACATTTGGAATGTTTGAGACAAAACATTCTTGTGCCTAGTTCTCCACTACTAGCTAGCAAGTCAATAACCTGTATGGCTCTGATGTTGATCAGGGTAAGTACCTACCAGATCACTATTTATTTGTTCCAAACTGCATACCCCTTTCCCTGTCAGATGCAGAGTTTATGGTGGTTTTCAGTCCTATTTGTTTGAGTTCATCCTCCAGTTTTTAGTGTCCAGAGAAGTGGTGAATGCCTGTGTTTCAGAGAGCTGTGTTAACTCATGCTTAGGTGCAGCAAAGGCACCTTCTTCCTGTCATTGCTCACAGTGTGGTTTCATTCACCCTAGGGTGAATGAAATTCTGTCCTATAAAAATGAGAATAGTTTTTCTTACCACAAGGCTTCTTGCATGTATTCCTACTCGTTGAGGCCTTCCTCAATGGCACAAAGAGTGTGGGGCCAAGTGAGTGGGGAAGCTGGGTTTGCCCAGTGGAAGGCAGATGTGCACGGTTTCTCCATGCCAGTATGAGCCCATTTACTTCAGGTCCTCCTGAAGCCAAAGGAACTCATTCAAGAGGATAGAAGGTACTAATATGTTTGGCTGACTTAGGGCCCTGGTGTGGGTATGTGACTGCACTGCTGACCACATCTTGTCAGACCTACAGGTGTGCATTTACTAAGAGAGAAAGAATTCCTCCTGCCCCAGTGTATACTGCTTTCTCCAGAGCGGCAGGCACTGCACAAATGTGTGAAGAGGAAAAATTCATAGTTCCTAAGCACTGAATTGTTCTTGTTGGATTTAAGGGTAGATTGCAAGTCAGTCTGTCTCTATACAGTCTGTCTACAGAAGAAGATATATGCTTTATTTTTCTTGTAAACTGTCACCTGTAGGTTTATAACTGATTGAGTACTAATTCATTTCACACTTACAACTCATTTTTGAAATATGGTGAAGTACTTGTAAGGAAGCTTCATTTAAGTTGCTCCTCAAACCCAAGATATATGATACTGCAGCTGTCAGACCCAAGAGCTCAAAAATGATGAATAATGTTTAAACCATTCCCTCCTGCTTGGAGATTGTTATAATAGCAAGAATGATAAATCAATATTATGGAGGGTCTTTTTCATTTCTGAGGTTTTTTATAGGATATCTCCTTCTTGCCTTAGAGTATTTTTTAAAATTTATTTTAAAATTTTGTCTCCTTTTGGAAATTATAAAAAACCTTCTGTTTCTTGATACTGCACAGATTTAAATCTGCACAGTCTTTCACATTAGTATAGATACTGCAAAATATCACTTGTTAATATTTATCTTCTAAGAATCTTGCATAGATTTTTAAGAATCTTGAGAAAACTCAAGTAATTGAGCATAAGAACTAAGTTGTTCATACAATTTTACCAAGAGATTGAACAGAGAATTGGCACTACAGTAACAGTTCTACAACAGTGGTAGAAGCTAACTGCTATGTGCATGCTCTCCTCAATGTTACATTGCTGCAATATTTGAAAGCAATGTCATTAAACAAGTCAAACATAAAATTTCTTTTAAGCATTTTGAGCACAGAATTCAGTATGAGGTGACCTAAACTTATGCTCTTGTGTTCTTTAATGGAACAGAAGGAAATTATTTGGGAAAAACTGTTTCTTAATGCTATTTTTAGCTCTGATGTCTGTTAGTTCTTACTACTGTGTGAACAAGCAACCTCATATATTATTAAAAATATTTTATTTTAATAACAAATATCAAGAGCCAACAAAATTTGTATCTATCAACTTTGTTCATTGGTTTAATGTGATTTGTCACAAGAAAACCTCATTAATTCACATTAACACCACCAAAAAAATGGACACCTATGTTTAAATTTCAATCACAACAGCTGGAATGCAACCTTGGAATACAAAATGAAACTGGAAACATATGCCTTGAAGACTTGTAAGACATTTGTTAGGCAAGATAAAAAAAAAAAAAAAAAAAATTTCTAAAGACTGGCTTCTGGTTCTTCTGGTAAAGTTTCTGGTTTCTAAAAGACAGTAAGTTTCAGTTTTTAGGTATCTTATGAGTTAAAAAATTTCAAAGCTGCTAGAACCTGAATAGTTGAGTTTTGAGGTTTGATTTTTTTTCTCTTACAAAAAGTCCTTCAGAGATTGGGAGGGGGTTTTGTCTGGTTGCTCATGGAGTAAAAGAATCTCTGGGGCTAAAAGAAACACATTGATTCTATACTACAACAGCTGCTTCCCAACCTACAGATTTTTCTATTGCCTTGCCTGTTCTTTAGGGACTTTAAAAGCCTGTTCTTGTAGTAGGACATCCCTGCTAAGAACACCAGATTTAAGCTTACTCTTTCTTTTCTCTCAGAAAAATAAATCTTGGGCTACTCACAGTATATAGCAGCATTCATAAGATTTGTTGGACCATGCTTTAAAATGTTTGTATCTTAATTCATTTCCAGTTGTCTTCTCTTACAAAATGCAGCTTCTGGTTGGAAGAGAGATGTAGAAGCTCTTGTTAAAGAGATTCTGAGGAGTGCACGGGGATGTGATGATATCAAGGAAGGTGGGTTTATTTCTGGACTGATGAGCTTGTTCCAGTTTTTAGTGGAGTTTCTTAAATCTACAAAACAAAAAGTACATTTCAGTGCACAATTATTTAGTTTTAACGTTCTTTTCTAATGTTAAAATGCTTCTAATTAGAAGAGTCTTGTATTATTTGATGATAAACTAGCACTTCAGTTTTGATATAACTTTGTAAATAGTTACTTGTTTTTCAGAGAACTGCTTCTATTTGGTGAGGGTATTTAAATGATTTATAAAAGCATACCTCAGACTTGTCATACAGTGTATTTTGCACTGTTAACATTTAAAAGAGATGCATTAACTGTGAAGTCAATGATTTTTAAGTTGTGCTTTAGCCTGCTATGTCCTGTCAAAAGACATGCTTTCTTGGCTGATAAAAATCGTATTAAAATATACACAGGTAACATAGAAACATCTGTATTATCATTGATTTTTGTAGGATCCTTAGTGGTTAGGTGATTAATTAATATTTTATTTGATTCAGTTTTTAACACAGCACTCCATTTTAGGATTATAGCATTATAGCTGCCTCCTGACTGCAATCCTGGAAACAAAACAAAGGAGAAAATGCCTGCCACTAATCAAAAAACTGGTAAGTAATAAATCATAATTTTCGATCAATTACTCTCTTGCGATAATACAAAACTAATTGCATGTAAAGTGCATGGTACAGATGAATCTTACTGGCAGCCCACCACATTCTGTGTCAGGATATCCTCAGTTTTTGTTGTGCTGTTACATCACCTGTGTGTGTCTGTTAGTAATACATTGTATTTAACTCACATGGAGCATGATCCAGCTTCAAAAACCCTTTTATCTGCTTCATCTCTCTTGTTAATGGCACTTCCTACGTGTTTCTCCTGCTAAAGGTCTGTTCTTTTTTAGGAAAATGCAAGAATCTTCTCATTATGCATTCTGTGATCTTGTTACAAAAAAAAACCAAACAAAACCAAGCCCAGATCTATCAGACAAACTTGCACAGTTGCTTGTGCAGCATCAATCCCACAATGCTTGTCAGATTTCTGAGGAACTTCTGAGCAAGTATTTTTTTGCAAAGGTACCTGATGGTACTCAAAGCAGAAAAATGTCCCTGCTTTATAACAATACAGAATATTTTGGGGATATTTTTTGACCTGGGCTTTCTGTAAAACTTAAGAGATTACTGAGTGCCAGTTATTTGCATGTAAATATACATAAATAGGGTATTTACTGATTTTTGATGTTGCCACAGGATTCTCACACAGAGTTTAATCTTATTGGTATATTGAGGTTTCTTAGAATTGTAGCAGAACAGGTGTAAAGGCCTCTCAAAGGTCCAATATCTATCTAAACAAACCTTTGTTAATTGATCTAATGGAAATGAATAGAACTATATCTGTTATGACTAGTGCATACTAAGGCATCAGTTTAAAACACTGGGTGGCAAAACAAGAATACATGAGGGCATGCTAATTTCTAGGTTTGGAGTTAGTTAGGTTGGGAGATGAATATAAACTATTTGCAGGCTTGAACTGTTTGAAATTTTATGCCATTCATGAGATCTCTGGGGTTCAAACAATGCTCATAAGCTAGGAAGAGTCACGTAATAAGTGTGTGTTTAATGAGTGAAGAAAAGTACAACAAAATTATGCTGCACCATATTTATTTTTAAATCATTATGTTTGTAAGATTGCATTTGTGATGTAAGGACACATCATTTAATATCCCTTGATTATCTTGTCATATCAGGTAAAGAGGTATTAAATGTGAAAGAGATAGTAAAGTATCACCATGCATTTTCTCTGTAAGCATGCCTGTTTGATTATAGTAATAATGAATGTTTGCTTTCCCTCATAATTTCTGCTTAGCTAAATCTATGATGAAAAAAAACAAACACCAATTTGTGCTATTGGTCAGAAACAAACCTGGCAAAGAGTTTGAAAACATTAAATCTAATCTCCATGATGCCTGTGATCAGCATAGAGGCCTACATGCCTAGACATATTTTTTTCCCCGGTTCATACAGAATTTCTTCACTTCCAGAGAATACTCTGGATCCAGTTCCCCTTTCAGAGTCTTGTGAAAACACCAGTCCCTCTCAAGGCTTTCTCTGACATTGATGTTCCTCTGAAATACATCATTAAATCTGCAGGGGCAAATATTGTTGTTAAGATTTGTAGTGGCATTAAATGTAGATACACTAAAACTGGTGTGAAGGGTGAATGAAAGGGAACATCTGAATGTGGAGACAAGATCAAGAAGGTGAGAAAGGTTTTTAGAGTGGCAGGTTTAGGTGACACTAGGTTATCCACAGAATATCAATGGGACAATTTTCAGGGCAACCAGTCTGGGAAAGCAGAGAGGAAACTAAGAGAAGAGAGCCTGTTCCCAGAGCAGAACAGTCTCAGGCCATTAAGAAATAATAACAGAAAGAAAGAGAACAGAGTTGGAGACGACGTACATCAGGAGACTAAAAGGAAATTCACAGAAATTAAAGAGGACAGAACCACAAATTTTCTTAACCATTATTAGATCAAACCAAGCACACAGTCTCCTGTCTGAGAAAAAACAAGTTGTAATGAAGGCTTGATAAAAGCTGTCTTGCCTTCCTATGTCATTGCATGAAATTCTGGCCAAACCACTGGATACACACCACTTGTGCCTGTGTGCTGAACATTCTGCTTGGATGTAAACATTTAAGGGCCATAGGAGGGCTTGGCTGTATGAGCAACTCTGGATTCCTTTTACAATAAAATGCTTTTCTCCTCCTGTAACTGATTGCACTGAGCATTGCTATATGGTTGCACAAATTTTGCAGCACGCTTTCCTTCCCTGTGGAAGTGTTTATCTCTTTTAATGGTTGTCAATATCATTGCTGGCAACAGAAAGTCAGTAGTATAGAAACATGAGGACTGGTTGGTGTAGTACTCATGGATGGCTGTCTTGAGTACTTCACCCCATAGGATGGGTTCCAGAAGACAGCTGTGCAAGGTGCTGGTCATTTGGAGGGGAAGGTGAATTATTGGGAATGCATTTAATGGAATAAGCCAAGGAATTAATGCTTGCGTATATTAACCAGGTAGGAAGAGTATGTAGATAAAATGAAGCGATATAATGACTGATAAAATATGAGCATTTTGAGGGAGAATGAGGGCTATAAATTTCAGAAGTTTATAAAATACTCATATTCTAGCATTCCTTTAACCAAAGGGATATAACACGAATCTTTACCTTAAGCTGCGAAGGTTTTCATCCCTAAGTAAAAACCCCATTGTGAAGCCTAGAGCATGCTTTCATTGTGAGTTTCAGAAGAAAGACCTGACTAATACAGGAAATAATGTTTACATTACAAGAAAGCATGAATAATAGAACTATAATTCTGTTGTAGGAGAGGGGAAAAGGAGTTTGGTCCTTGTACAAAAATAGTTCATCTTCCTGACACCATAACTGTAAGGACTCATTGTTCATAAAGACAGTATAAATTCCTGTTGTGGTACAAGCTTGGGAGAACACAGAGGGAATCTGATGACAGAATGGCAATCTTCCATTCCAAGAAAAATGCTTATGCACAAATTTATTCTTAAACATTTAAAGCAATATACATTTAAAATTAGGGGTATGTTGAAGAATTTTTTGGGTCTGACACACATTGTATTCAAGTCAGGTACTACATGTATTGCAGTAATGACAAGAAGAGTGAAGGTATGTTAGAAAGAGTGTTAAACAATAGTCCTGTGAGCACCAGGACTAACAGCCTGATTGTCTGCAGTTTCAGTATTGTGACTGTGCATCAATGCTACACCAGGAATAAGCAGCAATGCCAAATCATTGTGTCCCTTGTTATTTGTGCTCTGCTTACTGCTTACATCTCATGGTTCAGATTTCCTCCCAAAGTGTGTTCCCAGAAAAACAACTGACAAGTAAATTCAATTTCTTCATTGTAAGCAATGCAGTCATTGCTACCCTATGAACAGGATTTTCCTCTATCTCTCTAGATATTCCTCTGTACATGGATAGAGGAGATAAAGAGCACCCCATAAATCACTTCTGCATAAGCAAGGGCAAGCAAATGGTAATTCATGCTGAATAGAACTGCCGTGTTCTCTGTGCATATATATGTCTTTATGTGTGTGTGTGTGTGTCTGTGAGGGACCAAAAACCTGCTGTAGGCATATAGGCAAACAGCACAACTGCCCAGTTAATTTAGAAGAGTTTTTAAGATCTGAACTGGACGTAGTTCAGTTACAGTTAAAAAAATCAAGTCTTTGATGTCAAGGAAACTTACTCATAGAAGAGTAACACTCCAGGTGCAGAGAATATTCGTGGTAGGGAGAGAATGTATGACTATTCCTAGAATAAGTTATATTCTCCAAGCCTTTTAAGATACTGAAATTTTGTCTCATAGTAACTGTTTCCCTGAATCCAGATGAAAATTACCATGAACTTCTGTGCTTTCTTAACCTGATGCTTAAAGCCAAAAGGCCTTTTTACCTTGCCAGCAAAAATTTGCTCAGAAAGTACACATGATTGGGATCTTCAGGTTTATTTTACTATGCCACATTTTATAAAAAACAGTGTTCTCCATTTTCACAAGTTCTAGAATTACTGGTGTGCTCATTGTCTATACCTCTGCTAAAAACATCATTGTGAAAAAATACACAAAGATATAGTGGTGAATTGAGATGAATAGGTATAAATTGTGATTAAGAATGGATATTAATAATTTTTAAATCAACTTATCATTTTAAAGTATGTGTTTAAGTTTCATTCATATCAATGTTTGTGAGAAAATGAATGAGCATTCAGGAGAAACAATCTGAAATTTATCAGTGGCATTCAATAATAACCCTCAAACAACCAAACATCAATGTTGTCAAGGTAAAAATTATTTATTGAGAAACTCCTGTGGCACCCTTTGCCTCATGGCTCATCTGACTTAAGGCTTTGACCATTAAACTTCTGTGCTTTTACAACCCAATCACAGTCTGCCAGAAATGCAAGGAAAATAACCCTATGCACCAGCACAGGCTGGGGGACGACCTGCTGGAAAAGCTCCTTGGAGAAGCCCTTTCTGTCCTGGTGGACAATAAGCTGTCCATGAGCCAGCAGTGTGCCCTCGTGGCCAAGAAGGCCAATAAGATCCTGAGGAGCATTAAGAGCAATGCCAGCAGGTCAAGGGAGGTGATCCTGCCCCTCTACT
Source organism: Dicaeum eximium (assembly GCA_013396995.1). Classification (NCBI taxonomy): domain Eukaryota; kingdom Metazoa; phylum Chordata; class Aves; order Passeriformes; family Dicaeidae; genus Dicaeum; species Dicaeum eximium. The sequence continues at coordinate 1,398,176 of VWZP01007619.1, read as the reverse complement.
CAGCCCTGGTGAGGCACATCTGGAGTGCTGTGTGCAGTTCTGGGCTCCTCAGTACCAGAGAGACACGGAACTCCTGGAGCAGGTCCAGCAGAGGACAACAAAGGTGATTAAGGGACTGGAACATTCCTCTTGTGAGGAAAGGCTGAGAGAATTTGGCCTGTCCACCCTTGAGAAGACACAACTGAGAGGGGATGTCTGTCATGAATGTCTGTCAGTATCTGAAGGGAGGGTGCCGAGAAGATGGATCCTCCTCAGTGGTGCTGAGCAATAGGACGAGAGGTAACAGTGAGAAACTGATGCACAGGAAGTTCCACCTGAATTTTTCTCTGTATGTCTGCTCTAAATACTCCTGGCTGTGCTCTCTACATCAATTTTAGAGCAGCACTTCACAGTCTAGAGGGCTAGATTACCTCAGGCATAGGAGACACTATCCTTGAGCAGCAAATTAGGGAAGCAATGTAATGAATCTCTTCTTCTATGTAGTAAAGGATAAAATGGGAAGTGGTTATGAGGATTTAATTCCCTTTTATATGTAAAAGAGCTTTGTACTCTTCAGCAGGGAGCTCCAGGGCTGTGCAATTTTCTATACTGATGGGTAATGAATAGCAAAGAAAAAAAGATCTGTGGGCCTTAAGTCTGTTCCCTGTGCTTTAGGCCCCAAGAGATTAGGTTGCAGTGATGGTTGGGATACTAGGCAGCTTCACACTCAAAATGAGTGGCACAAAACATCTACAGCTTGGTTTGTAGGGCTGTGAATTTTTTTCGGGGGAGTGGGAAAAGGAAAGAGGACGGGTTTGTGCTATATAAGATGCTATATAATGACTTGGAATATGATTTCTTAGTCCATTCTTTTTTGAGTCTGGGGTAAATATAGGATACATGAACTGCCAGATCAGCCTGAAGTGTTTCATTAACTCCACTTCCTTGGATTTTACTTCAGCTGTGACTTACTCATCAATGGCCTCCCCTTCAAAGCAATCCCTCCTGGACTTTCAGGGTGTGAAAAGTGTCTGTGCAAGACAATTGGAGGCAGGAATCAGGGTCTCTAACCACCCAGGCATGCACAAGTCTGGAAGGATTTCCTTGCATAAAGGAAGGATGACAGAAAACACACACCCTTCAGAGCAGCTGAGGTTATTGAGGCATGTGTCTATCTATGTCCTCCTTCATTCAGAGACTTTTCCTAAAACACCAGGGTATGGATTGTTCATCGTTTTCTTCCTCTGTCAAGACATGGTTGCCCAAAATGGCTACAAAGTGGGTTTTGGTACCCATCATCGTTACTGTGATGATTGCCAAGTGATTATTTTATTGTGTTTCCCAGAGACAGCTGTCACACTTTGCTGTTTCCTGGTGTTAAATTGCATTATACATCAGTCAATTGGAAATCACCCCTAAGTGTGCAGTTTTGCTGGGATGCTTATAAACACTAGAAGGGCACCTGATTTGTTATTCCTAACTCTTCGTTGAATCTCCAGTGTCCCACCATTTGCTTTTTCAATTTTTATTTTGCTTCCCCAGGATCTCAGAGGTTTTAGTTTTAGGCTGTCAGCTTTGTATCACATATGATACCTTTCTATTTACATAGTTCTGTCCTGCCTGCTAGAGAAGACACACTTCTTGACTGAAAAACACATAAGTGAATTGCTAAGGCTTGTGGCTATTACTGGAATACATATAAATATTTTTTTGCTTTATTTCATCAAAGAAGGGTTTGAATCTCTCTTGGGTGTTTTAGCTAGTGCTTTATTTCACACCCTGACAAACATGGGAGACCCTGGTCTCTGATGTGTTTCATAGCAAACAATTACTTTGCATTTCCTGTGCATTTCTGTATCTTTATGTAATATGTACTACTCATATATAAAGATATATCCAAATATTATTGCTCTCTTTAAATGCAGTTGGTTTTCTGTATTATTCATTCTAAAAACCTACATCCTAGTTAGAGATGTTTTTATTGAAGAAATTTGCTCATTCCTTTCTTTCAATACTCATTGATTTTTTTTTAAACAAATAGCAGGGTGATACTACACTGCAGACAACTTGAGGCTCTTGGTGCAAGTCCAAATCTGCTGCAGATTTATGCATACATTATCCTGAGCTGAACTGGAATATCTTTTTCCCTTAAATTCTTAACCTGCTTTTGCTTAAGGCTGGTTTTTTTTTGTTTGTTTGTTGGTTGGGGTTTTTTTAACATGCTGTTTCTTAATTTTATTACTAGAAGCAAAAGGAGAGTCAAAGCAGATTATTTTAAGAAAAACATTAATCTAGTTGATGTAGCAAAGGAGTACATTAAGTAGGTAAAATAGTCTGTTGAAATAAGTCTATATTTTTTATTGACAGCACCACATGAATGAACTTTGACTTCCTTGTCCTTTATCTCCTCTTAATGTACTTAGTCTCGACCTTTCAGGCTTTGGTGGTTTGTTGGGTTTTTTTTCTACCATGGCTGAAGAAATTTTTCCATAGTATTAAATATGTTTGAAAATTCTCTCTTTCCCCTCTTTGAAACATTTCCCATCTCTTAATTCAAATTCTTTTTGAAGGCATGTCTTTCTCCTGAGGGTCAGAAATGTTCAATCACTGTACATAGGTCATGGCCACTGTGTAAAATAATAAAAGTAAAATAGAGTAAGGAGAGATGAATTGAAAGGGTCTGGACAAGCCTCAGGGTTAGTCTCTTAAAAATGCAATTTCCTAGGTTAAAGTTTATTTCACTATAAAGAATCTGTGCAGTAAATTGGAAGCATTGCAGAATATCCTTCCATTCACAATTCTGTCAACAGGTGAATGTGGATGCCTGAACTGATTTTGGGAAATGCTTTCACTTGTTTACTTGATAATAGAGGAATGTTGAGTGACTGGAAGAATTTAACTTTGCTTTTCTAGTGTGGGGAAGGAGGCAATGAAACTTGTTTGACACACAGTTTAATTCTGATCATGAATTCTGGTTTAAAGTTGACCTATTGGTGCACTGTCCCTATTTGCATGAATGTTTATAGAACATGGAAAGATCTCATGTGCTGCATAAGTCCAGTTACTTAAGCACATTGAGTCAAATATTTTGTTTAGTTGCCTCATTGTCAATTTAAGAGCTTGATTTTAAGTGCTGAAGTAAAAAAACCTGACTCTAAATTGTGTCTAAATTAGGAATAGGGAGGGAGTAATGTATGGGAAATGTCATATTAATTTCAAATGTCCTTGCCCCTAAAACTAAGGAGACAAAATTACATTGCAAATGCATTTGGCTTATTTCCCTTCTTGAGGTACATTTTTTTATTCAACCATTATTTCTGACGAATGTGTCTGTTCTGAAAGACCTTCCAATTTTGAAAGATCCTCAAAGATAAGGCCAGCAAATTTTTCAATTGACATGGCAATATTTTAAAATAAAGAGTTAACCTTTAGCACTTGGAATTCTTATCTAGTTGGAAACCTTACAAGGGTTTTGCGAATTTTTTTAAATAGCAAGTAATTTTGAAAAATTTGGTTGAGTGTTAACCGCCAAATGGATCCAGCTTAACCTCTGCCAAAGACATTTTGCATTTCTTTCTCTTGATTTTATAGGGCAGGACACCTGAAACATTAGTTTTTGTCATATAGTTGGTTCTATATTAAAATCAAATCTTTGCAAATTTGAGCTGAACTGAATTACAGCTTTCTTTTAAAGGATGTAGGAAAAAGAAGGTGGTAAATGCGACTTTGCAGACTCTCATTGTACATCAGGAAACTCTCACTGCAGAATCAAAGTGTAGGTATGTCCCATGATCTCGATTCAATCCCATACATGTCCTTGATAATTATGACAGATTTTTCTTTAAGTGGTCATATTTATGGTGTAGCCATTACAGTTGGATCTTCAAGAAGTTGCTCTTGTGGGGGAGGGGCATATATGCCAAAGTGTTTTGAGAGGCTTCAGCTCTCACAGAAAGGATTTTGGCTCATTTTCAAGCAAGAAAAAAAAATTTCATTGGTCTTTCCTTTGGGTATCTTCTGATATTTTGACACTACTCTGACCAGTCTGCTCTAAGTTACCTTTGAATCTTGGGTTTTATCAGCCAGAAAACGTGAGGTATATCAAAATTCTTTGGTTTCACTCAGTGAAGTTGTGAAAGGATGTGAAAATAGAAGAGTTACTATTTTGGCTGGAAAATAGAATGTGCGCTGGAATAAACCAGTGCATTTAAAACAATTCCCTGGAAATGTTCAAGGCCCGATTGGATGGGGGTTTTAGCAACTTCTTCCAGTAGAAGGTGTCCCTGCCCTAAAAAAACCCAAACAAAAAAATCCCCAAAAGAATCAGAAAATATTTTAATCAAATAGATAATATTCATTGGACACTGGATTGGTTAATACCATATTGAGATGATATAAGTAAGGAGCTGCATTATTTTAAATCTGGAATAGAAAGTTCTTGCACATTTTAATATTATTTCCCCTGAGAGACATGTTGATACTCCTTCAAATATATAGTTCAATATAATGTAGAAATATATAATGAAGATAATAATTTTGTGGGAGTTTCTGTGAGTTAGCAAGAGAAACTTCTTTTATTATAAAAGACGAATGGGCATGTATTTGAAAGTACCAGAAATAAACCACAAATTGTTCTATATCTTTACCTTCAATATTAGCCAGTCCTTAAAAAAGATTCTTAAAGAAACTTGACTTTTTTTTCTCTTGTTGTTGCAGTGCAATAAGGAATCTGCTATGGCAATGAACTGGCAGTGTTGGAATATTTCCATTCCATTTTTACAAAATCAGATAAAAGAGTATTTCTGATTATCAGTTTAAAATTCCAGACAATTCTCTTGTTGATATATAAGTTTATTACAATGTGGAAATTCACCATCTCTGACCTGATTCTTACCTCTAGGATTTTCAGTAATTTTGGAAATTAATTATTGATTAGCTGTTCTTTTATTTCCCTTTTCCTTTTTAAACATTTTTTACATCAGTGTTCAAATTTGGTAATTGCTACTCTTTGAAAATGTGCTTCTCAGAAGCTTCAAATCATCCTTATCCCACCATTTATGGCCAGAAAGATGTGCCACAAAATATCCTTCTAGTATAAAATAGTACTTGTTTGGAAAACATTTATAATTATATTAGAATGAACTAAATTTAGAATGACTGTATTAAATAAGCTCAAAAATTTTCACATGTTTCCTTCTGTATTTTTATGCCTTGCTGATGTTCTCATCTCTGTGTGTACTGTTTTTCAAATAATATGATTAATCACATGTTAAAAAAAATTATTTTGATTGCATTTGTTCTTCTTTTTTTACCAAAGTTCATACTAACTAATCATAATGGATTTAACATTTATAGCACTGTACGTGGTACTATCATTATAGATTATCTCTATTTTGCTAAGAACTGGTATTTCTTTCTTGATGGTTGTTGGTTTTTTTCTCTTTTTTTTCTGCTTTTTTATTAATTAAAAACTTTTTTAAAGCCCGTCTTGGCTGAGAATAAATCTTATCAGCAATTAAAGGTTAAAAGACAGAACAGTTTTTTAAAAATACCAACGATTTACCTATCCTCTTTTTCATCTCCCATTCCCTTTAAAAATATGTGAATTAAAAAAATAGTTTCATAAAGTATTTTACATCTCTGGTCAAAAAAAGTAAGCATTCAATTATGATTCAGGACAATATCCAAATGTCTTAATGTACTTCATAGAAAGAGTCAGCATAATTCCCTCCAATAGATGGTAATTAATGTGCTCATGAACATCCTTTCACATACATTATAGCTTCCTTTACTGCTCCCTGTTCTTAGCTTTCAGCTATCTAATTAATTTGGTAATGTAAGACTTGACAGGTGGTTTTAATTTTCTGCACCACTGAGAGGGAGACATGAGATTGCAGTCAGGGAATACAAATATCACCATGATATTTATTTTAATATGATGGTTTGGGTTGGTTTTCTTAAGAATGTGCAAGGCTATTTTACTGGCTTGGAACAAATAGGGATGAGGGATTTAGGCTGCTCTTAGTGTCAGGTTGTCTGATCAGTAGGAGAAGATTGTGTTTTATGGAAAATAATTCTCTTGTGCACTTTTTCTGTCTTAAGGTTTTTGATATAAAAATATTTTTAATGGACAAATATCATGCTATAACACTTTTTGATACAATTGCAAGAGTTTATAAGTTGGAGACCTTCTTTTAGTAGGTGTTTCTCTGGACAGAAGGCTTTAGGACATTAAAAATAATACCTAAATAGTATAAAAGTTACAGAAATGCTAAAAACTGGTTAACAGAAATGCTGTTCTTTCCCATCCCTAATAGTGTTATAATTTCTGCCTAAATGTCCTTGAATGTCTTACAGGGCTGGAATTAATAACTAGATAGTTCTTCCTGTTTTGCTTTCTTTGAAATATATGCTGCAACAGTGGATAGTCTTGTAATTCTGGATGAATGGTAACTAAAATGTGCATAAGAGGCAAGAAGTATTCCCTGGTCACTTATAGAACATTGAAATATGGCATAGATCAAGTGGCATTCTTACAAAGTACAGTTGCTAGGGCTTATAGAGGCAGTTTTAGTAGAGAGACCCCTAAAATCAGGTTGCTTGATTTCTGATGTATTTCACTGTTCACTAGAAAGTCTTTCTTTACATGCTATTTCCCTACTTTTAAGGACTAAAGCACAATAGATTTTATTCCATTTTATATTATTTACAGAAACCTAGATGTAAAATTACTTGATAAGTGAATGTTTCTGAAGCAGTCTTATCTGTGTTCCAGTCTTCTGTAATGCTCATGTGTGGTAAGCATATAGCATCTGAATAAAATAAAAAGACTTAGAAGAGCTAAACTACTTGTACAAAGCAGCAAAATATTGAAGTAGAGACTTTTTTTTCTCTCATATAAGGTTTGAATTCATCAGCCTTGTCCCTTGATTTTTTCCCGCCTGGTTGCTCACCCAAACATTTTGTCATTTGAGTACCCCAGCCTCAGATGACCTTGGGAGCTCTTGGCCAGTCCTACACTTGCAAGAGAGGGAGGCAACAGTCCTGGAGCAAATTATTTCTTATGAGCACTTAAGGGCTCAATCAGGTGGAAGAGTAGAACATTGCTAAGCACCACCACAACAAAATGCAATGGAAGTTCATTCTCCAAATTTCAGTCTTCTCTGTAGAGGAGTGGGTTGGGAATATAAAAGATAATTTAGAAAGAAGGTAAAATCAGCTTTTTCTGAGGGGTTCCTTAAGTGGAAGTTCGAGATCTTTTAGATGACTCCTAGTGGAAAGATGATTATGCAATGGTGATCCTCTGAAGTCAATAGATTCTTGCACTGGCATCACAACACCACCCTTCTGGAAGGGCTGCAACTTCTGAACAAGGAAGTTGGTTAAAGTTATCATAGAACCCTTTAAAATTATCAAATCTAGGTTGGAAAATACCTGTAAGATCATTGAGTACAGCCTTTAACCTAGCCACTGCCAAGTCCACCACTGAACTGTGTCCCTCAGTGCCACAGGTCTTTTAAATACATCAAGGGCTGATGGTTTGGACACCTCCCTGGGTAAGCTCTTCCAATGCCTGACTACACTTTCCATGAAGAAATTTTTCCTAATATCCAATCCAAACCTCTCCCGCTGTTTCTTCTTGTTCTGTTGCTCTTGTTTATTTTCTTGGAAAACAGACTGATCCTTGCCTTTCTACTACACCCTTTCAGGTTGTTGTAGACAGTGACAAGGTTCCCCCTCAGACTCCTTTTCTGCAAACTAAAGAGCCCCAGTTCCCTCAACCACTCAGACATTTTCTGTAGAGCCTCCACCAGCTTTGTTGCTTTTTGGACAGACTCCAGCACCTCAATGTCTTTCTTGTATGGCGGTGACCAAAACTTAACACAGAATTTGAGGCATGGCCTCACCATGATGTTTGTGGTAGTCCAGCTAAAAAGGCAAGGAGACCCTTTTTCCACCCTCCTGTATTAATTACTATTGATGTAAATACTGTTCCTGTGCTTCTATTCTTATCTGATAGCACATTAAATCTGGTATGGCCATACTAACCTAAGTTGTTTTCCCAAATAAAAAGCTCCTTGCTCCTTCCCTCTGTGTTGGCTTTGGATGTGGGATAGTTTACCAGCACATTAATGCTTATGAGCAGCACAGTGAGGGTATCACCTAAGGATTGATTATCTTTGAAATCACATTCTATTTGGAGTGTCTAAAAATAAATTGAAGTCTAGGCAGCCAGATTTGAAAATTGAGTGCATGCTGAGTAAATGGATAACCTTCCCTCTATGAGATGCAAAAAAGCCAAGACGATATAAAAGAATGAATTGCAATAGATATTTAGTGAAACCTGATGACATTCCATCCATACATGTTCATGAGTTTGTCATAGACTAAAAGAAAAAACCCAAAAGCTTTGTCAAAAATGTCACCAGGGCATAAGGGCATAATCAACTTTCCACTGAGCTCAAGCAGGATAGGAGTCCTACTTCATTACTTATCACTTGACCCTGTATTTGAATTCCAGCAACACACACAAAAGGGTGGAGGGACTCAGGAACTCATCTGCAAGATTAGAGAAAGGATTCCACTTCCATGATAAAATTCTTTTTTAAATCAACAAGGTAACTGTTTGTCATACTACCGGTTGTCCTAGGTATTTTGCTTAAATATTAATCTATTATTAAATATTAGTCCAGAGTAAGATTGCAAACTGAATCACACATTTGATCAGTGACTCTGCATATGCTGCCACTTAATCATATTCAAAAGCATGTTCAGCTTTTCACAGTTCAGCTGCCAGGTTTCTGTCCATTCTCACCTCCTTTCTTTCCCCTATGTTTTCTAAAGAAGGGGTTTCGTGAAATTACTTGATGACAGTTTTCCTTTTTAAAGGTCTGCCTGGCCTTGATGTACAGTCTTAGGCATTTTGACTTTCCGTCATGACAACTTGGACAGAATTCCAGTCACTGTTTATCAGTGACATAACTCTGTAGTGTCAGATCCGAATTAATCCCTTTAATGAAATATTCTTTAGAAGCAGGTAAATGGCTGTCCTTGTAAAATGAAGGCTGTGTGTCCTTCTAACCTCAAGAATCCCAGAATAACTCTATTTCTTGAAAGATAGAGAGAAATGTTTTTCCAGAGAAGAGATGGCCAAGAATGACTGACCTGCAAGTAAGTAGAAGAGAAATGGCTTCAGGAATTTCAAGAGTCTAAGGGGATCCTTAATAGTTCAGAAATAAAAAGAAGGAAAATCAGCAATCCTTAGAGCTCTTCCTGTATGAGCTACAGTGAGCAGCAGATAGAAAGAATACTGAGAGACATGCAAAATTAGGCAGCTGCCTGTTAAAAGGGCTGCATGTACAAACTAGAGCAGGCATTTGTCTCCTGGCACAGGCTTGGACAGAAATAGCAGTTGCCTCTCTCCTGTTGAGAGGCAGCAGTGAAAATGCATGGATAATGATGCCTGTAAAGAGCTTTAAATTGGCTAAATGTACACCTGGCAAAAGAATGCAATGCAGTTATTTGTTTGGGCTATCTGCTTTTGGACAAATAAAAATAGTTAATTGAAACCATCATTAGATTATTGTTTGCAAATGCCATCTCAACTAAGATTCTGACTCTTAGTTTGCTAAAAGAAGACATTCTTAGGGAAAATGTCATATATCTTTCCAGAGTAGAAGTCTAGTGATTGTTTTGTCTTCAGAGCATCTAAATTGCTGTAGTCTGTCAATATTCATGTTATTTTTTTTTTAAAAACACTATCAACTCTAACTTGACCATTCTGCCAACTAGTAAGTTTGGCTAGTAAACAAAATGTGACTAATCAATATAACTTCTTGACATGAACATACAGTGGATTTTCTATGGCACAAACCTTATTAGAGATATAGAGTAATTTTCTCCAGTGGTTTTATAAATGTCACTCAGGAAATCTGCACATTCAGATCTGATACTCCTGAGTGAATCATCAATACATTTCAGCACATGCACCTTTGTCAGAATAGTGCAGCAGGTGCAGTTGTTAGTCTTGTAGATATAAGGTGCTTGTTGTGGGCTCTTATTTCAGTGTTTCCTTTCCTCGTAAGCTGGAAGAAATCTGAAAGTAAATTAAATGTCTCTTTTTCTCTGGTGATGTATGAGAAAATAGCTCATGGGACTGTTTGTCAAGCCATGGCTTAGTACTTCTGGAAAACAAAAAGGTCATACTGTAGAGAGATCAAATATGCTGTGAAGAAAGAATAGCTGTGGTTCAAAAGCATCCTTGAGAAGATGTGAGGAACCCATTCCATATTAGTACATGTCCAAGGATCGCTGTTTGGTGTTCTAATGCACGAGATATAAGTGAGCCAGATCATCGCCTTCTCTTCTTCTCCTCATTGATTCCTTTACTCGCATTTTCCTAGCGCCTCTGACTCCCACTGCCTATTCTGTGGTTAAAGGTAAACCAGCAGCTTGGCTTTGTAGTGCTACATTTATGAAAGCTGAAAACAGTGTGAAAGTTAAGGGTTCTAATTCTCAATTTTACATTAAGAAGTAACCAACTCTAGGAAAAAAAGATAAAGAGGACTGCACAAGAGAGGACAAAGAAATGAGAGAGAACTCACATGTTAAAATTTCCAGGCTGTCTTGTACTATCTAATGCATATTTTCTGCTGGCAAACAGATACAGGAGAGGAAAAAATGCAGGAATTTAAAATGTAAAAGGTGCATATACTTAATGACTATGTAAATACTATTGCACTAAGAATCTGATTAATTATCCCTAATTATAAAAATATATTTCTGACTTTTTATTACTTAATAAGTATATAAATAATATTTTTATTTTAAGACAATATTGACATGATAACCCTCTACAAACTTAAGTTGTAAAATTGATACCTATTATAGACGCATGATTTTCACTAAACTAATTTATCTTTTAATGGCATAGTAGTTAATTAAGCAGTCTTGAAAATGCCCTCTTAAGTCTACACATGTTGAAAAAGGAGTATTCCATACATTTATAAAGATCAATAGCAGTAGATTATACCTTCTATTGAGCTCTAAATAAATGTAAGTTCTCTTAAAAATATGTCTTTGTTTCATAGATATTTTTAAATTGGATGACATCCAATTAAAGAGACCTGAATTACAAAAAAACAAATAATAAAACTATAAAAGAGCAGTCTAATTGGGTTATAAATTTGCTTATAGGCTGGTTGGTTTTTCCTTGCCCTGTCCCCAACCATAAATTGGAAGGTGTTTTTTAAAAAATCCAGACATTTATTTTCATAGTGTATGAAAATATCATTGATATTAATTTAATATACATTAATATACATTGTTGATTCTTTTAATATACTTAGATTAAAAGAATCAACAATGCTAAAACTATGTAGTTCAATTTAATCTGTTGCTTCCTATAGATGTTAATAGATACATTATCTTAATAGCTCACCTAATCAAAATAACGCAGATTTCTGGTTTTGCCTGATGACAATCCGTTCACTTCTTTTGTGAGACAACTATCCTGAGGATGCCAGAGCAACAGCTTTAATTTGAATTGTGTATATGTGGCTTAAGAACATAAAGCAAAATTGCAGTGCAATACAGTGAAAGCTGTAAAATACAACAGTCTTATTAAAGCAGCCTCCTATCTTCAAGTAAACAGTCCCAAACTGATACAAGAGTGCTCCCTTACCTTCACTAAAAAATGTACCTCCATTTTTGTGTTTACAACAGGAAGGTTTGGGGAGCTGTTTGTGCTCCCTCTGCCTTTCTTTTGGTGCATGTACTCAAAAAGGCTGAAGTTTTGATTCAGGAAATATTTTTTTCTATCTGGATTTCTGTGAGAATGTCACAAATTGAGGTTTTCCTGTAGAATCAAGGAAGTCATGGCTGGTGGCTTTTAACAATAGATCTGACAGTGTTATATAAAGGGTTGTTTTTCCCAAAGTGATGCACAGAGAAGAGGAGGTTACCAGGGAGGCCAGAGGCTGAAACAAAATGGTATTGAGGGTCCTGGTTCTTCATACTGATTTTTCTTCAGTCAAAAACTCAGGAACCGATAAGACCCTGCACTTTTTTCACTTGCTCTCCACCTGCATTGGCTGACCATAGTGACAGGCTTTACAAATGCCCCGTGTTGTGGAGTTGGCTCTTTTGCCACCTGGAATGGCAGATATTTTGTGCTGCACATGTGGTGAGGCAGCTGTATGAGAAGAGGAAGAAAAGAGGTTGGAGCAGGAATATTCGCTTCTGCTAGACAAGTGCATGGAGTAACAGACCAGGTACCATGTAATGACTTTGGGTCTGAAACAGCAGCAGTCAGGAGCAGCAACTGAAATGAAACCCAGCTTTTCTGTCACCACCCAGGTTTTTTGGTTTGTAGAATACCTCCAAGATATAATCCTCAATGGGTAATTTCAGATAGATTTAGACTGAGCAGTTAGCAAACATAAGTACCTTTCCTGCTTCCTTAATTCCCTAGTTGACCCTACCCTCCTGCACTGAGCTGCAGCTCTCCCGTGGGAAAGGAGGCAGGGGATGAAGGATAGCCCTGGTCAGCCTCCTGCCTCAGGGAGCTGTAGTGCTGCTGGAAGAAGGCATGGCTCACAGCAGGCTCTTGGAAACACGCCAAAGCCCTGGAGTGCCTTGGGTCTTATTTCACAATTAGCCTTTGCAGGAGGAGGCTCCCACCTGCAGGGCAGGGTGCTCCTGCTGGATGCTGTGTTGGCACACACTCCTTGTGAGTTCAGAGAGCAGCTGAAGTGGGGCAGGGATCAAACCCTGAGTTTCTGTCTTGTTCCCCTGTGTTTACAGCTTCTTTATTATTTTTAAGAGTGCATGGGCTATGTATGGCATACTTCAATATGTGACATTCTTCTCTCCCTAAAACAGCATGTCCAAGTGCCTTTTTGGATGCCTTAATATAGGCTTCCAGAACTATTTCAAATGGCCTGACATGTCTCTCCTGACCTACAGATGTTTTTGCTAAAGGCTACAGGTCTCTTTTAGGTTTTGTGTGATGACTGAAAGCCCTGTGTCAATGTCTCGAAGGCTTTAGGATGTGTTCATAGTCACTCAACATTGATATTTAGATACCAGAATTGTTGTCTGTATTGCTAAGGGACCAGTTTCTTATTTAAATATTACCTTCCTGTACCAGCAATTGTTCAATAAAATAAAGAAAATTTATTTCAAATGGGAATCCACTGCTGTGAACTTATTTTAAGAACAGAGAGGCGAGGTTCTTAAGCAAGCATCCTTCCACAAGGTACCACCCAGGTAAGAATTAAATGGTGTTGTGGGTGATTCTTCAAGTCTGTCCTGACTAAAATAAGGGACAAGTTTTGTTTTTACAGCAGTGGTTATGAAGTTTGGAGGATAATCAAATTCTTTGTAAGATAACATACCTAAGAAGATCAGCCTGTTCCCTTTTATATTGGTTGCTTATTTTTGTAGATGTGAGTACTAAAAAAGTCAAGACCAGATTTGGTTGTACAGTTTACCCGTGGGTTGACTTATGTAGGTTGTTTGCACTTTCTTAATTGTGCTCTGTGCTTGGTTACCTAATTTACATGTCAATAAATTTATTGGCAGAAGCCTTTCCAGCAGCAACAGCTGACAAGTGTCACCTGGCTCACAGTGGATTGTAAATAATGTATACACCTGACTGTGCATAAGTAGCCTTGTTATATGTAAATCAGAATTGTGACAGGAGAAACTATCATTCTCCAAATGTTTGTGCAAACAAAAAAGGAGTCTCCAGTCTGAAAATGAAAGATGCAGCACTTCTGCTGTGGCTGGCTGACATTGGGTGCTTGGTGTGTTTTCTGCTCGTTCTAGGTAGCTGCTGCTTTTCATTGGTTTGAGCTGCCTGTATGTTTTTTTGGCTCTATTTTTTTTTTCCTCTTTCACTAACTATCTGGAATTACTTTCATTACCTTTTTGAGTTATGCTTCTGACTGGCTGGTTGTCTTCCAGCTATCTTATTTCAGTTTTGAAAGTATCCTTGTAATATTCAATGGTTATTAAAGAAGTGTTGTATCTAAGAGATCTATAGATCACTCTGAGTCATTATAATGCTGTCTTTCCTTTTAACTACTCATTTTGCCTTACATGGTATCCAAGTATAAATTTTGTCATTTATTATTATTTAATTTTAAGTATTTCTCTTAACTTGCTCCTGATCAATACTGGTGCAATTGAGAAAAGAATGTGCAATTGTAATATGTCAGCGTGTAAATTCTTCAAAAATATATCTGGTCTGGGGAAAAAAAGGTTGGAACTTTTTGGAGAAGTTTGAGTTGGTTTGCTTATTTCCTAGCTGAGGTTCAGTAGGATTTCTGCATCAAAGACTACACTGAATTTTCTGAAATTCATATAGAAGTATTCCAGGTAGATTTCTGACCCCCTGGAGTAGTTGGCATCAGCATTAGCCAGAAATTCACCATGAGGGCAGCTACCACACAACGTAAGAGAACACACATGCATGCAAATGTTTATTATTGTTAGATCTCCTTTCACACCAGATTGTTAACACTAACTAGGTGATTGTTCCAAGAAGTTTTCAAGGCTTTGCTGCTTTTCTCTTTAGTTTTGTGATCATGACCGGAAGAAAAGCTTAGAGAAGAGTGAAACTTCCCTGGGAGCATCAGCTCCCTCAAGCAAGTGTGTGCAGAGGCAGACACAGGAAAAACATGAGCCTGAAGCATGATGCTGATACCTCACAGATGCAACTTGTGCTTGTCTGGGAAAGCAGCCCTTGTCCACATGTCCAGTAGACAGAAAGACAAGTCAGCTTAAGTCCCCTGTGGCCTGATTAGCCTTGAAATGAAAAGCACTGTATCAGTAATCTCAGCTAGAAGGTCACAAACACTGCTCTTTGGTAATTTAGTGCCCATAGGTGGTAGGAGGAATCCAAGTACTCACTCCCTAAGACAACTGTGTAAACTCTGTTTTCCTGCAAACTGGAGCAATAAAGTAGTTTTCACATAGTCGAGGCTGCTGTCAGGCAAGAAATTGCAGCTGCCTCAGGAAGCCATTTGGCTGTAATACCTCAGTTTTAGTGTACTTTCTAATCTGGATACAGCAGTGGGGGTGAAATCATTCCCTGAGCCAGCTCTTTGTGCTTCGGCCCAGTTCACACCTACCATGTAAACATACTGAGAAAATTGAACTATAAATGCATAGATTTGCTTGACAGATCTGTGTTTCAAAAAATGAGAAGAGTAATCCTAAACAGATGCTTTCAAAATTAATTGCCTGTTTTTCCCAGAATTATACGCTTTCAAGAAGCTCATGAGAGTAAAAAGTTTCTACAGAATTTGAATCAGTGTTACAATATTTGTTGTTAATTTGGCATACTCTTTTTTGATTTGTTTTCCTCCAGCTTTAATTGAAAGAAAAATTTGTCAGAAATAATGTTTTGTATGCTATTCCTTTGCACTGCAATTCTTTTTGCTCTGTGCAAAAGTATTAAAAATGCATTGCATCTAAAATCAATACCAGCTTTTAAATGGGTACCAAATCCTAGAAAAAGGCTTCAAATTATCTGTGCACTGGCCTCTCTCTGGGAAAGATGAAGGTGACACTTTTCAGTCTTTTCCTTTGCAATTGCATTCGGGATTAGGATAATGAGTGCTATCATTACAGACCATAAAAATGTGTTAGTTTTGACTAGAGAAACAGTACGGAAAAACAAATTAGGTAGCAAAGGGAATAATTGCTGAAGTCATGCACTGGAGCTTCCTGTTATGTTTGGTTTTTCTTCTTCCAATTAAATCCAATAAACTAGCAATATCTTCATTTAAATACATAATAATATTAATTTAAATAACCCAAAAAAAAAAAAAAACCAAAAAATTATTAAGTTGTGGCTATACCTGATCTATTATTCAGATGAGTACAAGGACAGGATTTGGACTACACCTGGAATTTACCTCTGCTCTCTTCTAGTGGGTGTAAATAATCTCCATGGAAGCTATTCAGGCTGAGCTCCTTCAAACATGGTTGAATTGGCAGGCATGCTGACAGAGGTATCATCATTTATGGAACCATATCCATTCCCTCTGCTTTCTGCACCCACTTTATGCTGAGGTGAGACCAAGGGCTTCACTGCTTGCTTGAGGTAAGTGAGGGATCTTTCAGGAGACTCGGGGGGGATGGATCTCAGCTTGATTTTGGTTGGGAATTGATACATTTAATGAAGTGTACTCTTAAATAACTTTTAGAACGAAAAAGAGTATTAGCACTTTTCTTTTGTGTTTTTTTTTAATCTGTTCTAAACAAAATCCTGTTCACAGTGCTTCCAGAGTTGTTGCTTGACCTGAGTTCAGCTGTGTGAGAAGTCATTAGTTCTCTAGCTGCTCTCTGCTGAAAGCCTTTGCCACTCAACAATTTCTCAATAGCCAATTGCCCACGGTGCTCAGTCATTGAGAAGTACCAAGAGCAAATGACCATTTGAGCAGCAGAAAGAAAGGAAATAAATGAGCTTTGACTACAGAAAGTATTTAGCTGAGCTCTCTTTTTGTGAATAATAAGCTTTAGCATTGACTAAAAATCAGTATTTCCAGGAGAATTATTATTTCTGTATAATATAGGCATTTTAACTTATTTTACAGAAAATAACCCAAATATTATCATAGGATCATAGAGCAGTTTGCATTGGGAGGGACCTTAATGATTGTCTAGTAGCAATCCCTGCCTTGGGATGGGACACATTGCACTAGACCAGGTTGCTCAAGGCCCCCTCCAATCTGTCCTTAAACACTTTGAGGGATTTGGCATCCACGGTTTCTCTGGGCAACCTGTTCCAGTGTCTCATCACCCTTACAGAAAATAATTTCTTCCTAATATCTAATCCAAATCTACCCTCTTTCAGTTTAAAGCCACTATGCCTTGTCCTGTCACTACATGTCCTTGTAAAAACTTCCTCCCCAGTTCTGTTACAGACCCCTTCTAGGTATTGGAAAGTGCTCCAAGGTCTCCCCAGAGCCTTCTCTTCTCCAGGCTGCACAGCCCCAGCTGTCTCAGCCCATCTTCATGGGACAGCCCTCTGGATTCACTCCAACAGATTCACATCTTGTGCTGGGGGCCCCAGAGCTGGGTGAGCATTCCAGGTGGGGTCTCACCAGAGCAGAGGCTCCCTTGCCCTGCTGACCTCACTGCTTTTGATGCAGCCCAGGACACATTGGCTTTCTGGGCCGTGAGTGCACAGTTTTGGTTCATGTTGAACTACTTGTTCATCCTCAACCCCAAGTCCTTCTCCCCACGGTTTCTCTCCATCAATTCTTTGCCCAGACTGTATTTGTGCTTGGGATTGCCCAGACTCTGGTGCAGGACCTTGCTCTTGGCCTCATTTAACTTCATGAGGTTCACACAGTCTCACCTCTTGAGCCTGTCAAGGTCCTTCTGAGGGGCGTCCTTTCTCTCCAGCATGGCAACTGCACCACCCAGATAAACCCCAATAAAAGAGAGGATAAATCCCCCCCTTGCCCAGCTGGCCATGCTGTGCCTGATGCAGCCCAGGACTCTCCTGGCCCTCCTGGCTGCCAGGGCACTGCTGGCTCATGGTCAACTTGCCATTGACCAGGACCCCCAGGTCCCTTTTCACAGCACTACTTTCCAGTATCTCACTTCCCAGTCTGTCCATACACCCATGTTTGCCCCATGCCAGGTGCAGGTCTCTCTGCAGGGCCTCTCTGCCTTTGCACAAGTCCAGATAGACAGGGGTCAACAGAAAAGCAATGTTATTTTCTCCCCCACTCTCATAAAGTGTCTCAGGTTCAAATACAGTAGTATTGAGTAACTAGTGGACATTTTCTTATGTAAGAAAATCTTTTCAGGTATCAGTCAGAATAGCTGAGCTGCTCTGCAGGAGTGGGAAAATGGAGGCTAAACACACATGCTCTACTATTATCTTTCTGAGAGAAATGGAATAGAAAAGATCTTGACACAAAGAAATCCACCACACTTTTCCTGAATTACAGTAAATACAGACTGTCAGAGTCCACATAATGGTCCTGCCCTCAGGGCATAGGAGTTTTCATATTTCTATCCTTTTCCAGTCTATAAGCAATGGAGAATTAGATAAACTTTGTTGGCTCTGTGCCTCCTACATCACATTATAATGGCTCCTCCAGTAAAAAAATCTCTTAAATATGGTGAGGCTCTAGTATTTGGGAATAGGAAAGAGGTGGATTTTTTCTAATGTTTGACAACTCTCCTAAACAAGTGAATGTTGAGCTTGGACAGAGGCTAAGAGCATCCAGGAAATTGGCAAAATGCTAGTGCTGTAAAGAGCATTCATTTTTTTATTGTTAGCAAACAACAGAAGAAGTGTGACACTGCCAATGCAGCAGAAGTCAGGAAAGGGAAGGAAAGGTCAAATGAAAAAAAAAAGGGAACATGCCAGGGGAGCTTGTGTCTGCTCTGTAATGCCATTAACTGCCATCAAACTCCTCATGACCCTGGATGAGGCTGTGTCTCCTGATGTTTACAGTAAGCCAAGAACCATTTTGAGGAATAGAGAGGGGCATGATTAGTTCAGTATGGCATGGGTACAAAGAAGATCCATAGTCCAATGATCTTTCATTTATAAAGGCAGGTACCACATCTTTGTTCCCTGAATCGTGTGTATTTGCTGTGTGTGCCAAAATCTACCGAGTTCTGCATGGAACAGAAAAACAAAGAGAAAACGTCCTATTTATTTTGTCTCAATCATGATCTGCTTTTGCACACTTTTGGCAACTGCAGAATATGAACCATCCTCCAAATATGGTGTTTAGATCAGAAAGTTTTATAGTTAAGGATTTATTTGAAAATCAGCTTATCAAAATCAATTAAATTTTTGAGTTGTCTTTAGTTCAGTATCAGTTACTGGGAGGTTAAAGGAAGAGTAAGAGGAAAGCTAAAAACCTCAGAAGAGGTCTTGGGGAACTCAAAGTGACAATGGGAAACTCTAGAAGTGCAAATAAAAGTATGGTCTTTGCCTCCTTCAGGCATATCTTGCTCTTCCTACACCTTCTTCAGACTCCTCGTTCCCATCAGTGGAGCACCTATCAGCACTATCCTTTGGGAGATGCAGCTCATATGGTCTGGTTTTCTCCATTACAGCTGTGAAGGGCATTGACCTGAGATTGCCTCACATGCTTATCAATGTTCTTGCAGTCTAATGGGAATTTTGATGAAAGATTGGGAGCATGATAAAAGGAGTATTTTTTTCTTCCCATTGAAATTGAGTAAGAAAGCGAAGGGTAGCAAGAATGCAGTTAATGCTGAAGGGTCTTTGAAATTTATTTGTGGGATGACATTGCCATGAAAATTAAGTTTTGTACATTTGTTTGTCTGATCAGATAGCTTTAAAATCGAGTATGTGTAATATATATATATATATATATTTGTAAATATTCCTAGAATAAAAATTTCTAGAGAAGAGATTTTTCTTAACAGTTGTGAAACCAACAATCATTTTGGCCTTCTCCCGATTGTGCTTTTATTATTATTGTGCAAGTGTTTATACTTGGAAATTTATTTACACTGTTAATCATGCTTTACCTCCAGTTACATCTGCAACTACCAGTGTACATAGGAACTCACTATATATTTTAAGATAATTTATCATTTAATTTACGACTCTGGAAAAGAAGTTGCAATGTTTTGTTCATGACCTTTTTTGAGAGAGAAAATGTTCTGTTTGCTCAGTTAAAGCTAGAAGTATTAAAGCTATGTGTTATCTGAGTATTTGTTTATCATTTTCAAATTGATCATATAGTTGAGCACAGACCTGAACTTTAGCTTTTTAAATATTTAGTGTCTTAGAGCCCCTACTCACAAGTACTGTCTTTTGGCATATGAATCAATCTTTTAGTGACCTAGGTCCTATGGAGAGGAAGAAAAAACACAACCTGAACTTTCATGTAGGGGCTTCAGCAAAAGCCATGTGCAACATTCAAAATATCTCCAGCCTTGGCCATGGTTTGGTTGTCTTTCTGTGTAATCAGTTTATCTCTGGGAGCCAAAACTCACAACATGGTAAAGTAAAACATTTTCAAAGCATTGTAATGTGTTGTGTCAGTAACCTTGCTTGACTTAGAAAACTGTTCACATTTTGCAGTTCAATATCTCAAAAATCCATTAGCTGTTAATTGACTCAAGCATTCTTCTTTTGATAACCTTCAGTACTTAATATAATAAAACAAAGAAGATGCTATTAATAATTGAAATGTCCTATAAATTGATATTGTTACATATTAAACATAGCAACTACATTTAGATCAGGAAAGCTAATTGTAAATGTCTGCTATAGCCTTTGGTTACTGAAATCCTAGATTGCCTATGTATTTGCCTGAACTGTTGATTTCAGAGTTATAGAAAGCTTCTATAGACTCACCATTTGTGCATCTGTTTTTCTCACAACCTCAAAAAGGCACTGGCTGAAACGGGAGAATTCAGTTATACAAAATAATATTTAACTCAATAAAACAACAAACAAACTGGAATGTTCTGGCAAATAACCAGCATATTTCCTGTTTTACTCCTAGCTTCAGCAGAGAGTTCTCTTAATTGAAAGGGGTGAACAGGGCTTGCCTGAATGTGTTTCCCTTTTTGGCAACGCTATTGATCCCAATACACTGAGTTTTGTGGAGAGGCTTTGCTGGGCTTTGTTGAACTGAGTCTTGATAGACAAGATGATCTGTGCATTAACTATTCCATTTTGATAGAAATATTCATACTTACAGGAGACATTCCTTATGAAACATTGTTTCCTCAAAATGATTTATCCATCATTGTTTCCTGTGCATGCAGACTGTAAGTACTAACAAGTTTCATGGAAAAAACCTCTCTCATTTTGTCTAAATGCTCTTTTAATCAAACACCCTTAGAGTTTTTATCTTTTGGAGGCAAAAAAACAAGACAAAACTAAAACCCAAATCAACTTTCAAGAATGGTTTTTAAAAATATTTCCATTCAAAATACTACTTTCGAGTTGAGTTCTTCTTAGATGTCAAAATATTCTAAGCTCAGATGTATTTATTTCTGTTTCTGCAAAAGCCTCACACACTTTAATTTCTCTGTTTGGATGCTCTCCAGTGTTGTCCAAGAAGAAATATGGGTTTTCCATGTGTGTGTTAGTATTCTAACAGTCTACTGTGAAATTGTAATAAATAAAAAAAATAAATGGCAGTCTGGCTGTTGCTCAAATTTGCCATATGCAGAATGCCATGCAGTCCCAGCTCATACTGCCATTTAAGGTAGTTCCTACCTTGAGGGAAGTTCTGCTCCAGGGCAAAACAAAAACATTGCTGTAAATCCATTTACTCTGTTTACTGATTTTCCAATTCTAGTAAGGAAGCAAGCTCTATTAAGTGGAAAAAGCCAGACAATTATGCTATGGAGGATTTTAGCCTGAATATTTTAGAAGGGGCTGAAGGAGTTGGGTGCCTAAGCTCCCTTACCTGTCTCAGGATATTACGCACCACCACGTGTGAAGCAGAGATCTGTTTGACACCACCTTAGTTTCCCTATCAAAATATGGAAATGTGGGATCTGTTTCCAAGGATGCAGCAGCTATTTCCCTTCAAATGCACCAGAGCAGAGGACTGATGTGTAACAGCTCCGAAAAAAGAAGTAGTAGTTATGAGGCTTGTTTCTGGAGTTGTTAAGGCTGCATGGCATCAATTTCCTAAGTAACTGCAGTTATCTGCAAATAAGGGCAATTCTTAGGTTTGAGCAGGACTCTAGGAGCTCCTCGACTGCAGTGGCCTTAGGCCTTAGAAGTATTCACTGCTATGGCCTTAACTTTGGGGCTGTTTTGGTTTTTTTGGGGTTTTTTTTTGTTTGGTTTGTTTTTTTTTTTTTTTTAAGAACAGGAATATTTTTATTAAGTATAATCTTGTTACCAGATAATTTATTTTGCAATGAAGTCCATGGACAACTACAACTTTGCCTTTATGAAGTTTTCATGAGAACACACAAGTAACGTATTTAGAGTTCATATGTTTCATCCAAAAAATACTGTGAAAAAATATAGTATTTTTCTTTGCAATTTGTCAACACAACATGAATATTAACCAAGAAAATGGTATTAAGGAACTCAGTTTGCTTGACATTTTTCACTTTGTCAAAGAAGCAAACAAAATCCTAAGCAAAAGAGAAAGCAGACCTTTGTGGTTCTCACATCTCCTTAAAAAAACTAACCAAATCAACATCCCCCAAAATTTACAGTACCTGTAACCTTTGCTTTCTTCTCATTAAAAAAAAAAATTGATACGGGCAAAAAAAAACACCAAAAAAAAAACACCCCAAAAAAAAAAAAATAAACACAAACCAACAATTTCTAACTGTAGAAGGCAAAATGCAATGTGCATATAGACTGTTGCAGAATATGTTAGAAGCTGCATTTCTCTTGTGGTAAAATACAGTTTAAAATTGGTAAGTAATTGTGTCTATTTTGAGGTGTTGCTTCCAACTTTCATTGACATATTTATTTTAATTAGATGAAGTTTATATTACAACTCACACGGTGTTTGAAATGAAATAAGATATTCTGGTTTTGTCAACAGATGACTTTGCCATCTTTCAAGGGATCTCTATTGTGGGTGATTAATGCCAGGTTAGTTCCTAGGTAATGACAGTAAATTTCAGATGTAGATCTAATTTTATTTCAGGCAGTCTATGTTAGCACATGTAGCTGTCTGTCACCAGCAAGCAGTCATTCTCAAAGAAAAATTCTTCGAAATCCTGTGTATCTCTTATCCTGTACCTTAACTCTTGTTCAGAAATGTTAAAGAATTTCATTAGACTGCTGGCAATTCCATTCAAATCACAATTCCAAGACATCTGGAGTCAAAGTAATTACTTACCACTAATAACTGCAGACATCTACTAATTTCCAATGTGTAGATACAATACCATCAGTAATAGGTAATTCAGTGCTCCTACCTTCTTCATGTAGGAGTCTGTATTTACAAAAGTCAACCTGGTACACTGAGTCAGTGTGCAGGAAATGTAATATTTCTCTTATTAATGTTTGGTGAAAAACTAGACTTTCTAGTCCCTTCTTATGCTAGGATGTTGTCACAGTTTGGGATTCATCTTGTTGAGGTAGAAGTTGACTGCCTTTTGTCTTTAAGTATGATACATATGAATGCATTCCTAAAGCTATATAATATTGAAGACTAGTGAGGCAAATTTCATTTTTCACTTGGACTTTGTTTTGTATTTTCCTCTCCTTTTTTTTTTCCTTGATAGCAGTGTAACTAAAGCCAGAACTTGTACAGTCTCTTTTCATGGCCAGAATATACTCTGTGTAATTCAAGCTGCTAAGAAACTTTTACTAAAGCTTTTAGGGAAGTTTGTAGAAATTTGTCATATCCCTCTTAGGGTAAAAGCAGGAGTAGCACTCTATTCAGACCTTTGCACTTTCTTCCATCACTTGTACTTCCTTTGGTTTCATTCTGGCACACTGTGGGGGAGTTATAGGATACCACAGGGAAATCAATGCTGCTTTGAATAGTTTTAGTGGGGGCTATTGCAGAATTTATTTGGGATAGTAAAAACAGGCATATATACTTCAGGCACTGTTTCCCAGCTATGTACAACTGAAAGATTTTCTAACCTATCTGGGAAACAGAAGCAAAAAGCCTGAGGTCAACCTAACACAATACAGAGAAGAGTAAATTTGATTGTTTCTTAGATTTTTTCTTAGTTTGCTTTATATTTTGTAGATGTTTTGCAGACTGTCATTTGGTGTCCAGTGAATAATCAACGCTTTATAGGCTAAAGATTCGGTTGAACTTTTATAACCTATATAGTACCAATCAAAAATATCAATCTGTTGATAATGTTTTAACTGTGCCCTTGTGAAAGACAAAGAAAGAGCTCAGTAACGATTTTAGGGGCTACAGAATCACTGAAGTAATTAGTCTAGGTTGTAAATATCTATGTGGTATCTGTGGTTAAACTCTCTTTGAACAAGTGCAATTTCATGTGACTGAGTGGTAAGGACCCAAGAGAGCCAAAATGAACTGCCTTTTTTTTTTTTTTTTTTAAGTATATGGAAAAATAGCAACTTGGTAAAAATGGACCAAATGGCAAACCAAAAAAAAACCTCAAAGGAATCTCTAAGGAAAATCTGAAAAAGTACATTAGATCTAGTCCTATAGTGCTGACCTAGATTTAATGGTTCTTCACAGTACTTGACTCTACTGTGCATGGGGAGAATTTGTCAGGTGCCTGAAAGGGTCAATGTACTCTTTCTGCATTACCATTCTATAAGGGGCAAGGTGCATTATATAGGGTGCAAGGCACCCTGCCCATGGAAGGGTGGTGGAAGCAGCTGACCTTTAAGGTCCCTTCCAAACGAAACCATTCTGTGATTCTGTGTTTCTGTGAAGGTTGAAAGAGTGGAAAGGTGGATAAGGCCACCTTTGGCATCTGCTTTGCTGCCACGGCTAGTAAAATAGCTCTGAATGAAAACATCTGTGAGCTTGAGTGCAGCCAAATACAATCAGACAAGAACTAGACAGCAAACATATCTGCTATATTTGTGACCTTTCATATACATTCATATCCAAGCAGCAAATTCAGAAAAGCGCTGTTTATTCATGCTGCATGCAAAAAGAGGGCAAAAATGGAATGAAATTATTGGTAAAAAGAGGTAAAACAGTGAATCAGTCATCTGATGAAGAAATATATCAGAAAGCAAGACCAAGGGTGCAGGTACTAAGAAAATGTTTGCTAATGGATACTAACCTCTGCTGTGTTGAGTATGTCTGGAAGTATGTTTATTTTCAGTTAAACTGATGCAGAGGGCATTATGTATATCCATCCTTCTTAGAATATGCATGATCAATTATGCAATCAGGATATTTTTCATAGAATATCTAAAGAGTTTTAAAGGTAAAAATTTTCATGTGTTGTCTTAATTCTTAATTACATTTTGTGTATAAAATTTTCTTCACATACAGTATCAAATGCAGAAAGATATTTTCATGCCTGCTCTCTTCCATGCAATCTACCTGCTCCTCTGCCTGCTGCTCTTGCCTTCTGCTTCAACCTGCCTTTGCCAACAAACTTCCCATCCTTCTCCCTGGACCACTGCAAAGCAGGCAGTCACAGCCACAACCGACTACAATTAACTGCCTTCCTCAGAAATCCTCGGGCTTTGTTTGCCCTTTGTTAGCCCTTTGCCTAGCTATGGATTTTTCATTTAAAAAATAGTTCCTTTTAATAATGTCATAGAAGTTCCACTATATATATATATAAATAAATATAAATATATATATACTGGGAATTTGTTATTTTTAAAGAGACCTAAGCTCCAGCACAAATAGTGAAGTGAAGTCTGGACAGTATTTGTGACAAGATAACCTAAGAATATACATAAATGAAAAAACCTCCCATCCAGAATATATAAAGACATAAATTCAGCTTTCATGCTTTCAAGTATTTCAGAGGTGTTACATAAGAGTAAGAAAATTAAAAAAAAAACCAAGTTACAATAAAATGTTGGGGGTTTTTTTTTCACAACTGATAATAATAGTATTGATTTTATATCCCACACAGCTCTCAGAATTTTATCTCTGTGTTTTCTAAGAAGCAAAATGATTACAGCTTTTTCCATTATGCAGGCTATTGTGAAACTTAACCAGTTATTTGTACTTTCTCTGGTGCTTAATTTGCAATTTTTAAGCCTCTGCTATTTGAAATTCTCATTGGATTTCTCATTGAGCCTTCTCTTCCTAAACATCCACAGGCTCTCAGGTGTTCCAAAATGATCTTTTGGAACAATATCAAGACTATTTCCTGAAAAAAGCTGATAATACCTGATGTCTGCCTTTTTTTTTCTATTTCTGGTTCCTTTCTTGAGATTCAAAACTACCTTCAAATTGATTTTTTTTTCTCGATTTGTTCCTCTGGTTGGTTGGACACAAGCTAAGAATCCTCTGTAAAGCACCAGAGCAGAAAAGTGTTTGGGAAGAGTACATCAATTTTGTCAGGTAACACTTTCAATCAGGCAGGCACTGAGATTTAGGAACAAGAGTCAGCCTTATTGATCATGCCTCCATTTTCTTTCATTGCTTTGATTTTTTCCCATGAATGACAGACACATTTCCTTGTTTTTTTCTCCCTTCTTCTTACATCCTCAAGGAGAATCTGTGAAGAGAATCAGGTGTTTCTTTTCATCTCTGAAGGCCTCTCAAAATCATGTGGAGGAAAGATTTTTTTTTTTCCTGTGGGTAAGTGAATATATTTACTGTGATTAAATATTCTCTAGTAGAATCCTGCTTGGTACAAAGTGTTCAGTAAGGGCAGAGGAAGTACAAGAATAAACAGTAAAGAAAATAACTGTTCTGGATTGCAATTGTAGTCTCTTTTCACAGCTCTGGGTTGGATGTCTCAGAGGCTGATACACTACATCCTAAAGCAGGTAATTGCTTTTCCCAAAAGTGATGCACTGTTAGGAGTACTACCGGCTGTTTCTCTGAAAAGGGCTCATAAATGCAATCATAAGAGGTGTAAGAAAAGAAGGCCTGCCTTCCTTCTAGCAAAATTCTGAATCTGTCTCATGAATTTTTACTCACTTGCTTGATATTAAGAGTTTCCTTGCCCTGTGTGTTCTTCAGTTCTCTTTTCCTCACTGCTCACACCATGGTATGTAATTCCTCCCTTTCTTCTCCCTTACCCAGTCTCAATGGACAGTTAAATGTTAGTGTAGCTCTGGGAGAAAAACTCTTGTCTGCAAGCAAGAATTCTCATCATTTATGACAACTGTCAAAACTTCAGGCATAGTGGTTTCAAAAGTCTTTGCTGATAAAAGCTCCCACTTATAATAAAGTCTGACCTGTGTGAGTGGTACAGTGAATTTTTGAGCTTAGCTTCCATGCCTGAGGGGTACCGCAAATCCGGTGCCTCTGAGAATTTAAGGACATGATGACTTGTGCCAAGAGACTAGGTTTCTTCCATTTTGGGGTAAAATTCAGCTTTTTGTAAAATGTCAAACCTCATAAAAATGCCAGACAGAAAATATTTTGATGAAGTCAATTGACATGTTAAGAAACTGAATGCTTCTTTGAACAGGTTTTTTTCTTTCTCGGTAAGAACGTACTTTTTTGAAATGAGTTGTGGCTGTCAAGTCATGAAGTTACGTCAAGTTATGAAGCACTTCCTCATAATAAATAAAGCATAATGGGGATAAAAAAAAAAGAAAAAAAAAAAGAAGATGGTTTTCTGAAAGGTGTTTCTTCTGGCTTTCTTCAGTGGGGGAGTTTTGCCAGTTTAATGGTGGACTGTGCTCCAAGTCACCTGTCAGTGGGCCCAAACAGACATGAAGGAAATTTGCTACATGTTTTTGTTAAAGCCTAAACACTGTGTTTCTTGCATTTCATGACTGCTGTTGGCAGCCCCTTTGGTCTGTGGGATTAGGAGTAGATACCTTCACATTGGTGTAGAACTGTTTATTCTTTTCCTAATTAATCTGTAAGCAGCTTGTACTATTTCAGCATAATGTATTGTTCTGCCAGAGCCTACAGATCTAATCTTAAAAACTTTATTTTAATATTGACATAGAAAAGATGTTATTGCAGTCATAATTCTTATATGATTGGCTACAATTTTTCTGCTTCTATTTATGCTCCAATGAGTGGCTATATTGCACAGTCTTTAAACATGGTTGTGTAATTTTTGTCTTGATTCCAGAAGCCATCAAAAGTGAAAGATGCATGCAGTGAATTAGATATCAGACCTTAAAACATAAACTTCAAAAGCTGCCTGATCTCTTAGTGATTGGATGTAAATGTCAAGCCTAAAAAAACCCAACAAAGCAGTATTGTTTCCCTCTTAAAAATAACTCAGGACTTGAACTGAGAGTCATGAGATGGCTATCAATTTCCCCACCTATTTTATCTATTGGGCCTAAAACAAAGGAGAGCAGGAGCGTCTTCAGTTCATTCTTCCATGGCTAGAGAAGCCACCAGGAATGCAGGGAACAAATAATGAAATGCCACAGGTGCTTGAGGGGGCATAAAGATTGGGTCATGTTTTTCACTGTGATGCCCTTAATTCCAAGTAATGTGGTATTTCATGGTTGGCATTCCCTCAGCTTCTGTTACTGAAACTATTGTAGGTCACATTAAAAAAAAAAAAGTATTTCTTTTCAGAGTGAAAATACAATGGGTACTTTGGTAGTAGGGGTATGTGGCATGCTTATTCAGTAATGAAGGAGACCTTGGTTTCTGTTTCAGGTAATTTTAAATCTTTTTATAGAAAACTTAGAGAAAGCAGCTGGTGAGATGGAGAAACACATATTGATCTTCAGAGCAGTCTACAGCCGTATGACTGAGCTTGAATGTTGGAGAAATAACCCATCATGAAAGAGAAAGATTTGAAAGTAACCCAGAACTGGGAAAATTTCTTCAGCTGTCAGGGCAGCATTATTCCAAAGAACAACCCACACAAATCAAACTGGTTTGTATATCTTGAGTGATGACACTTAACTGGTGCTCTTAACCGGCATCTTTGATATTAAAATGCTCTGTGCATATATAAAATATTTTGTTAATAAGCAGAGCTGATAGACAAAAGAAAACAGTTCTTGCATTTATTTTGCTTTAATGCAAAATTCTGTTTCCCAAGCTAGGAAATTGGGATGAAACCATTCCTACTCTTTTCTTCCTTCCTCCATGTTATTGAGAACATTTTGACCTGGACAAACAGCTTTACAGAGACACTAATGGCTGAACGTAGAGAGCAGACTCATCCAGGCACAGGAGTCTGCAGGAAAAGATAGGATGAGTTCCAGACACTGAAGCTCTTAAAAGTGTCAGACTCCTGACAAGTGATTTCAGTGCCTGATCCTGCTGCATGTGAAGTGATGCTTTAATTTGCAATTGAATGACAAAGTCCTCAAATCATCCTTATCTCCTGAGTAATTGAAGAAAGACTCTGCAGTGTAAAAAACTAATTATAATTCTTCTGTGTCATTTTGCACCTTTCCAAAGGAATTTGTTATCATTACGTTGCTCTCTGGCATATTTTTATTAGCACTGAGCTACAAATATGAGATGCACACCTAGATTATGTGCTTGTATTTACAGATGAAATGGGAGATGAAAAAGAGAATTCATATTGCATCTGAGCCAATTCTGCAGAGCCTCTCTGCCATTGATCTTTACACTTTATAATAGTTTCTTTCAAGCTCTGATAAGAAAATAAAATATGACCATTCTTTGTGTTATTTGTTGCTGTCCATATCAGAGGAAGAGATTACTTTATAGTCATTTTACAAGTGGAGATTAATCTAATAAAATAATTAGAGTAAGTTAAGATCTTAGACGAGAATCTTTGAAATGGGAGACAGAATATTTTTTTTATGTCTGGTGTGCATCTCTGCATTTCCTGAAGCTGGAGAATGCTAATTTTTGAGCACTTCTTGCCATGTTAGAATTGAAAAACAGAGCTGGAAGCCTTTCTAAAGAATGATTTCTTTACTTTAGGAATTTAAGAAAGGGACACTGGTAACTGAGACTTTCATTGGTAGAAAGTAGATTGCAAATTATGGCAGCTTTTACGGAATTATCTGCACTGCACTGCACGTGCAGTGGGGTAAATCCACTGATATGCTATGGGTTATCCATTCCATTTTGGCTAAGCAAAGGAGCATTCATGATTGTTAATTTTTTTTTCCACAGAGTATGTGACAGAAAGTAAGACATACCAGCATATTCTCTGTATTATTTGTGATATAATTCTAGAAGTTACCATAGGAATACAGCGCACACAGAATTGAAACCTACAAGGAATGAGGAAAAAGGTGAGAAAGCATCAGGGTCTGAAGGAATCTGAGGTCTTTCTTCTGGAAGGGAGTTATAATGGTGGAGCTCCATGGCCTGATGTACCTCAAGTCTCAACTTGTGGCTGGATGTATCAAAGGCTGAATTTAAAGTAGAATGTGTTAACAGTGGAAGCATAGGAATCCCTTTGTGATTCTTTGGATCATGACCTGAAACATGTTCCAGCTTGAGTTGTGGAGCTTTGGGGCAGAATACAAACATATATTGGATCTAAAGTATTTTATTTTTTTCTTTTTTATCTCTTTTCTCTGCATTAAATGTTTACACTGATCTCAGCCCCTAGACTCTTGAACTCCAGATATGTTCTGGATGAGTCCTGTTTTCCTTTACTGTCATTCTTCCTTGGAGATAAAGCTGCAGTAGGGCTTTATTTTAGTTTATAATGATAAATTATGTATAGTGTCCCCACTTTTTCTGCTGCTTTTAACAATTACCTGTGATAAATTTACACCACATTTTGTTGCTTTGTGATCATAAGGCTGTCATGCAGTGGCTTGTCTGCATTCCCTAGGGAATTTGGTCTAAAAGTCATCCCTTGTTCTGGAAGTCTATGTCTAAAATAAGTTTTGGTTGCATGAAGAGAGATATTTTGTTCTTCACAGGGACTTCTTCCTGAGTGACAGCATTGTCTACATGTCTGTGCTGCATTGGTCGATATGCATAGATACATATAAGAACATAAAAGAATGAACCAGAAGTTAAAAATGTTTGATTGGTTTGGGTCTTAAGGCTTCTACTTTTGTAAATTCATGACCACCAAGAATCAGGCTGTGAGCAATATTGCTCAGTGCAGAGAGGAAGCACTGAAAGGGAATAGGAGCCACTTTGTGACCCTAGTGATGTTTATATCCTTTATATTCCAGATGTTCTGAGGTATGGAAATAGTTTTTCTGTCAGTGAATGACAGCTCCATTCTCCTGGGCTGAGGAAATTCTGCTTGGCTATATCCTGAATCACGCCCACTTCAGGGCCCTACCTATGGAAATGGATGGCTTTGTAAAGTGCCTTGTACGTACAGTAGCTGGGGATTTGGTTTTACCTTATTTAGTCTTAGAAAAGATTTGGTATTTGTGGATTTGATAATCCAGTTGAGAACTACACCTTTGGACTTGTTTGAATTTGTGTTAATTTTCTTTTCATGCTTTATAATCAGTTTTATTGATTGGGGATGGCAGATTTAGCTGTACCTTAAATTTGAAAATGATGCAGACTAAATCAAATCAAAATAATTTCTCAATTATTTTTTTGTTTGTTTGAGGGTAAGCAGTATAATATTTGCCTCATGGAAGTGATAGGTCTCTGCACAACTGCCACAGTGTATATACTTTTTGGTAAATATGGATGGTTGTAAAGTGAAGTAAACTTCAGTATACTGTTGAGCATGAACACATAATCTTTTAGAATTAATGATTTCTGAAATCTGAATGATGGTGACTTTGGAAAACTTCCATTGTTTAACCCCAGTGGGCAACTCAGCCTCCCACAGCCACCTGCTCACTCTGTCCTGACTGGTTGAGGGAGGGAATTAGAATAATAACTAGAAAAAAACTCCTGGGTTGGGGTAAAAACAGCTTAATAGGTAGAGAAAAACTCATGCACACAAACAAAGCAGAAAAAACAATCCAGTCACCACTTCCCATGGGCAAGCAGGTTCAGTCATCGCCAGGAAAGCAGGGGTCCTTTACCTGTAAAGTGGCTTGGAAAGACAAACCCTGTCACTCCAAATGTCACTCCTTCCTTCTTCTTTCCATAGCTATGTATGCTGAGCATGGTTCTGTATGGTGTGGAATGTCCCTTGGATCAGCTGGGCTCATCTGTCCCCACTGTGTCATCTCTCACTGTTGTACCACCCCAGCCTCTTTGCTGGTGGGGTGGGGGGAGACAGAGAAGAGGTCTTGGCCCTGTGTAAGGAGTCCTCTCTGCTCAGCAGTAAGGAAAATGCCTTTGAATTATAAACAGCATTTCTGGCACAAATACAAAACATGCTCCCGTACCTGGGAAGGAAATTTACTCTATCCAGCACAAAACCAAATGACTCATGCACCTGCACCCCTAAATTTGGAGAAAGTGCTGCACATATCTTTGTCTCATCAGTACAGGGCAGATATATATGCATGCCATCACCATCACATGATGGATGAGGAATTGATTAAAAGGTTACCACTGCTATGACATCTTGTTCCCAAGATAAGTGGGACAGGAGGTACATTCCCTCTCCTCTCCCCCTGTGATAATGTTAGAAGGGTGATAACCAGCCCTTGGTTCAGTTCTTCTGGGCAAGAGAACATTCCCTGGGACTATCCTGTGTTCTGCTTTCCACCCCACTTCAGGGCAACATAGGTCATTCTGAACCAGGCTCATGCACTGCTGACAAAGTTAATAAAGCAGATTATATGAAGATGAAGTTTATATCTTGTTATTACTTTATCTCTGAACAGCCTTTGCCTCTCAGATGCACAGTGATTTGGGTTGAATTTAAAGGAAATGGGTCAAATTAATGAAAAATATTCAAGAATCTGGCCTTATTACACAGCTGTCCTCAATCTGGGTGCTCTGCTAGACCGTTCTTGCAAATGATTCCCTGAGCAACTCTATCTCTGTCTCCCTGTATCTCTGTGCAAGGCCCCCATGTTACGTGCCTTAGATTGAATGACGTGACCACCTCTGCAAATCTGCTATAAGGATTGCTGAGCAAAACTGGAGATAGATATGCCCTGCATAGGTGAAAAAGATATTTATTTCTATTTTTTTTAGACCTTAATCCATCTTTTCGTAGTTCTCAGAGACTCTGGGTTGCCTCATGCCTAATAGTTGCTGTGGTACAATAAATAGTGAGGAACTGTTGCTGCTAAAATATTAAAAAATTGTTATTATTCCTGAAAAGTCTTGGTTTTGAAAAATCAAAGGCCAGTGGAGATATAATACATAGATATTGATCATTAAATTATTTTTTATGAGCCTTGTTTTAGTCAGACAGTGACTTGAAAGCTGAAAAACTGATGAAATAGCTGTGTCTTACTGTGTTTTCGTGCTTGTATATGAGGAGCATTGATTTATACCAAGAATTTCAGCCAGCTTCCATCATGTTGTAGACTCTTCTTGTCACTCAGTAATGACTTTCTTATCACATAGGACCAGAAGAGCCCTTGTCAATATTGTCAGATAGGAGCAGTCTCTGGTACTGTGGGTCACGAGCCAGCGCTGCCTCTTCTGGGTGGTTTTGTTGTCAGCTTGGCTCTTCTGGAACATTTCTCATCCAAGCAGATTGGAGATGCCTAAACCAATCAGGGAGTTCACAATAGCCCCCATTCTGGTTATAGGCAGAGATTTTAGGGTCACTGGTAGCACCAATGCACTTAATGTTTTTCCTCAGCATTGCCATCAAGAGATGTCTCACAAAAATTTTGTCCCTGATGCCACTAATCACAGGCAGCAATGTTCCTCTCATGATCTCTGAAACTGGAGCAGGATTGACATGTTACAGATCTGTTCACTTGTGTTGTTAAAATCTAGGTCACTCGGAGGTGACAGGTCTGGCTAGTAGAAAGCTGTGGAGGGAATATTAAGGAATTAATTTTCAGTATGATTCTCTGTATAGGGCAGTAATGCACAAAGATAGATAACTGAAGTCTAAATAGAAATTATTTTGGCCTTGTGTGTGAAAGTGCATTCAGAAGCCCGTCACTATTTAGTGCATCAATATTTAATATACCTAGTT
Source organism: Dicaeum eximium (assembly GCA_013396995.1). Lineage (NCBI taxonomy): Eukaryota > Metazoa > Chordata > Aves > Passeriformes > Dicaeidae > Dicaeum > Dicaeum eximium. The sequence continues at coordinate 1,364,639 of VWZP01007619.1, read as the reverse complement.
ATATTTTAAGGGAATTTTGCAAGAGATGTTCAGCAATCTGTTTTGTTACACACCTGCCTGGCTTGGCAATGGAGCTGAGTCAAGCAGACACCTCCTGCACTGACCACTGGCCTCCAAGTGATTTTCTGCACAGCAGAACATCTACTATCCAACCTAGAGGAGAAATCCAGTCTATTTCTTGAGTAGGAAATCATGTTATGAAGAACATAGAGAAAAAAATAGTGATGTTTTCAAAAGAACCAAGATTTAATCTCAGTGATTTTAATGTCCATGTCTGGGCCGTTGCCTCTCAGGAAGACTGCTCTGCCCTCACTTACCATTGTTATGTATTCATTGCATATTTACTAGCTTGACCTTAACTCCAGACTCTAGCAACATGGTTTTGTTGAACTACTTGAGTATTTGGCCAGCTTGTCCAGAATGCATCAATAATTGTAGAATATATTCATAGTATCATGGAATTATATAACCCGAGAAGGTAATGTGAGACTGCTCTGGATCAAGTGCTCCACTCCCTTTTTTGCTATCAGTATAATTATTCATCATGTTAGATCTTCCATGTGGGTCAAGTGGTTTAGTAGCAGCTTGATTCTCAGGTTCTACTCATATTGGCAGTCCGTTGTCAGGACTCTTGTCAAGTCCAAGGAACAGAGATTTAGGCTTAGACACGGGAGCTCTCAGTTTTATTTCTGTCTTTGGCAGTGCCTTGGAAACTGAAATTATGAAACTAAGCTTCTGTCTCTCTGGTTTCCTTTCCCTCCCATCTTTCTGTGCTTTGCAAGTTAACTGTGGCTTTATACTCTTGGCAGTGGCCATTTCTGACTGGCATAGGAGGATACCCTGGGGAAGGACCTTGGATGTGATGGTGTGAGATGCTGTGGCTCAGGTGAAAGGCTTGTGGGGTGTGGCAGGAGTGGCTCCCCCCTCCCAGCATGGGGCTTGTGCTGTGGCTCTCACCACGTGTTACAGGCACGCAGCATTTAATCCCGGCTGCTCTCACCTCCAAGGCACTAAGGTATTGTAAATAACAATCACAGGGTCCTTTCCTCTGAGAGCTCAAAAATGTGTTGCTTTAACACTGCAGAAGCTGACAAGAGCGTCTGTATCTTTGTTCTTGTGGCTTTGGTGTGTTGGATGAGGTTTACTCCTGGGACTGTAAAGTTGGTTGAAAAAGGCTTTTTAAGGAGTTAGCTTCATAGGATTATTTTAATCACAATTCAGCTTTTAAGGTACACTGGTTGCATTTAGTATTTTGAATTATGTTTAGTGATTGGTTTTCTGCTTGTGCATACTTATTTTTATCATGAGTTTTGCTCTGTATTTATAATGCCTGGGGTGCTTTCACAGACAGGTGCTACATAAATAAAGTATATTCTTATTTTAATAAGCTGCAGCAGGACAGCAATTAGAAAATTCCATATGTTCCTATTACCTTTTTAATTGTTCATATTGCCACGATTTACTCTTCAGGGAGAAAGGTAGAGTAGAAAGGAACTTCCATGTAGGAAAGAGAACCTGCCACCCTCTTCCATATGCATACTGAAGAAATATTTCGCTAAAGACATTAAAATAGATGCAATAGGTATACAAATATATATCAAATCTTTGTCTTCCTGTCTCTTGCAATATTGTGGAAAGGGTAAGGAGCAGCATCTAAATGTGTGGCTAATATGGGAGATTTCGGGAATATGGTGAGACCAGTTTAATGATGGCAATACAGCCATGCAGGAAAACATTTTGTGCTGTGATCAAAATGGTTGTCATGAGCACACAGATAGGAGTATTTCCATTATGCCTTGCATTAAACACCTGAATCAAACAATTATGAAGGGTCAGAAATATTCTGTTAGCTGATAGTCTTCTGGGTATTTGATATTGCTGCAAACCTCTGTACTTCCAAAAGCAAGCTGGTTTTGAAAGAAAAAGTATCAAAATAAGGGGGATTGGAACTAAATTATCCTTAAGGCCCTTTGCAACCCAAATAACTCTTATGATTCTATGAATATTTAAAAGATGAGGAAAAAACCCAACACATCAAATCCTGTTTCCAGCTGGAATGCCAGAAATCTCTTGAGAAATTCTGTTTTTCTGTGATTTCCGCTGATAAATAGAAAGTTGTAGTGGTACAGAGCTGCAGGTGTCAGGCTGCAGCAGCAGTCATGTAGCCAGAGCCTTGGCTAAATGTCCTGGGGCTGACTCTCAGCTCCACAGTGTCTGGCAGTACTGGTGCCCCTCCAGCAACCACTTCACTGCTGCTCTCTCTTTTTCTTCTTCGACCAGTGACTGAGTGTGTATTTTTATGAGTGTATAGTAGAAAGCAGTCAAGATCTAAACTGATGTCTCAGCTCAACCAGAATTCAAATAATCACTTAGATATTTAGCTATTGTAAAAAATAATAATGAAGATGTTTTCTGGAGGAAATCTATGATTCCTGTTTTGAGTTTCTGACTCAGTCTGGATTTTTTTCTTTATTTATACTGATATATTCAGACCAGATTCTGGTACTTTGGACACAGTACTTCTGTTTGGCACATTGTGAACATGAAAAACTAAATAGACCTAAATTTATCAAAAGCTATGTCTTTGGAGGTCAGAATATGAAAATCAGTCACCTTTTTACATACAATTTCAAGTGTAGTAAGGCATGCATGTAGGCATGCCTACACAGCAATTCTGTTCTACAGGAGAATGTATTTCATTTCCACTGGAGCTCTTTTCTTGAAGGTTTTCTTTTTTTTTTTTTTCCCAGCCATCAGAATTTTTTGCATTAACTCTGTAATATTTACAGTGTGAAAGGTGCCTAAGGCATTTTGTTGTTTTTGCAAACTGAGATATGTATTTTCACCAGAGAACAAGATTTCTGTTACTTGCTGGAGAATAGACTCCTGCTTGGAGACATTAGTCTCCTGCAGAAGGGGCTTGGGCTTGTCTGCCTGTTGATAGTCTGGCTGACCATAAAGGAAGAAAATGCTCTGGTCTGTTAATGCTGGGACCAACAATAATATATCATAGCTGTATCCCAGCACTGGGGCCTGCTTTCCTTGGAGAAACTGTGTCTCACAAATATGGAAGAAAGATAGGAAACACAGGGTCCCACAGGAGTAGGTCATATGGCTGGGACCTGGGCTAGTTTTCAGCAAAATTTACATGTATCCTGTTTGAAGGGTGGAATTCAGCATTTGAGTAGCACAGTCTTATAATACAAAATTTGGTTTGTGAAATAAAGGATTTTGGTATTGCTTAAAACATGTGGTTTAGTTGTGTCTATTGTTTTGGTTTCATTAAGTTCAGAAAACGTAGGAAAGCTGGATATTTCCTATCATTGTTATAAACCATTTGTTTAGAGGTACAAAACTTTTAGCTCTACATCTTTGGAACTAAATGCTTGCACTATATTTCTGCCTACATGCCTTAAAAAGAAGTAATGGTTTAACTTTATCTCCTCTTGTAGTCCGTGATGCCTTGGAGTGGCTACCTAGAACAGCGGCTAGGCAGAGTTAAGAGAATAAAGTGGAGATTTATTAAAGGCCTTCAACAGATACCCCTTGGGCAGCATAAAAGCCTCACAGAGGCTATACCCAACATGGACAATGGTCACAAGTTTTTGAGACAATTATAAATTTGGTCTATTTGCATATCAGGAGTTAATTCTCTAATTATAGCTTCAGGTAATTAAGTCATATTCTTCCAGCTTGCTCCCCCTCAACTCACTTTTGTTTATGCTTTTGGGGCCTGAGGCTGTGGTGTTTTCTTGGATCACAGGCCCAGAGGGATTGTTTTGTCTAACCAAAATGTGAAGAGAGTTTCTACACTTTATATGGAGTTTAGAGCTAAGCACTATTCCACTATAGGATTTGAAAAATACAAAAGGTAAAATCTGAAGGCCTCATCCCAACAAACTGGATATGATGCACCTCACACACCGAAATATTGTATCTCTGAAGCTATTGTTAGCTAGAGAAGTTGTCCAAATGCAGAAAAAGAATAAAAGATGGTCATCACTCTGAAACTGCATTTGAGTGTAAGGTACAACTGGCAGGTGCAGGCAGATGGGAAATGCGAGTGGCCGTGTTAGTTAAGGTGACAGTCAGGACCCTCAGCACAGCAGAAGTGTGACTGTCATCGTGTTACACAGGCACTGGGAAAGGCAGTGCTCTAAGGAGATTTGGAAAACAGCAATAAAACAGGTTGCAGATGTTTCTGAGATGCTAGAAAGGGGAACGCGATGCAGCACAAAGGTGATTGTTTTAAAATTGAAGGAGAGTTCAATGGGGGCTGGCAGGAGTTCAGAGCTGCCCAGCCATCCTATTCATTTTTGATGATGCAGAATGGGAGAAACTTGTTATCTAAAGGACCACTTGCTATGCTCTCTCCTTCTGCAGCCTCCAGATGCTGTCTAAATTGTGTCATTTTATAACAAACACCTGCAGGACACATCACATAGAATACCTTTCACCCAGAGTAGAAGCAGAAGTATAGGAAAAAAAGACAGCAAAAGCAAATTAGCCAGAGAAACACACTGTATCATGTTCACAATTTTGGATGGGACAGAGAGAAAGTAGAGATGAAGGAGCAGAAATTCAAAGGAAAGTTGTTACACACCCATGTTTTATCTGGCTAAGTAAGCTTAATTCATGCGTTTTCCTGCCTTCCTAAGGCTCCCTTGACTGTATTTTATCCAAAATGGCTGTTTTGCAGCAGCCCAGCACCTTATAGATAATTCCAGTGCCGTCCTTTCTGATATCAAAGTTTAGCTGTGGCTCAGCTTTCTATTTGCTTTTCTCTCTTTTCTCCTAATCAAAATTAAAATATATTTGCTTTGAAAGGATGAGTTTATTCCTGGAAGTAGAAAAACAGTGTTATATGTTAGAGCTTTCATTAAGCACCTGTACACACAAGGCTCATCTGGCAGTGGTACCTTATTCAGCACATCCCAGGAATGAGCTGTTACCTCCAGGTGACAACAGTATTTTGTGATGGAAGTTTTGGAAGCCAAATGTAGCAGTGTTTTGGTAGATGCTTTACAAAATGTAACCATAGCAAACAAAGTCTTCATCTGCAGATGATTACAAAATCTTCGTTTTAAAAGAGACCAGAAAGCCCATACAACATCTTTCCTCCTTGGTTTCACACCTACACATGCTAAATACTGTATCACCTGCTAGCTGGCTACCTGCATTACTAGATATTTCTTCCTTTTTTTTTTTTTTTAAACTATACAAGACAAATAAGTTGCATTTTTATTCGCAAATAAGTGCAAATTGGGGCCTTTTCATACTAATTTAGCCTCACCAGCATTATCTGTGCCCCTGCAGTTGCTGTTTGTGCTGCAGCCACTTTTAATTCCTATTTCCCAGGTGCCACACGGTGGTGCTCCTGACTCCGCATTGCTCGGAGCCCTGAGCTGGCTGGGAGCAGTTCCAGGTGCTGTGTGTGTGCCAAAGCTGATTTGGGAGGGAGGCTGCGCACAGCTCTGCAATGAGGTGTGCATGCCATGGGATGGGGGATGTACTTTTCTCCCAGGACTCAGCTACCAAATCACATATGGGAACAAAGAGCTGAATAATGTCAGGTGATAAAAATCTTCTGTATTGTGCATTTCTTCCTTTATAAACATATACTCTTATAAACATAACCTCTTTTACACTTGATTACCGTGTGAATTGTGCGTACTGGCTTTGTTTTGGTAGGCCTTCCCATTTCCTGTTTGCTCAAGAGAAAGCTCCTGCAGGTTCACAGCTCAGTATCTTCCTGGCAGCAAGGATGACATCCTTTTCTCCAGATCTATGAGAAAAATCCAGAGAAGCAAGGCAGACAGAGGGGAGATGTGCCTCCTTCTCCATCTAAGGAGGGACCAGGACAGAATCAGGAGGTGCCTCGGTGGCCCCAGACAGGATCCCCAAACTGGAAAGCCAGCAGTGGTGCTGGCCTTGTGTCAATTGAAAGGTCTCTTTTTCTAATAAGAAAATCTCCATACCCAAGGTAACATCCTCATCTGTATCAAGCTTAAAGCTCAGTAAAATCGACAGGAATAATTTCACTGACTTGTAGATACTCTGAATCTGGTTTTTTACACCATAGTAACCTGTCAGCTAAAGTTTAACTCTGTGCATTTAGAAGTTAACCTCCCTCAGAGTTCCAGATATCTTTACTAAATCTTGGATCAGGCACTTGGATATTCATGTGAATCTAACTTTTTAATTGTGTCATCTTTTTTAATAGTTCTTATAAAAACAATTGAATGTGCGACTTACAAGGATAATTACCTGTGTTCACCTTTGATTAATTTGTAAAAGTTTCATTAGGTTTGTATAGTGTACTGCACTAGTAGGTGATCTAAAAGAGGAGCTCTAATAATGTCTATGTACATTGGACAGTATGAACTTTTTGGGACTGGCAGTCATGTCATCTATATAAGTACTATGTTCTGTAATGTGTTATTAGCATACATTTTTAAAAGTTTATCTGTTCTCTCTTTAGGATTATACACACACACACACACACACACACACACATATATACATATATTTTTATATCTTCCGTAAAGCCAAAACCCTATTCAGTAGCCAAAATGGTATTGAAAATGTACCTTAAGTTAGTCTTCAGTTTATGGGCAAATTCAATAGCTTGATGTGATGGGATCCCCTGAATCTGAGGAAGCATGATTAGTTTCTGACATTATTATTTCCATAATTATCCACTGTGTGTGGTCTCTACAAAGAGCTATTGCTAAACAGAATTCTTTACTCTTATTAAATATAATTGTAACATATTCTCCAAACATGAGTGAGTGAGGGTTGCAGCTGGCTGCTGGCCTTGGCTAAGAACTGAGACATGACTAGACACACCCAGGAGGCACCTCTCTGCATTATATAAATGGGCACAGAGACATGGCAGGCAGCATTAACCCTGTCCAAGTCAACCAGTGACAATTATGTACTTCTAGTGCAGCCTTACATATCCAAGACAAACACTGAAAATAATTAAATGCCATTAATATGGAAAGCACACTTTGATATTTTGAGTGAGTTCAGTATGACAAGGATCAAATAACCAGGGTTGCATTTGCAGTGAGTGTTGTCTCTGATGCATGGTGGGTATAGACAGGAGAAAAACCTCAGCTGAAGTAAGTCCAGCTGTGCAGGGTGCAGGTGCCTGTAGAAAAAGGCTGCTTGTTTTCTAACAGGCTTGAAAATTATCCTGCCACTTAGCTGTGTTCTTTAACTGAACAACTCAGACAGAAAGAGATGACATGAAAATAGTCATAAAAAAATGGACGTATTATGATATTTGTTTGGTTATTTCATTCCATCATTTTCCAAATGGAAGTACAAGCTGATGTGTCAGAGCTAGCTACTTGGATCCTCACAGGCTGATAATTTGCTATTGATGGTATTTTGTGAAATGCTGAATTGAATTTTTTCTCACTGGCAAGAAATCCTGAGTGAAATTTTCTACTTGAAATTGCATGAAATGGCATCACCCAGACCAATCTAGAGACCTCTTTGTTGCCTATTCGGTAATTACATAAATTTAACTACAAAATCAGATCCTAATGAATACATTAAAACATAAAAGCTTGGTGCCAAGGAAAGATGTAAAATGTGCATAGATTTCTATATGTGTAGACTTGTAGAGAATTGGAAGAGAATTGAACTTGTAGAGAATTATTTCCTTTGTTTCTCTCCTCAGAATGGATTAAAAGATCAGTATTTTACTGACCCTATATCAGAAAATACTGTTGAGGATAAACTGCAAATATTGAACAAGTCCCCAAAAGATGAATTTTAGAAGTCATTAAGAATGCATACCTACGTAAGTGCAGTGGAAATCTCTGAAAAAGCCTAAACCCACTCCTGCCAACAGATCCTGGTGCAATCAATATTGTTTTCTGCCCTGGCTCACAGCTGACTTTGAATGCCATTTTAAGACCTTAGTGCAAATTCTTACCCAGACCTTTGGTGTCTTGCCCCGTTAGTCCAGAACTCATGTTGATGCATGCCTGAGCTCACTCCTGGGAAGCACAGGGACCAACACTTCCACCTTACAGCCTAGCAGGGTGTACCCTTAGCTCATCCTGGAGCACAGCTCAGTCTCTTTGCCCGTAGCACTTTGTGCTCACCCCCTGCTGCCAAGGGGACAGCACAACCAAAAGTCTGCTGATTTCACCACATCTGCTGGCAAAAGACAGCTTGAACAATAAATGTACAGATTTTTTTGCTTACATGAAGATAAAGGGTTGAAAACAAAAGGTTGCAAATAAAACAGTTTTAGTGGTTTTTTTTTCTCCGTGCCTTTTCAGGTGCTGTGACATATTTCACTGGGATTGCAGTTCTTGGAATTAGCAGTTGGAGGTCTGCCCACCCAGGTCTCTTGCATATATTCTGTTCTCTGAGTACTGAATAATTTTTTCTCTTTTCCTTGTAGATATACTACACTCAGCTTCTCCTTGATTCCCTGTAAATGGATTATTGAAGGCTGGGAAAGAGGGGAAGGCAAAAGGCTAATGGTCAGAAGGAGATACATTCTGGCTGTTTTCACTCTGCTCTCTTGATCTACCTGCCTCGCTTGGTGTCTTCATGCTTTAACTTAAAATGACTTTTTTTCATGTTCTTGTGTACTTTTTTTCACTTTTCCTTTTTTTTTTTTTTTTTCCCTTAAATTTACAGTATTAAAATAGTATACATGGAAAACATAACTATTCTCAATAACATCTGTCAAGGTGATTGTGTCCTATGCCATTTTCTAAAGCGCTCATGCAAAGGTGGTTTCATGAACCTTTTTTGAATAGACTGAACTTTGAATTAATTTGTTAGTAAAAGCCACGTCTTTGTCATGTATTTATTCTTGGGGTTTGTGGCCTAAATCAGTGTTCTTTCCTTGGGTCCCTTGTTCTTATTTTCCACACAGGAAGTATTACACTAGATGAGATTATATTTGCAGAAAATGAGGAGTTTGTTTGTGTGTTTGTGTTTGATAATGGCTTTAAAAATGGGACAATATGAGAAGGAATAGAATTCCTTCTGCATGGAATTAAGTATTGTCACATAGATGACAGATGGCATTTTATTATCACATAGCTAAACTTTGCCTATCACTTCCTGTCTCCCTGCATTTCTCAGAAAATATTATGTAAATTCATATAATGTACTTAAAACAGAAGCATACAAAAAATATAACTAAATTTTCTGGTCAGTTTGAAAATCCAGAAGTTTCATCTGTTCTGTTGTCCAGATGTTTTCTGGATTCTGAATATGGCTCCCAGGATCACATGCAGGCAGCAGGCAGGAATCTGCAGTTGAACTGTGGATGCTAACTTAGAAGGTGATTCACTTCAGTGGCAACAAAACTGCAAATGAGGAGAGTTGAGAGTTCGGGGTTCCTACCTCAGAGGAACCTGTGTGGACAAAGAAATCACCATGAGGTGAACCATTAATCATGGCACATACACTAAGAGATGCTTGTTTTAAGATCTAGAAAGTATGAATTACTCCTTTTATTGTAGCAGTAGTAGCACTAACAACATAGGAAGTAATTTTTTTTCCCCAAAAGATACAGTTTGAAAGGAAGCTAACCATGCACACCTAACCTCTGGGAAAAGTGTGGAAAGTGAATGACTAAACCAGGGCTTTGATGGCACACAAATGTCATTGGCTATGTCATTTGGGATCTCTGGGATTTTAATGATTAGCCTATGTGTTTTCTGCATGAGGCAGATAAATGCAAACAAGAGAAACAAATAATTTCCTTTTTCCCCAAACCACAATACTAAGCCATTTTAGCTACAAGAATGCATTTATAGTTTTCAGTGGTAGGATTGGTGTATGTGCTCCTTGCAAAGCAGTTATGTATTGACAAACACTCTAAAATCTGACGATTCTGTAGTAAGCTGAATACATTTTTAAATGTTTCATTCTCATATATGCACATGTATACATGTATTATAGGTATGTCTTTATGAAAAACTGGAAAAACTATGTGTGCGTGTTCCTATATGTAACTATGGATACAGATGCACACATCTATGCAAAGGGACATTTAAACATTTTGGTCAATGAAATGCATTTTTGAGTTCTTCTTGATGACTATTGTTCTTGAGGCTAATAGTTATGTTTTAAGTGCCTTAAATATATTCTTTTCAGATGGAGGAATTTATTATTCCCTAAGAAGGTTGTGTCTCTTGCTCTCAAATACCTGATAGCTCCATTTTGTGAGGGGGTGTCATTTACAATCATATTGTCTTTTCTGGTATGAAGTTCAGCATTACTGTTTGCTCATGTGTAAACAAAACTTGAAGTTTTATCTTCCATTAACGAAGCTGAAATGAGTTAATATAAAGCAGAATGAGGAAGCCAGAAGCTGCCAACATTAATTCTTTTTTTATTGCTTATGGAGTAGAAGAGAATGAAAATATCCATTATCATCAATTTGTTTTGATTTCTTTACTTTTCCCAAGAACGGTTAATTTTTAATCCAATAGTTTAACATGGAAAATATCCATAATTAGTACAGAAATACATGAAGACGTGGTCAGCATTAGGAGACTGTAAGCATAATGTGTTATTTTGTTTCCAAAGGAAATGCAAAGTCACTTACTAGGTCAAAAAGACTGCATTAGTATGATGGTGGTTAACATTCCTGGGTTCAAAGCAAACACTAGTTTCTGCAGGTTTAATGGTAAATGTTCATTGCCATTTAATATTCATGGCAATTTACAAGAATGCTGGAAACAAATTGAACCCATTAATGATAGGACATGAGTCAGTCTGGCTTCTGTTGTGAGGATTTTGTTAAAAAGATTATTCTGAGTTCTTTATTTATCTCAGTACCAACCTTAAACAATGCACAGCTTTTTTCCTCTGCAAGTTCAACAATGGCTTCAAGTAGCCCCTTGAGAGCATCCTTCACCAGCAGATTGTGACAGGCTGGTCTGTCCAAAACACCCGGCCTGTGGGAGGAAATCAAGTGCTGTTGTGCTGCTGCTTTTGCAAAATGCCTGCAGTGAGTGTCCTCTCCTTCAGTAATGGGATGCCCATTCCATCACACACAGGCTTAATTAACGTCCGGCTAAGGGCTCATTGCAACCCAGATGCTTGCAAATAGCTGAGCTGTGGAAGTGTCTCACTCCATCCATTTTAAGTGAAGTGAAATTGCTGTAGCTCGATGTAGGAGGCTAGGTTTGTACTTTGTAAAGCCCTACCAGTTCAGGTAAGGGTTTGCAAAAGTAAAATGAGAGATTAATAGGACCTCGTGTTCATTTTTATTCAAGAACAGAGGTTCAGAGAGGAATAAGAGAAGGAAGGAAAATCAAATAAAGGTTTTCATATTTTGACTTAGTCTGAGTTATAGCTTTTATAAAATTCAATTTTAATAATTTGCTATGGCAAGGTTAAAAATAATATTCTGTGAGAATTTTAGAGAAAATACATATTTTAGAAAAGTTTTTTAATATTTCTGCATCTTTCCCTCCTTCATAATACCATAACCTTTTACCCTTTTCACTTTCATATATACTTTACAAATAAATTTCAAGCTCATTCTTATTCTTATGGTGGTCAGCTCAGTGTCAGTCTTTGGAGACCACAGCATGAATACTGGCCAGATTTCTACCTCTCTTGTAAATTCTGCTATTTCTGGGATCACAGGAGCATCAATTTTTATTTTTTTTTTCAATAAGTTATTGTTTCATGCTGTATGCCTTCCATGCAAATTGTGCAACCTTGCAAAAAAAACTGAGAAATGAGCAGAGAATTCCAAAATATTTGAGGTGAATGTCTCTGAAATGAATGCCTTGCCTTGTGGGAGAATGACACATATGGGATGGAGTAGCAAGTTTTATGTGAATGCAGGAGAATAAATGATCTGCTTATACTGGTGGTATCTTTCTGGCAGGAACATATGTCATACCTAGTTGATAGAAACACACCTCCAACGTGTTTCACTCAGGGCTTGTTTGTGTCAGATAGCAGTAGTCAGAGAGCCAGGCTTTGGAGGAGCATGTGAAGAGCTGCCTGCTAGGCTGAGAGTTTTTAGAGATATGAAAGCTGACAGATGTGGCACAAGCACATGCAATTGAAAATAAACCAGTTATGTCTCAAATGCAGACCCAAGCAGTGTGAATTCTTGGTATCTCTGCTACATCTCATTTTTGTGAATAACTGTGGAGACAGAGGATGTTGCAATGCCTGAAATGTTTTCTGCTTGTTGCATGATGGGAAGAACATTCAGACACCTCCAAGATTAAGAAGTGTAGACACTACACCTTTGAGAGTTAGGGACATGCACAGTCCAGTGAGGTAAAAGTCTGTGGAAAGGATGGTTTAAAAACCGTTCATTTTTGCTGTCTGCTATGTAAGATTTATTTTCCTGAGATGCTTCAGTGTGGGTATTGGTGGAGCAGACTTAGGGGTGATTCAAAGTCAGAGTCTCAGGATGGGAGACAAGAGCAAGAAAATAACAACAGCAATAACAACAACGACAACACCACCACCAAACAAAAAACCAAATCACCAAGAAATGGGTGAAAAATCTTGAGATTACTTCCTTCTTTGGAAGAAAAAAAAAAAAGAAGATTTTCACATTAGAGGCAGTATTTTAAAAGTTATAAATAAGGAAATAAACTAGATTTGGAATAAAGAATAACCTGCCAATTGTCCCCCTGTCACATAGAGCAATCCCAGTGGTTCTTTCAGTATGTGCACAGACAAACAAGATGACTTCTGCATAAAAGTGACAGTGTTAGATACAGTTCTTTTTTAGGAGGTTTATATTCATACTTGAATTACATGAGTATTTGAAAAATTAATTTACAAAAGTGTTTTCCTTTTTATTTGGTAACAAGAAAATGAAGCACAAATAAAGAAGAATGAACCGTGCAGTAAGGTAAGAACCTGTTTTTTTGTTTGTGTCAGGTTTTGTGTTTTTCTCTTTGTGCTAATAACATAAAACTATTCCATTTGGCTCCCAAAATTAAGACTGTTAAAAAACCCCAAAATTATTTATCTTAGATAGCTGATGAAGCCTGGGACATAAGCTAAATAGAATTTCTCAAATGGCTCTAGAGAGAATTTTCTTAACAGAATAAATTAATTCAGAATTTAGCATTAGTTAAATGTTTCTTTAAAAACATGAGAGAAAACACCAAATTTACCTACTGCAAGGCATAAATAAATTGCATAACATTAGAATTTAGGAAGAATCTTCCTTGAATGTTCATTGGTGTAAATCAAACTTAGTCCTTTATCAGGGATGGGATTACTCTAGATCTGGATATTGAGTAGATTTTGACTGAGAATCTCAAAGGACCTGCAAATTTTGTCTTCATAGCCTAGAGAAGAATTAGGAACAAAGTGGCTTTTCCATGTGTCTCTCCCACATATATGTCAACTCCCATGAAATGGAATGTGAGAAAATTAATCATCAGATTCCTAATGAAAAAACGCAAAATAAAAAAAAACCCAACCTTTGAATGAAATGAAAAACAAACCCAAGACAAAAAAAACCCCCAAAAACAAAAACCCCCCAAAAAACCCCAAGAAACTGTGGGGGTTATAATCAAAACAAAATGGAAAAAAAAATATTTTAACCCAAACTGCTTTGTTTTGCATCACTATTTAGAGTATTTGAAGTTCTGCTGCTTATGCGGTTTTGGATTAGATATTAGGCTGATATAAATTACTACCAAATATTTGCAACAGCTACAGATCTACACTGTCACCTCTGCAAAAGAAATTGTCAAAAGTTACCAGGAAAGTGAATCAAGAAAGGGAGAAGAAATTAAGAGGAAAATTATAGACCTACAGTACACTAAATTATATCCTCCCCAGTGCAAATGATCTGAAACCAAAATGAAAATGACAACTGACCTTGTCTCAGATCTATACCTGTGTCTATACATCACATGTAGAGACTCACCTAACCTTTACAAACCAGCAGTTCTTTGCATTTCAGCTGTATTCCAGAGATGCTGACATGCATCCCCCTCCATTCACAAGAACATAGCCAGATGATGAATAGCTCTTGGCCTGCTGATGTTGTAAAAGAGCTTAGAAGTTTTCTTAATAGAATTCATCATTCTTATACAATTCAAAAGTCAAGAATTACAAAGACAGACAAGCACAATAATAAATAACATAGATGGAGAAAATAAAATATTGAGAGCAATTGGTGCATTCTCGACTAGAAATAGCCATCCCACTGAAAAAATTCCATAATTCATCTATGGTTGAAGTAATGACTGTATCAACACCACAGCATAAACTCCTACTTTCAGGTCAAAATTTTGAGCTATATTCTGCGTACTCCATTAAATAAGGAGAGATTTGGGATAGTTATATGATTTCAATGTGATATGGGATATGATTTATGACTAAATTGTCATAAATTTCAGCATTAAAGAAAAAAATGAAACCTGGCAAGAAGTCCCACCCCAGTTACTTCACTCTATCTGGGAGAGTCAGCGAATCTGACAATGTGGACAGGTAGGATGTTTGTCACTTTGGTTTGAATCATACTGTAAAGTAATACTGCTGAAAAATATCTCCTAAAAATAGACCTCTAGGATTTCAGAATGAGATGGATTTTTGGTGAAGATATTCTGGCAAAATTGGTCACCACAAATAAATTCCCGATTTATAAAGCTATACATTTCAGTTGTTTTTACATCCCTTGTATTTGGCTATAAATTTCAACATGGAATAAATCTCTCTATTTTTATCTACAAGCACACAACATCTGAGGAAGAAAACAGGATTGTTAACAGCTGCATGCAGGTGCTGGGGTGACACTGAAGCTGTCTGGGTGACTTGCCAGTGATAGCTCCTTCCCTGTGAGCCCCATGGGGAGAGGAGAGCACCAACAGCTCAGCAGGAAAGGGTGGCAGTACTTGGTACTGAGTTTAAAAGATGTGTGTTCTCAAGCTTTCAGGTGTTCCCTGAAGGGTTAAGTTGCTAACTTAAATCTTTACTAAGTAGTATGCTTCTGTGAGGAACGTATGTAAAATAATGGAGAAACTTAGCAAGTACTTACTGTTTTCTGGGGAAGCCTGGAAAAGCACAATGCATGATAAGAGAACTGTTCAGGGCCCTGACAGACTCCTGCTTCATGCAGAATTTGTTTTCTATGCACAACAGTCCTCTTTCTAACACAGGGTGTGACATATAACTGAGATGGTTTATGACTGAGTTGCTCAAAGGTGCAATTCTATGTTTCTTTCCAGTCCAAATATATCAATGACAAAAATTAAACATAATTACATTTCAATTATTCATAGAAAATCTATTAAATACATGAAGTAGTTTTTATTTCCTGTGCTGTAGCTTTCACTATAGGCTAAGTTAAATTTAATCATCTTATGCTGTTAAGAGCATACACCACAACATTTGCCACAATAACTTAACTGAGTTTTAAATTAAATTTAAACAGCGCTCCTCCTTAAGAGATATTTGTATTCCCATTGTGTTGATTGGATGGGAATATTGCAATAATGGGAAAAAATATAAAATATCTTTCTCTTTCAATCTACTTGTAACCTCTCTTACTTAAGATTCCCTTTTTCTACACTGCCCTTCAAGAATTTGAATGATATGCTGATTTCTCCGCTAAGAGCATCTACTGCAGTAGCTTAGGTCATTGGTTTGGGAGCAGCTGGGAAAGGTCTCTGCTTTTCATCAGATGTGACTGGAATTCATAATGGATATGCATTTGCTATGAAAGAGAGAAAAATAATCTCTGAACAAAAGCAGGTTGGGGTTTTTTTAGCTTTGTCAGCACCACACCAACACGTGGACACTTATGGGCATTCATGTAATGCCTCATTCAATTATTTTACCAGTTCAAAGCTCTCTTTTAACAATAGGACAGTTATGCAATATTTCAGGAGCTTCAGATGTGGGAAATGAACTACTTGAACCATAAATATGTGTGTACATTATCTGCTTACAGTGATCACATAGAAGACTTTAATGCAAAGCTAGTACATTTTGTATGCTTGTAAACAGTTTGATGCATAACTGATTGCATAAATGTGACCATATCCTTCTTTTGAATGCATCAAGGAGGAAGTTCAGTGCAACAATATTGTAATTAAGTCCCTCCTGGTCTAATTGTCAGCCAGTTCTCTGTGGAACGTGCTGGACTTGGTTAGTGCTGTGTGTAAGAACACACAAAACAAAAGGTGTGGGGTTGCAAAAGATACCTGCTAGGAGAAAAGTTGATTGCAAAATGTCAGGACAGCAAAAAAATCCTGACATACCCTGAAATCTTGCATCAAAGCTCTCTACAGTGCATAGATTCAAGCTGAACCTGACTGAGGCACACTCAGATTTATGAATTCTTTAAAGGTCCAGTAAGTTTGAACTCATTTGCAATTGAAATAAAGTGTTATTTGAAAGTCATTCTCTAAAAAGGGGAAAAAATTAAGAAAGAAGAGCTTTTCTGCTGAAGAGACTCAGGCAATTAATTAAACCTCTTCAGGAAATAGCATAAGGGCTTACAAATAAATAGTGGTTATTATCAGGAACAAGAGCAACAGTGACAGGACAGTGACATTACTTTCCAGTGACAAATTAATTGATTTTCAGAAATTTTTTCGAAGTATAATAATATAAAAGCACCAGATATTTTAATAAGGAAGTAACACAAATTGTTTCATTAGCAAAGTGGGGTTGTTACTGCACATTGATTCTTGTTCCTTTTATCTTCTTGAGTGGAAATATCACCTCCTGCTCTACTAGAAAGTAGAATTTTTCAAAGTTTCATTTTAAATGACTTTACAGGGAATTACATGAGAAAAATGAATGTAGAACCTGTTTACCTGTGTACCTGTAGAATTTAAGCTGCAATACAGATGGAAATATTCCTCAAATTTTCTGATTTGAAAAAGTGGGGGTCAAACAATTAGTAGCAGAGCTGTTATGTGTTACATGGGCTATCAGTGATAAGAGCACTGGAGGAGGAACATTGAACTGATGGATTCTGTCACTGATTTTCAGTCCACTACTGTAGAAGGTGTTTAATCAGTATTATCTTTTATAGTGGCTGTGGGTTATTTTTGCATCTCTCAATGAATGCACTTCCAGCACTTTAAATCAAAGTTGTCAGAAGTTCTTTTTCACTGCAACCAGTTCACAGTAGGATACATTATACTTTATCTAATAAGTTAGATGTGTCATCTAATTTATATATCCTTATGGTAAAAAGGGAATCTCTGTTAATTCCATGCTGCTGATAGACATTTATACAGGGTAGGATGAATTCCTGTGTGGAGATGTCTCTTTCTCCTACACCCTACAGAAAGTGCCTGGCTTTAGGCAATTAGCTTAGACTAAGCATAATCTTTAAAGTTCATGTGACATGAAAAGCATGCTCAGTACAGGTGCAATAGCTACGATGTCCTGAGTCACTTTTTGTTGGTGTATTCAGAATTTTTGTTTTGTGGATGTAGGAAAAGCTATTCACTACAAACCAGACCTTCTGTATTCCCAGAGGAATACCTTCTGTATTCTCTGCTCTGCCTAGAGAAAATCCCTTTACCTGGATTACTCTCAAGGTCTGAGATTTCACCTTGTGCTGGGAGGGTTTTTTTAATGTTTTTCTGAGTTTTTGAGAATGCATTGCAATGGTATGGAAAATGGACACCTGAAATTCTTTTCCATAGGAGAAGAACTCTTTAGCTTATGAGTTTCCAAAGGTTGAGAGCTTTGCTGGTTCCAGGACCATACTTCATTGGTAAAAATTGATATTATCTGTGAGATAAAACCTGGAAATTTTTTTAGATGATCTGTCTGCTCTCTCAGGATTTACGTAGCAGCTTTATACCTTTTACTTTCCTAATAATGCAGCTCTTAATACCATCATTTATGAGAAGTCCAAACTGTCTTTTAGGTATAGTTTTTATTAATGTGTTGGCCCCTGTTTTCATTATCTTATATTAATTTTTAGTACGCTTCTTTCATTTTATTGTATTTAAACCTTAAATCAATAAAAAACATAAAAGCTGTGTTGCTCGAGATTGGAGGAGCTGTACAATTTTACTAGCCTCTCTGATGATATGATCTAAACCATAAGCTATTATCACCATTGTAGCCATAAGAAAATTTTATTTTTTGTTTTTATGGTGTGGTACGTTTCTTTATTTGGAGAACGACTATTAAAAATTCAATATGGCAATGTGGATTGACAAGCTTCATTTTGCAGTATTAAATTTAATTATATAAAACCTGAAGTTGGCCCATTAGAAGCCTAGGGATAACGTAAAGTACTTTTAAATTTGATGTCTGCTGTAACTCTTGAATGAAACATAAAAGTTAACAGTTTAAGTAGGCCTTTTATTTCTTTCAAGAAATACTACTGCTCAGAAGAGTTTTGTGAGTTCTTTGTGTAAGCAGGAACAATTCTTAACATTGTAAAAAAGAGCTGATATTTATAAGAAAGAGTAAGTGTGATGCATGCTTTAACAAATAGATTCCTGGTTCTTTTTTTTTTTTTTTATTAAATCAATCAACATCTATTAAAAAAACAAAAACAAAACAAAACAAAACCCCCAAACAACCTGAACAAAAAAGAAAGATTATGGAGCAGTTTATTGAACAAAAGTCTTGTCATCACTTGACATTCTTCCCCTGTTTTACTGTTCAGGTATATTTGAATATTGGGAAATATTCATGAGAAACTAATTCAGTCAGGAAACAGGAATAATCATTTGACATATTTTTCACAATCCCATTGTATGAAAAATGTTCCTTGCAATATTGAATGCTTCTGGAGAAATATGTAGACAACTCTTTGGGGAAAAAAATGGGGAGTGTTCTGTGGAGGAATGGGGAAGTAAGAAGCACTTTAGTGTCTCTAATGCACTCTGTGTTTAGTTTGTCCTATTAAACCATCTCATTAAATAACTTTTCAGACTATAGTCTTGGCTTTCATGTGCAAAACTCAAATCTGGGCTTGAAGTAGAACATTACACAAACTATGCTGTGTTTCAAGGCAGGGATTTGGGTCTGGTCAGTGCCAGGAAGCAGAATGCAGAGGTCTGAATGCCATTTAAATCTTCCTTAGTCTGGCAATTTGGATGTCTCCATTTTATTTAAGGTCTGTCTGGATTGGACAGGAAAATCTGTCTGGATTCTCCCAAGCACAACAGGTAGAGTCAAATGGCAGAGTGCCTCTCCAAAGCTGCAAAACCTATGCATATCAGCTAATTTTACCATGGAGCTTACTACAAAGACATACCTGTAGGTGACACTGAGTGCCTAGATGTCACTCAAAGCAATTCAGTACTGAGTATTACTGCTGATTAAAGTGTTCAAGTTATTTAATAATTTGAGAATGGTTTCTAAAAACCACAAAAGATTAGTTGTATTTGGAATTCCTCTGGATGACTTTTGGGACCCCCTCTCTAAATAATTAAACAAAAACAAGCTTTTATTGACCAGTAGTTAACAAAAGTTGACATTTAGGAGTAAAGTGTGGTGGGAAAGCTTCCCAAGATCTGCTTGCTCTGTTCATTCTTTTCAGCTTTGTCACTCAGCCATCACCATCATGAACAAGGAATTGTTTTACAAATGTAAGAAAAAACCCTGTTTTTAGGCAGGAATATTCCTATTGCTTTCAACTGACTACGAGTAATAATCCTTGAAAATAATGGCATGCATGGAAAACTTTCTCATGATAAGCAATTACTCCCCTCCAAGCTTTGCTTGTATTACCAGTTATTTTTTATTTTACTTATGAAGCAGCAAAATATTTATTTTATTCTATATGTTTTATGCATATTTATGCTTAATTTTTCCTTTCAAAAAATGTAGTTTATATTCTATCCCTTCTTGTAGAGAAGTTACTTATTATGTCTAGCTATGTCCCCTACATAGTGCAGAAAAAAAATTACTTTAAAAATTTTATTGGAAAATAAATTGGAAGTGGGGAAATACTTTCTGATCAGGTCTAACCACATCTATATCTAAATAATTTGTTTTAGTTACTTCATGACCAACAGGGAAAGGGAAAAAACCTCCTTGGTTTTTTTCTTTGCTTCTTGGTTTTGCTGTGAAAAATGCATATGTAAGGTGAAGAGAAGGTTTCAGATCTGTTGCCAGCCTCTTGTGTCCTCTTCCCAGCCCTATATTCACTGGCTTGTGCACACTTGTTGTTGCTATTTTGGAATATTATGCTGATGGCAGCTTCATCTGCATTTGGTGACAAAATTTCATGAACTCCATGCACATGAGAAAATGTGGCTGCTCCCTGGCTCCACTTCTTCATAAACTGCTCATAAGTTCCTGTTTATTCCCAGCTGGGAATAATTGGCACAATGGGATTGGCACAAAATAGGTCAAGAACATGACATACAGGATTCTCTAGCCTTGAGTCTTACTACACTGTGACACAGTCCTTTCCAGTCCTTTCCACTGTGAAACAGCTTCCTTTCCAGCTTTAGAAATTAATATTTTTCTAGTAAAATGCCAATCCCAAGAAAAGGTGAAAATTTTCTCAATGGTAATGATACTAATCCTTCCAGGGAGGAAAAAGAAGTGTCATAGATTATCAAATTAATTTTATTGTGAAATTGTTCTTGAACAGATTGTATTCTTAATAGTAAAATGAATTAGTGACTTCTGATAATTTCTTAATTCCTTTCTTTGATAAGTCAAAACTAAATGAGAACAGATTTTCATACTCCTAGAATAAATACTTCAGGTTTTCCTGAATTAATAAAAGGAAATAACTCTTTCTATCCATATATTTTAAATATATATATATATATAATAGATCTGCATGAAGGTTGATGCCTTTTAGATCTTGGCTGTATTCCCTGCAAGAAAAAAAGGTTACCTTGATATCCTGAAGGTGAAGCCCTTGGACCACCTGCAATGAGACCTGAGATGTGGTCAGCCACTTGAATGCCAAGGGATTGAGTCAGTCCTTTCCTCATAAATTGCACATTTCCATAATAAGTGCAGGACATCATTTCTGAATCAGTAAAGGGGCAAAGGAAGCCTCTTTTCCAGGAACTTCAATTAAGGTGTCCTTATTCTGTCTCCATAGTCCTCTGCCTCCAGTGTCTCCCACAGCTGTCACTTTGCCACAAGCAGTTCTGTTTTTCTGCTGCAGTTCCTCAGAGAAAATGCCTAGAAGGTAAATAGTATATATCTGTGCAGACATCTGAAGGGGTGGTCTGCTCATTTTCTTCCTCTCCCACATGCAGCTGCTTTGCTGTACTACAGAACAGCTTGTTAAATTTGCATTCCAGAAGCCTCTGGAAACAAAAACCTCTTGACTTCAGGTGCCTGCTGCAGTTGATGCTTCTAAAAATGTAAGTTTCAATTGCCATAAAATTTACCTTTAAGTTAAGAGATGTGAATTATTTGAGATGTGACTTTGTGCATGCAAAAAAGGTGCATTTATTCATGTTCCCCTATGGTGATGGAGGAAGGAGTTGTTTCCTTGGACAACGTGACCCAAAGAAAGCAGAGTGTGGCCTCCCAGTAAAACACTGTCTGTAGTTCGTGTGTGCAACATCACAAGGTGCAGAGCATGGAGCCATCACCTGCAGCCCTGGGAAAAGCCCTGGTGCCACAGGGGAGAACTGGGACAGATACTGGGACTGTCACCTCTGCAGAGCTCAGTAGCATGGCTTTACTGGGAGCCACACATTGGTGACCTGTAACTTCCTCATGGTGCCAACAGCTATTTTCAATTTCATTGTTATTAATTTTTTGTTTGAATAGAGTGGGGGAGTCCAGAGGACTGGTGTGGAAGGAGAGGTTGATTTTTTTCTTGGGAGTCAGAGGTAGAAACTGTAAAAGTCTCAGCAGAGAGACGTACAGGTCAAGTGCTGAACTTGGGAGTGTGAGGAGGTCCTGATGGTGGGAATGGCCTGAGGACTGGGGGGATAGAGCAGGACTTGCTGCAGCTCAGAAAATTATTGAAGTCATTAAAATTGAAAGTGGGAGCAATGTCTTGAAGGACAGTGAAGAAAAGGAACAATTTATCAGTCTTTTACATCTATTTAGTCTTTTGGTCACTTTGAACTTTCTCCGTTTAAGAAGTGTTCTAGTTTGTATTAGTATAAAACCTGGATTTTTTTTCCAAGTTTCAAGTCTTCTGATCTTTGAGCTTTTGACTGATGTGAGCTTCTGTCATTCTGTTCTGTGAAATGAACATAAGGTTTCAGGTGTGGTATTTGCAGCTAAGAATATTATTGCCCTTGGTAGCTGTATAGCACCAGAAAGTAATTGTCATAAAATGTAGCAAATTAAGGGTAGAAATATATTTGCTGCATTGTTAATCATTACTGTATATTAAAAGTACACAGATAAGCAGGACAGACTTGTAATTCTATTTTGTAAATCTCCAGCATGTGGAGCATATGAAAATAAATAAGAACATATGGTTAAACTCCTAATAAGATTAGAGACATGAAAATATTGACAAATTTGTTTGTTTACTACTGGAATCTGTATTATGAAATTACACTCAAGTGAGATATCACTGACAGGCATTGGGGGGAAAAAAGCCACGTGGTAAGCTGGGGGAGCAAAGAGAAAATACCTTATCTTTGAGGTTTCTTGCTGGTAGGAGTGGCACATAATCATTATTAACTATATTGCCAGCCTGAATGAGCTGAGATTACAGATGGAATTTGAGGCTCAAAGCATCAGTTTCCTTGATCTCACCTAGAAGAATAGTGTACAAGTAGAGAGCTGAAAGACCTGTCTATGAAGCAGATTAATGTATTAAGCATCTGAAAAAGCAGTTAGCAACAGTTTGTTTAAAGAAGTATTAGAAACCCATGGACCTGTGTGCTGGGTTTTTCTCCCCTCTGCATTTAAATTAACATGAAAAAGAGGAAATATTTGTGAAAGTTTTATTTTAATAGTGTATGGCAGTGTTTCTAAAGTATTTTCTGATATATGACCTGCCATTTAGAGTGATTATTTTCCTGTATATGAATCGAAGTGCTTAAAAAAGTATAAAGGAAATAGAAATGATGTCTAACCTATTTGTTTGAGATGTAACAATAAAAAAAGCCTAATGTGTGTATGCATAGATAAGGCCATGGGTTCTCTTCTACTGTAGTTTTTCATATACTTTTAAGTGATCTCGGCCATCATATTTCCTTCTGAGATATAACTCTGTGAACTGTGATTAAAGTGCCCTAGCACATCTTTTAATGTGTGTGAATGAGAGGACAGTCAAATACATATTATGCAAGGTCTAGGGGATCTTTCTTCTGAAGTTTTCTTTTTGACAACTTCCAGAACAGTAGCTGCTGACAGTAATGTTATAAAGGAATAAATATACTTTTTGGTGTTTACCTGGGGTTAGTGTATGGGTGCTTGTGAAGGGAAGGATGTTAAAAGGAGCTCCTAGAAGCATGCACAGCCTACAGAAGCAAGTGAAGCTTGCTCTGTTGTGGCTGTTCTGGGAGGAAAGAGAGATGCCTGTTGTGGTTCATGGTCTGCTGCTCACACATAAGGGAGCTGACACATATCCTCACATGAGTCAGAGCAAGAGGGACACGTTTCAAACTGCTGCTCACCAGCTTATCCTGTCCTGCCCCCAGGACTGCATTTCTATTTTCTTTAACTATGTATGACTCAAAAGAGTATGCTCACTAAAAGGTGACCTTCATGGTATAAACAGATAAAAAAAAATAAAAAAAGAACCCCCTCTTTTCAGAGGAACTTTCCAGAAATACACAGGCTGAAAACAGACTGCAAGTAGACTGAAACGTCGGGGGAACATGGAAATAAGTGGATTCAACACTTTGGTCTTTTAGAGAGTTCATGTCAGTTACCGAATTTACAGTGCCCCAGTGGACCTCTAATGTTGTTTGGGATGATGGCCTCAAAGAAGAAACCATGTTTTAACTCTGCATGTTGAAATGGAAAATGTTTGGATTTGGGATCTCACATATTTACAAAGATCTTCTATTTATTTTTCATCACCCTGGATCTGACTAGATTTTCATTTCTTGAGCTACTGAGGCAAGGCTCTGGTCCTCCTGTCTTCTGGGACATGTAACTCACTTAGATAAAAATGTCACCAAGATGGAAAACTAAGCCCTTAATAAAATTCACTGTCTTTTTATTTCTCTTCTGGAAAGTATTTTGCTCATTCCAAAGAGCTGCAGAAGATTTTATTGTAGATACTTTGAGAAATACAATTATTGCTTGCAATTTACTGTTTGTTAATTATTTTATCCAGACTCCTCTAATTAAAAGCTTCTTTCCTTTTGCACCTACAGTGATTCAGATAAAACAGATAAGTTTTAACAAAAAGTATAGAATCCAATAAGTCAAGTGTACTTGCCACTAAAACAATGTGATAAAGACTAGCTGAGATAAACATTCCCTGTGTTATCATTATGGCATGCCCAGAAGGAACAAAAAGATGAAACAACTCCATCTGTTTATAGATAAATTTTGTTTTATTAGAAAAGAATTGTGGGGACTTCAAGGTCATGACAAAAAGAGGCACCAAAGAAATGGTACAGTTTTCTCCTTCTACTACTTCAGCCTTGGGTCTTTCAGAGTCTACAAAAAAGTGTCTCTTATTTGTATCCTTTTACAGTGTAAACCTTTTCCAAAAGATTGTGGTAATAATCTGCAGTGTTGTAGAATGGGAAATCCGCATTCTATCCCTTAAAATGCACTAGGCAACTTAGTAGTCTTATAGGCCACTAAATCATAATGTATTCTCTCACTCTGTTCTCCAACCCCTCCTTTAAATAAGATGTAAATGTGTAAGGAGCTCTGAAACTCCATAGGGGTTCTCTTAAATGTCCATTAATTGGGAGTGCTTATGTTGAGCTCATAACCCAATGCTTGGTGTCTGTTTTTCTCTTGCCCTTTTTTTTTTTCCCTGTATTGACTAATACTGAACTCATCAATTACAATGACTTAGTCAGCACATAATTCCAATAGTGTAATTGGAACTGGCAGGTATTCCTAACTTAAAAACAAGCAAGTACCTCTAAGATCAAAACTAAAATCTTGCATTATCCATACCTGATTAAAGAAGGCACAGATTTTCATTCTTAATGAAGCATGTATTAACCTCCCTTTGAAATAAGGTCTGGCCAAGATAAATTCTAGTGGTAAATTCCAGGGAGGCTACAGAATGAAAAATAACTGTGAGGCTTACACCTGTCTAAAAGCAACTATTGACACTTAAGAAAACAATTAGAGAGTTGCCTTTTTTGTCTTTTTCATTCATGTAGGTGTTTCAGAACTTGTGTAGTTATATTCCAGACTGAGGAGAGTTTTGTTTCCCTCGATTTGAGAATTTCTTTGAGAACTGTGTACATTCAGTGTTTTAGCCTGTTTCTTACCCTATTCTAAGGATGCATTTACTTTTATACTTTTCAGAATAGTGCTGGCCAAATAAACCACAGGACTATTTTTTTTCCATATTGAAACTGTATGGAATCTCAGTCTGTAATCCAAAGTAAGTTGCTGCACTGGGTCTGCCTGGAATGGTGTTAACTTTCTTCATAGCAGCCCCTATGGTGCTGTGTTTTGGATTTGTGACTAAAGCAGTTGCTCAGCGTTTTAGCTATTGCTAAACAGTACTTCCACAACATTTTCTCTTTTCCTCACTCTTCTCCACAGCAATTACGGTGATGAAGGGAAGAAGTAGGGAGGGTACGCTGCAGTGACAGGTGATGTCAACTGACCAGAGGGACATAGAAATAATATGACATTGTGCTCATCCATAAAAGCTCAGGGAAAGGAGGAAGAAGGGGGGAATACCTGTGCTAGTGGAATTTGTCTTCCCAAGTGACTTTTACATGCAATGAAACCTTCCTTTCTAGGAAATTACTAAAGAGAGGTTTATGTAGTACCACATTGGGAAGTAGTGAATAAATATCTTACTTTGCTTTGCTTTTCTTCTGTATGTGGCTTTTGCTTTAGCTATTGAACTGCCTTAATCTCAACCCTTAAGTTTCCTCACTTTTACCCTTCCTATTCTTTATCCCAGCCCACAGTGGGGAAGTGAGTGAGTGAGTGAGTGAGTACCTAGCTGTTATCTGGGCTCAAGCCATCACAGTAATACATGTAGGATAGGTAACAACCACTGGTGGCACACTAAAATGTTTCTGTTAAAGTCAGTTAAAAGAAACAATAACAAAACTGCCTTCCACAGAATATCTTAAAATCTAAAAGTACCAAACTCCCAAGTCCAAAGCCAATAAGGGATTTTGATGGTGAAGAACAATGTAGGTGGATCTGGTAAGTCGGTCATACAAAACTGCAGTCCAGCACTTACCTTGAACTCATATCCTGCTGGTGTTGCAGATATCTCTTTGATGTTCCCAAAAATGTTCTGGGTGTCCAGGGTGGAATCTCTTCCTACTTTGAGCAACAGAACTCAATCTAAGCTAAGTGCTCCTGCAGAGCTCCAGCAAGTGTTTTTTGTAGGAAGACAAAAAAGAGATGCAAAGAATCTTCAAACCAGTTGTAAAATCACTCCTTTTTATCTTACATCCTTCTTTGAAAAGCAATAAGAAGACTGCAAAGTAAAGAAGTGATGGGGTTTAATAAGTCTTTTCCTGCAAATCCTAGAACAATTGAGCAGGAAATGAGGCACCTCAGTTCAAATAAGACTTTAGCCTGAAGGAAGCTAAGTCTGTATTTCTCACATTCCCATAAAGTGCTAATTGAGCTACAAATTAGTCTATATTGAAATGAGAGATTGAGAGATGGAAAACATTAGTTTTCTTGGTGTTCAGCCTTCACCATTTCCTGTCTCCTGCTGGTATTGCAACTGCTTGTCTTATCTCGTATTTATCTTTAGTCACACTTGGTCCATAGATATGCTCACTCTCAGCATATTCTTGAGAGAATTTCCATTTTCCAGAGCATGGGACTAAAGGATACATTCTTTTTATGTGCAGTGCTGTCCTGAGACTCACTTCACTGGCAAAGTTTGAATGTGCTTAGAAACTAGGCGAGGGATTCAGCCCTGGTGTCTGACACACCTGAGGGACTGCTTGATCTAAGAACCCATGTCTCTCTCTTTCACAGTTTGTTTTCAGCTGCTTTCTGGTCTTTGCCTTGAAGACTGACATGTGAGTGACTTGCTTAATACATTATCACTTATTTTGGATGGGTTCAGGCCTTATCTGCTTTGTTTTCTGATGAGGAGCTGCTCTTTATTGTGCAACTTGCTCCCTTTATCATGGCACACATCTACCCTGATTTGCTGAATATAATTTGAAGGACTGACAGAGAGTCTTAAAAGTCCTCATGAGTAGTTTATTATTCATAGATTTCCGTCCTTGAGTGTCCTTGTCAACCTCTCAACAGATTAACACTGTTGTAGTACATTTCTTTTCAAAATGAGTGCTTTTTGCTCAAGTCATGCTGATGCAAAATTTTCTGCCTGCTCCTGTCTTCTGAGTAAAGTTCCAGGCCCTCTCTTTGTAATTAAAAGGCTCAAGTCATTCATGTAAGACAATTGTAGGCTTGGACAGAGGGCTGTCAATGCCTGGGTGCTTACAGGGTGGCCTGACCATGATCAGCTTGTTATGACCACACATAGATCAGTACCATGGAAAGATGGTGAAGACCAGTACTCATGGAAAGTCCTAACATATAACTGAGGCATTTGTTTTAAATTAGATGAGATAATCTGGAGGCCTTTATTAATCTCTGAACTAGCTGAAGTAAGGTGTTGTACTGGTTTTACAGTTTTAGAATGTTAGTCAGGATATTTTGGACATTAACAAATATGTCCTAATTGGTAAAGGCAACTTGTCACAATTTCGATTAATTTTTAATTTTTATGTAATTTTGGGTTAATTTTCCAGTTTCATTTTAATGGTAGCTTTTGTCATCTAAGCAAGGACGAGGACAATTCTCATGCCAGGCAGAAAAGTTCAGTCATAATCAAACATAAAACTCAAACATAGTTTGAGCCCCCTCTGACATGGGCAGTGACACCTTCCATAGACAGGGTAGCTCCAAACCCCATCCAACCTGACCTTGAACACCCCTCCAGGGACTTGCAGCTTCCCTGAACCACCTGTGCCAGTGTCTCATATCTGTACAGGAGACAATTGCTTCTCAATACATTATCTAAATCTAGCCTCTCTCACTTTAAGGCAATTCTTCCTTGTCCTGTAACTCCATCCCCATTTAAAAAGTCCTTCTCAAGCCTCTTGTATTCCCTCTTTAGACACTGGAGGTTTCGAAATATCCAATGTTCTAATGTTTAGAAATGTTTACTACTTGAATTTTCTGTATATGTATTATGTCTGAAATTTTTAAAAAAATATTTTATGTTAATTTTACTACAGTTTTGTTTTGTTTAGGTTTGGTTTTTTGTTCTTTTTTTTTAATTTTATTTTTTTTTATTTTCCATCCTGCCATTATAAATTGGCTTCAATTCATTTGGGGTTTATTATTGTTTACTTCTGTAACACTGAAAATTTCAGGTATTCCACTTTCAATGTATTCCCATTTCAATTTTGTCAGCATCCAGTCCTAACTATAACCTTTACAAAATTTCATTTGCTAAGAGACTGGAAATTAGACTAAGAGACTTAGCAAATTTCATTTTCTAAGGGCTTGGTTTGCCCTTTTAGTTGCTATTCCTCTTCTGTACATGTTTTTCCTTCCTTATTATTTTTTGTTGCTTTTTTTTTATAACAAATGTTAGCAAGAGGTAATCAGGGTTTAGTAATAAAAAATAAAAAAAAAAACAACATTCAAGCCTGATTTCTCTTTGCCAACAATGTAAACACACCCTAAAGTAAAATTACAATATTCCTCCATACTCTAAACACTGTATTAGGAAGCTAAA
Organism: Dicaeum eximium; assembly: GCA_013396995.1. Classification (NCBI taxonomy): domain Eukaryota; kingdom Metazoa; phylum Chordata; class Aves; order Passeriformes; family Dicaeidae; genus Dicaeum; species Dicaeum eximium. Next base: position 1,335,829 of record VWZP01007619.1, on the reverse strand, counting down.
CATTAAGCACTTTCTGTGCTAAGAACCTTGGGTTTTCCAAAGCAAAGAAGAGCTTTGATAAGCTTATCCAGGCTTTCCAAGTTGTGGAGCTGAGGACATAAATCTAGAAATTTTGCTTTAGATTTTCTGATAATTGTGAAATAATGTAGAAGCACTACAGTGCTTCTTTAGTTTTAAAGTAGAGGTAAAGTTTTTGGCAGACTATGAATTAATCCTCAGTGGAAAAAAAAAAAAAAGAGTCCACTTCCCATAACAAAATTGAGAACATATAAAAAAGAAAAAGTAGTTTTTGAAGCTTCCTTGATACATAGAAGGTCAGAGTTTCTTAATTTTTATATAATCTTCCTGTTAGAAGTTCATAGCCTTTTTTTCTAGTTGTGGAATGAGTTTAATACAGAATCCATTCAAATTGTAAAAAATAATCTTGATGACAGTATGAAGAATCTATTTTATTCTAGAAACTGAACTCTCCAAAAATGTAGTTCTTGAACATAAAAGATTAATATCAGTTATGGGATTGCTTTCCAGACTAGCAATTTCTGTCAAAGTAATTTTGTAATTAAATTTAGAACTACCGAGCACTTTCACAGGGAGAAACTATAAATCTATATACAGACAGGAATATATTACAATCAACTTAGAAATCCTTACCTTATTTCTCTCAAATACTTTGTCACATCCACAGACATAATAGGGAGGCTGCAGAGATTATTTTTAATACTTTTTTTTCTACTTTCATACAAGATCAGTTTGAATAATGAAAATTTTTGACAGGGCCAGGGTCAGAAGGGATGTTTTGGAGGTGGAGAAAGGACAATTATCTTTCTTACAGTGAATCCCCACTGATGTGTGTTTGTTAAAAAATAGCTTAATGGAATATTTTCAAATGATGCTTGCTCTGACATTTGAAATCCATAAGAGAATTATCTTTTTAAGCCTAGAAAACCTGCTTTGTTTGGATTTTGGTTTTTCTTTAAGCTTAAATAAGTTAAGCTTAGATAGGGAATGTTACAGTTATGCTTCAATAGGGAAATAATTTTCACTATTCCCATTGAACTGTTTCAAAGGAGTTGAATCCTGGTTTGAGATCCTCTGTTCATACCTAACAGATGGAAAATGTAACACTAACCTTTTCACAAAATGCTTTGTGATCAGATGATTAAAGGAACAAGCCAATATTAAAATTAAACATTACTTGCTGTGATGGGGTTGCTAACAAACATGACAGTAGCAAAGGAGCTGGGAAATAATGTAGAGTAGAAACTGTAGCAAAGAAAAAAGCCTGAAACAGAAGACAGACAAGAAAGACCTTTAGGTATGTCCCTGATGGCTTAAAAAGATCCTCATTGCTTTTTAACACTTGTGTTGTGAAAGTTGAGCAGGGCAGGAATTCTTATGGTGACTGGGGAAGAGAAAGAGCCTTGCAGGCCCCTGCCCCTAGAGCCTCAGGATTTGTCTTGGTGGAAAAGGCTGTGCTTCAGGGGGAGTCAGTGGCAGAGGGAATTGCCAGGGGGAAGGTGCTCCTTAAGATCCAGGTAGCAAGCTGCAATCCCATGTCCAGAAAGGGCAGCTGCTGTGCTCCTCCTGAGCATTGTTCAGTGGAGACTTCGTGCCTGAGGTTTGTTCTTGACAGTGTCAAGTGGATGACAAGTGCACCTGAGGGTTATGCAGCAGTTTGTGCTGTGAATAAAACTTTGGGGTTCTTTTGAGAAAGAAGTCGTGGAGTTTATATAACTGGAAAAATGATCAAATCATATATAATTTGCCATTCTTAATTCCAGTATAAATCCAACAAATTGTTTCATCACACAATTAATAGTTACCTAATGGCTTCAAATTTTGTAGTGTTATTTAAACTCTTTCCTGTTAAATATGAATAATTTCTCAAATACTTAGGAGTTCATAATCAGGGAAACCCAATGACAGCCAGACATCATCTTATGCATCTCTGCTGAAGTGGCTATTACATGTAAAATCATCCAATGCAACAAGATCATTGGTTATGCAATGTCAATTCTCTGTTTATTTTCCCTAGAAGTAAGGGCTCATAATTTTCCTGGTTTTTGCTATGGACTGAAGAGTTTGTAACAACAAAACTATTTTCATTGGAGGTATCAGTTCTGATCATTAGGAGAAAACTTTTAGGATAACATGCTGCTTGCTGTGTTTGGCATCAACAATGCATGGATTATAATTTTTCTCCTGATACCTTATCTCAGGAAAGACACAGGTGGACAAACTAAAAAACAAACAAAGCCAGTTTATCCCTTTCTAACTCCTGGTCTCATTCCTGCACCCAATTCCTTTTCCTCCACTTGTGTTTTCTACAGAGTGGCAGAACAGAGAGATTCTTTTACGGATTAATATGGGATAAGAAGGATTTCTGGCTTCTTCTCACTCTGAGTGAAATCAGAATTGTCTTTCTTGGCTCAGAAAACTTAAAAATCCCTACCAAGAACACCCCACCCCCCATCTGCCCAAAGCACTCTTTTGCTTTACCTTTTCTGAGTCACAAGGCAGTGGTGTCGTTTGGGACTCTTCCTTCGCACCTCAAAAAACATGTGACTTGTAAAATGAGAATGAAGTAAAATTTTACAAGTCAAACAACATCTAAATGATAAGTAGCCTTTAAAACTTTTAACTCAGATAAATGCTGATAAATGCCTCAATAAAAGTTAATGCTCCTGGTTGATTCTGATGGAAAAAAATTGTAAAATGTCAGCCTTGTAATAAATGCACTAAAGGGTGAATGCCACATTTAAATAAATAAAGTCTTATGTCTGAAAAGCAAGAACACTAAAATACATGAGTACAGAATAAAAATGTATTCACCTGATGGGCCTCATCTGCTTGCTCAGAGGACTGTGAAACAGAAGTAAATCTGAAGAACTGGAGAGAGTTACACATGCGTGAAATAATAAAAGAGAAGTGAAATGACATATAGGAGCCACAAGTTACTTGGACATCAGCAACTGATTTATTTTTCTTTTCCCCAACTGGGAAAGTGTCTGTATAACAACATTTCTTTCCTTATTTTCTAGCATGTTTAAACATACGCACAAGGTAAGTTTTTCATCATTTTTCATAGCAATGAGAACATTAAGATTTTCAGTATATCTATAACTTTTGCTAAGGTTTGTGCACTCAGCTGAAGATATAGAAAGTAGTATATGTTAAAAGTTTGGATAGCTACTTTGTACAGGGAGATCACAATCTGGATTTAGAAATAATTTTGTGATTAGCAGTTGTAAGGTTCATACATTTAGACTGACAAATAATCAAATGGTATGACAAACATCACAAGTATATTTTAAGACTGTATCTCAAGGTTTTGACATTTTAGAATGTCCTCTGATACTCAGTTCATTACATGTTGTTTCTCATTATTCAGTGCAAATATCAGCCTGCTGTGGTATATTTATTGTACAACCTTATCAATGTGTAACAGTTTGACAGAAGTTATTAATTTCATTTCTTCCTGGTTGTTGACTTAAATTCATTCAAATTTACACTTCCCACTCTTAACAGTACTTACTGCAAATAACTGGGGAATGAGAATGTCATAACAGAAATGTATTTCCCAGTCTCAAGGAGGAAATGATAATTTCTTCCCCTTTGGTCAATGAAAATGCTTCAGCCAGCATTTGGTGTGCTTTGGTTGTACAGTTACTGTCCAGTCGATGATAGATGTTCAGCTGTACTCCAAGGAAATAGCTTCCTCCCTTTTTTAAGGCTCGAGAGCCCCTCCTCCATTCAGATCCTGCTGAAAGACTTCCATGCTCACTTGGCTAATGTGAAAGGTCTTCTCTTGGGAATTTGCCCTTCAACACTGGGAGTGGTTCTTGCCCTTAGGTTTATGTGAGATGTAGAGTAAGTAATGGACTTCCAGAGTAAATTATTTCTGGAATAACACCTGCTGCAGTTACTCTCAAATGCTTTTTTCCCCTACAAGTCACCTGGTATATTGTATGTGAGAAGCCACCCTCTCATTTCCCCTTACTCCTCATTTCTCCCTGTTCTCCACCAAAGCATTAAAAATTAATCCTTCAAGGAGATAGTGTGATTCCTTCTGAAAAAAATCAGAGTGGAGTGGTATGGAAAGCAAGTAAATGTACTCACATAATATAATATGTGAACACACAATAGCATTAAAGTTTTTGAAGTCTTTGTGTTTTTGCAAGTATCCAGGAATAAAGCAGCTTTGTACAGAAAAGGGCAAAGAAAGAGTGTGACCCATGGATTTTTAGAGTTGGAATTTGCATACCATCTTAGAAGCTTTTCCCTGAGTAGCAAGTGATCTGGCCTGTTTGCTGTGCCAAGCATTTCTGCTTTTCTGAGTGAAAGAAACTTGGACACCTGAGAGATTGTTCTGCTTCCTCCTCCCCCATCCCCCACTTAACTACTAATCTAAGCTTTATGGCATTTGTTGACTTTGGACCTGTTGATGTGACACTGATGCTCATAAGGCAGAGAAGATTTATTGTATTACAATGTGATTTGTTGATGTGTGATTTTTCCTTCTATCAGTAGATTATTGAGAGCATAAAATGAAAATCGGTTTTTCATTTCAACCTCCCACTTGTTGCCCCTTAATTTATTGAAACAATCCTGCAAAGTGTAAAAGAGATTCATTTCCACTGTTTTTAAAACAGGAGAGCAGTTCTAAGGACAAGAAAAAGTGTTTTACAATAGAGATGAAAGAAAAGTTGAGAAAATGGGAAATTGAATGCCCTCGCAGTGTTTTATTGAATATGCTCAACTTTGATGAAGCACAAAGGCATTGCTATATATTTTAAGATGGCAGGTAATATATTCTGAGGGACAAAAGAAAATACAAATTAGAGTAGTTACTTTTTCCCATTTCTGATCTGTTGATGAGAGAAACCTGCAGTGGATGTCATTAGAAACTGGACTGAATTATCTTGATATTCATAGTAATTAAACTAACAATAGTGTTTATCTGGTATCCTAGACTTGGAAATAACAGGAAGAGTGCAGTAAAAATAAATGTTTAATGGTGCTATTTTGTACTGAAACAAAGAGTTTATACTGCAGCTAGAAATGACAGCTAATTATGTGACCATTAAATAGGAAATTAACTATGCAAATGTCCTATCATTTGGTCACCTTCTTTGTAATGTAAAAGGTTTCTTATATAAAGGTTCTCTTTCTGATGTCTCTATGATGATTTCTGTTGGTAGGTGACATGACTTCTATTGATAAGTGTCATGTCCATGATCTCTAAGTGAGAATGCAGATGAGGAAACAATTTGGGTGGAGGGGCTGTCTTTCTAGCATCTGGATAGTCACAAACAGGAATAAAAGTAACAAAAATGCTAAATCAATGATCTCATACTCTGAGTTGAAAAGAGGTAAGAATGAAAAAGAAGGAGCATGGAAAAGATGAAGAAATACCTATAGTGAATATGTATTACATGACTTTAATCCAAAATGTAGGACATGTCTGTGCACCTGGGAACAGTAGGTTTTTTTATTTGTGGCACATCAGATAGCCACAAGATCTCATAAGCAAGGGAGTACATATACCAATGATAAAAAGCAAATTGGTAATTGAATGCAAGGCATCAAAATTAGGTTTGATTCTGGTATAAGCCACAGAAACTGAGGTACCTGGTGCTGTGAGAATGAAGAAATCTAAGACAGGCAAAATGTTTTGAAAAGGTCCTGAGTATTTTCTTTTTAATCATGTATTTGGATACTACCCTTAATTAGATTACTGAGATGGAAAATGTTAGCTCAGTGAATGTCAGTGGAAACACAGCCAAACAAATCAGGGCAATTTTGGTGTTCTAGACAGCCACTAGGAATTTAACCAGCAATTTTGAAGGCCAAATTATAACTGTAAAGATGAATCACAATCACTACACTAAATTTTAAGTTTCCAAGTCACTGACTTTCACAGTCCTCTGGCTGCTCTTGAAAAGACTGGAGTTGATATATAGATCATGAGGATTGTCACTGCACATCTTTTCTTCTGCAGCAACTGAGATTATGACAGATGTTTCCAGCCTCAGAACATGAAGAACATGAAATATTACAGGGTCTGACGAAAACCTTTTGTGCTAATTTGATGATAGTTTAGAGTGCTCTTCCCTTCTCAATGCATTCCAGCTTGCAGAGTTTCAAACCAAAGCCCTTTGCAATGGGTTTGTCCCCCACAATGACCTCACCTTACAATGTGTCACCAAAATTTAGGAGTCAGCAGAAAAACTAATTCAGGTTAAGTAAAAGAGAGGTATATCTTGTGACCCCAGCAATTTTAATCAGCATTATCCTTTGGCCTCAAAGGATGCAAGGAATAAAAAGGAATCAACTGTTCTCATAATAATGTAAAGCATTGTTATCTAAACTCTTATACAAAACTGAAGCATCACTTGTGGAGTAGCATCCCAAAGAACCACAGGAGGTGTACAGTGAAAATTAGTAGAGAATGACTTATTCAGATGAAAAGAGTTTGCTCATCTTGTTTCCATTTGTTAGGTGATAGGTTCAAAATGCAACCTTTACAACTTCGAGTTTTATTGTTAAATGAAAAGCATTTAAAAAGGGGACTGACCTTTTCTGTGCAAGTCCATGGTGTTCCTGTACCCATTGCTCTTGATCATTCACAAAAACTGTAGGCAAAAGTTAAAATTGCACAGAAAAGGAAGAACAAGAAATAAGTCATGATGAAAAGGAAATCTTAGGTCTGCTGCAGAATAACTACATGCATAATTTGCTCTATTTCTTAGTGGAGCGTGGTCATGTGAGGTGTTGGCTCTTCTTTCACTATTGAATTTCACAGACTGAGTTTTAAGGCAAAAAAAAAAGTGGAAAATGAAGATAATTCATTTAATCTTTTCTATCTCACTTGATAGAAATCATTGCCCATGAACATCATCTACTAACAAAATCCCCACTCAATACTACAATCCTTATCAAATTCATATATGGCTTGTTTAACCTGTTTTTAGTCTTGATTTTTTTTGGTAACCTACAAAAGCTGCTAAAACTACATTGTAATTTTGTAAGTTTCAGTCTTAATTGCAGCTTTCAAATCTCTATTAAGAAATCTTCTATCTTTGCTAGAATATTGTTAACAGTTTTTATCTTTCACCTTCAGGGATTAAAAGTTTGAGACTTCATTCCTATTTACACTTATAATATATTTTATTAGTCACAGAGAAGATCTGTAGAGTGTTTTTTCCATGCACTTGACTCTTCTGTGAGTACCTCATCTTCCTAAACATTACAATATATTAAAATTAGTAGTTTTGTTTTTCTTCCTCAGGTGTTACATTGCAAACTGATTTACACCTTTAAAATTAAAAAAACTCACAAAACCTATTATCAAGGTTTTTTCCAAGGCAATTGCATGGGTGCTAAAATTAATACCTCTAACAAAATGGTTAATGGTTAAGTGGCAAATTCTACAATAAATTTTGTCTTAGTATTTAATTTTCTTAATTCTTGAGCTGCTATCACTTTTTCCTGTGAACATCTATATTGCTAGTGTGTCTTTGTATTTTATATTAGTATCTGATTTACATGAATTGTGGAGTCTCATCAGAGAAAAGCTGGTTCTTAGTCCCATGCTCTTTTTATTATTCCTTGTCTTTCATTTTTGTCTGTTAAAGAATTATTTCTAAGCATTCACACCAAATTCTTCAAAGAGTAGTGTTTCCAAATTATCCTCCCAGAACTGTATTTTTCCACTCTTTCTTTGAATCTGTCAGCTCTGGGCAAAGAAGAAGATTTGTGTCCCAGGCTGTCAGCTGTAACTGGAGCAAGCAGTATCTGAAGTGTTGCTAATGACTGGTATAGGAGAAACACCAAGTGAGCTAAACAAAAAGACACACAACTTCTGTTAATTATATGAATTTGAGAAAATATTTATTTCAGTCTTTCTGTCCATAAAAGAAAGGGATTCCATCATGTCATGACTATAATAAGATTAGTGTTGATTTAGTTTGCTTTGTGGTGACTGTTCAGATCTTGATTGTCACATTCAAGAGATGCTATTTCTTGCCATCCAATTCCAATGTCACGTCTCCATCTGGTATGGCTTCATTTTAACAGCTCATAGTTTTTCATACTGACTGCCATGAAAATTGGGGGAGGTTTAAGTCATACATCATAAGAAGTTAATTCTCACCTGGAACTTTTTAAACCAATTGGCCAGTTTGAGCAGAACTGGCAGAGGAATCGTGGACGTTGATATCCTGTAAACGCTGTGGTTCTGAGAGAGACCCATTTAAGAGAAAACTGATAATCCTCATGGAAGCTTGGTCCTGAGACACAAATCCAGAGTAAAGGGAGACTAGTTCTCCTGCTTGTTGAACTCCTTGGAATAACACATCAGAGACAGAATAGCTAAGCTGAGTCAATTCAATTCACCTATTCCTGGCACAACCAGTCACTTTTTGTTGTGGGTAAAACCAGCTGCTCTGAAAGTATTCATTTGACAAGTGAAAGAAGATTGTGAGTATTGAGTATTTTTGTTTTGTTTGGGGTTTTTTGTTGTTGTTTGTTTTTTTTTTTATTTTAAACATGAGTGCAATTGCATTTATAAGTATTGTAGAAAAAAAATTAGAAAATGAAGTCCAAAAATGTGAAAACCTGTGGGTTTGGGGTTTTTTATGTGGGTTTTGTGTCCCTGTTACTGCTTTGTAAATTCTTGTTAGAAAACTAAATTATAACTGTGTTGATTTTATTTGTGGCATGGTTTTTACATGCTAAAAATGTCAGACCTTAGTCTGTTGAAATAGCATCCAGGCTGAGCAATATTTTTCCATAAATAAAAATTACAAAAAAGAAAACCAATATTTTTTCTTTATGGAATTATAACAATACAGACATCACAAAATAGGAACACTTTTCTAAAAAAGCAGATAATCTAAAGATTCAGAAATTGAATTTTAAAAAAATTATCACTTTTTTTGATATGATGAGCTTTTTTGTTGTAAACAGGCTATGAGAATACTTTCCAGTTTTTATTTTAATTTTGTTAAAATTAAATGGAACTAAATGGAAAGAAAAAAAGAAAAATGTAAGTTTCACTTCAGAGACCTCTTTAGCTCCAGCCCACAGAAAGGACATCAGTTGATAAATTTGAAAGGAAAAGACACCATGCTGTATTTCATCAACCCAAGTTCCCACTTTTTTATTTTATTTTTTAAATTCTTCCTCTTTTACTTTAGTCACTCAATTTTATTCTCTTGAAATGCTACTCTCTTGAAATTCCTATTTGTCACTTCTGCTTTCTCCTGATTACATGGAATGTATTGTTTGTCCCTCTGCCTTGATTCACAGAATTATGTATAATGGATTTACTAGTTATACATCTAATTTCTGTATGCTCCTCCTATTTCTCACATAATGTTTGTATACCTGCACATTGTCATAATTCTTTTTATATGGATAGGAAACAACTCTATCTGTATTCACAGTTAACCCAGATTGGTAGAGCAAACATCTTTTGGAGACTAAGTCCTAAAGAAGAATAATCTATGCAGGAACAGATGGGTAATAGTTGATTTTTGGCAGAAACAAAGGAAACCCAAGCTCACGTAACTTTAAAAGATTTATTAGATAATGCTGTGTCATGTGGTGCTGAGGTTATTGCAACAGGTGAGAGATACTGCTGTGTTTTCCCTGCTTTAAAATTAGAGTGGTCTTTCTAGATCTTTGACTTTTTAGGTCTTATTCTCTAGAGAAGAGGATGCTGACAGTGGCAAAGACTTCATTCTTCAAAATTTGAAATGCAGTCTCAGTCAGAAAGACTACCTTGGAGCCTACCCTGCACTTTTGTAGGCTAAAGATATTTTAATGCTTAGTGCTTTTGGTAGAGGAAATGTTAATTTATTTGTGTTAACTTTTTCCTCACAGACTTTTTCCTCACATGCCTGCTACATGGGATTAGAATGGCTCTTTTGCCTTGTAATGTATGTAGGTTCACATGCTCTTTGTGAGGAGACTTTGACTGTAGCTCCATAAACTATAAGGTTTATTCAGTAATTTTCCACAAGTATTGGCAGAATGTTCTTTCATAAACATCCATATGAATATGATAACTTATTTTCTTTGACAGAGTCTGTTGCTTTGCCTAGAGTTTATTTCAGAGCATCCAGCACACTCCTGAGAATTCCCTTTTTTCACAGGTACCAATTATTGGTTATGAGAAAACCAATAAGTTTTGAAAAATATGAGAATGTCTCACCAGCATCTTATCAATAATAGATTCTTCATGCTTGCTTCTTTTTCCTATTGATTAAACATATCCCATTAATTTCAATTTTGTCTCAAGTGTCGTATTACACTTCTGTGATTTAGTCTCACTGCTGTGTTCCTCTCACTGTAGAAACATAAACCATTTCACAGCTTGTGTCCTCTGTTCCTCACCTCACCTGAGTTTTCTTTGTCCCATTTACCAGAGTTTTAGCTTTATATTTTAACAATTAACTTTTCTTTTGTTGGCTTGCCTTTGGGAATTACATATTGCTATAAGCCACTCAGAGCCAAAGAGTCCAGAAGTTTGCTTCCTTCAGTGTCTGAGCAATGGCATTTCCAAGTAAGTCTCAGAGCTTGATGAGGGCACTGTGACACAAACCTTTGCAGAACACGGCAATGGTGAGGAAACCGTACACTTGAATAATGATGGCAAGGCCTCAGCTTTTTTCTGAGTATTTTTAAGTATTAAGGGTTTGTTTTTTTGGTTTTTTTTTTTCAGTGAGTCGCCTTTTAGAAAAAGCAGCTAAATAATAATTTTTTAAAAGTAGCAAACTGTGGTTTGTGTGCATGAGCATGTCTCATGCAATATATTAAAGCACTTGTTTTGCTGGAGTAACTCTGCACTGTCTTAGGAAAAATTGTTCTTGCTGATGGGATTCAGAAAGGACTTAAAATACATTTTTCAGAGAAAGAAATGTACCTGACAGAAGCAGTAAATGAGATGGTTACCATTGCATAGGAACTATTCCCTTTTTTCTCTTAAAACAAAGCAAATTGAACATAGTTTTTAAGTGTGTATCTTGGTACGTCAGGGAAAAAAACCCTTTTTTTTCTGCATAATTAATAAAACTTACAGTAGGTTTACATTTCAAAAAATGCTTACATATAACTTTATGTTCAGGGTAATTAATTTCAAGCCTACATTTGGAGTGCCTGGCAAAAAGACAAACAAAATTTCTAAGGAAGTTTGCTGAAGGGTAAAATTGGTCTGCTAGCTACCTTCCTTTTATAAAAACCTTGAGGCTTAACATACACCAAAACCTTTTTGCTATTGCAAAATCCAAGTGGGCAAATAGCTGAGGGCAGGTTGAAGCACTGTGCAGGGAACTGCAGATGGTCGTATGATGTTAATTACAAAGGCTCCATGGACTGGTCCTCAAAGGATTCAGGAAGTCATGTAGTAGAAAATTCATGTAGTAGAAAATGTGATTTATACAGTTGCAAGGAAGGAGGTGTATGAAGGAAAGGTGTTACTTCCACCAAACCCACCATCTCTGTTAAATAAGTCACACCTTTTTCCAGGGCAAGAGAGTTTTGATTCACATGGGAGGCTGAGGCGGAATAACTTAGAGGTACAATACTCATTTGTATGGGATGAATATACTAATGATATGTGTACCTCAGCACTGCTCTTCCATTTGGGAGTTCCTACATTCTACTCTGCACATGCTCTGCATGTGCTCCCTCCACACAGGCGTTTGCATGGTTCTGTTATCCTTTTAACTGATGTTTTCTACTTTGAAAATAGAATTTTCAGTATCTACTGCTGAAATGCAGTTAGGGTGGTTTACAATTGTGACTCAACTCAGTATGTTAACTAAACATAGACAGAGCAATGTCAACACTGATGAAATTAATCAAGAGAAACACACATGTTCTGCCATTCCTTTTACATATTACATCATGTAATCAATGAAGAATTCAATTTTATTTAGGAAAAAAATATGTTGGCTTAAGAATACCTTTCCTTCTCTGGTAGAAACCCTTTTTTGCCTTAAGCTGCTGTGCTTTCTGGATATATTCTTTAACCTCACACAGTGAATTTCAAGTCTCTGTAGAGCCATACTCTTACCAGCATTAAGCATTCCTTTCATTTTACAGTAAAAATTTGCCACTGTGGAATTTCATACGTAGTCCCTTAATAATTTCCCCTTCACAAATGTGGACATATTTTATTTCCTCCAGCAAAATAGGTTCTTCCAATCTTCTGTGCTGCTACTAACAATAATTCAGCCCAAGATATGCAGAAAGTCCAGGACTGAGAAAAAACCTGATGAAATCCACGTTTAAGTGTCGCCTGGACATTTTATGCATTTTCTGGGTGAAAGCCTGCTGAGGTTTTCTTCCCAGGAGAAGCTCATTTTATCTTTGAGCTGTGTGTTCAAGGACACAGATGCATTCTTCTGCCCTGTCTCCCGATATGTTCTTCCTCTCAACCTATGATATAGAGAACAGTGACCTCTCTGGTTTTGTAAGCATTTCTGGCATTCTTGCACTAACCATGAAGAGGAAAGCATGTTAGCTTGGCACCAAGGCAGATATAGCCCAAATTCCTTCTGAACAATGGAATCATTTTAATAAATCATATAAGCCTTCTGGTACTGGAGTCAAAGGGTCCTGATTCAATGTCGGGAAGCAACAATATTTAAGCATGCTTCAGATTTGGACATGTGGACATACAGGCTGGACATTTGCAAGTGTAATTTTCCTCAATGGCAGCTTTTGTACATCTCAGGTCTGATCCATGCCTGATGAGGTTAGTTAACCAAAAGATTTCCATTTCCTTTCCTGGGTTATGTGCCAGGGTGCTCTACATGCACACTGTGTGTATGTGTAGAGATTTTAAAGTGTCACTCTTACATTTGTGATTTTGCCACTCTTTTACTAGGAGATGAAGACAAAAGGTGTCTTTCCTTTAAAAGAATGGTTATACTACACCCTTCATAGTCTCATTTTTACCAGCTCAGGACTGTTGGCAAAGTCCTTGTGAGAGATTAACAGAGTAAAGCTGCCCTTGACCTGTACTTTCATTCTCTTTCAACAGATCCCTAACTGGTTGATTTGGTTTTAAAAGAAGTTTGAAGAATATTCTTACTTAATCTATCATTGGAAATGTGCAAAGGGGCTTTTAGATGAAGCCATAGAAAAGCGTGTTTTAATGCTCAGAATTTTTAGAAAGAAAATCTCTTTTGAGCATCTTGCTTGATATATGTCCAAAGTGGACAATGTAATAGTTTATATTGGAGAACAATAACACTTAATGTGACAAAATCAGAAGATATAAGTAACTGTACCCAGGCTTGGGGACTTATGTAAGGTGTTTGTCAGTTAAAATAGGTGGTCTTAGGGGAAAAAGATCTTGGATTTTAGGGTTAGCTACAGCAGGAAGGAGACAGAAGGTCTGAACATTATGGGACACTCTAGGTTACAGAAACCGAGAGTAAAAAAAAATGAATAGGGCTCTGTGAACTTTGAAATTAAGTAGGAAACACGATAGGTTAGAGGGGGATCTTGCACTTCCTTACTGTACCTGCAGTACCTGTGACTTTTAGGAAGCATAGTGAATTTTGCTCAAGAGAGATGTAATAGTGGGTGTCAAATCATGGAGAAAGGCTTGGGAACAAAACCAGTGGCTTCAGGGAAGAAAGACTAGATTTATCATGGGAATGCATATATCATGGGAAATAAATTGACAAAGAGGTGTCTAGGTGAAACAGAAAGTGGAAAACAGGAATAAGAGATCAAGGACGGAAATCGAGACCGGAGCCCTACAAGGAATAATGGATGAATTGGTAAGGAAGTGGTATTTAAGGAATGGATATCAGGGGATTTTCTGGGCTGGGGAGATAAGGAAATGTACAAAAGATGGAAGATAAAAGAATCTTATGGGAGAGTTGGAACATGAACAAAGAAGATATATTTTGAAAGAGGTCTAAGAGAGAAAGAGATGTGACAAGACAAGGAATAAGAGCAATATAAAATATAAAAGGAGCAATAGGGAAATCAAACAATGGAAAGCCAGTGGGTCATAAACTACAAGCACTCAAAAGTGTATTTTCTGCTGGCTGTCAGTAACCAGTGTGCTGTGCTGCCCAGTGCTGACTGAGCAGTTTTCACTGACTCCTAGACTCAGTTTGGGAATGGCTAAGAGTATCACCACTCTGTCACTCCCTATTGCTCTGATACAACCCTATTTCATTCTCATGGAGCTTGAGTTGTTTAGAGGCACTAGTGCTCCTTCACTAGAGCCGAGTCATGAGCTCAGGTAGGCTACCACTAGTTCACTTGTCTACAGTGTATTGATAACCTAGCTCAGCTGCTCTGGCTGCAATGCTGCCTCTCTCTTACCTTGATTATTTAGAGTTGAAGTCTTGTCACAATTTGCTTTAATTGTGTTAGATGTGAAGAAAACATTGAAAATAGTCTTCTCTTTCATTACAATTTAATAATGTGTGAGTTAAAAAATAAAGAGAAATATAATTTACAATAATTGTAAAATAAATTTAACTTAGGCTGTGATGGCTAATGAAACTAATTTATTTTCAATCCAAAGCTTCTCACACTTGCTTAAGAGTTCTGTTACTTTCTCCTTTAGAAGTAGCAGAGCAGATCAGTTTGAGTTCAGAGTGGCCTGCAGTGCTTTATAAAACAGAGAGACATAGAACAATGGAGATTCAAAATATGGCTTTAATCCACCATGTTTCCTCTCTGAAAAAAAAAAAAAAAGGTAAATATTCAGATTTGGTGGTTTCTTCTCAGAGGAATGCTGTGTTTTAATTTGCTCAGGTCTGGAACAGCATCCTTAAGAGATACCCTTTGCTCTATGGTTTGGTTTTGGTTTTGTTTACCTTTAGTTTTGTTTTCTGTTTTCTCAGAATAAGACAGCTAAATTTCATTCTCATAGGCTCAGGACTGTGAAATGTCATCATGGGAAAGGTTGATACAAAGATGGTGACCTTTTTGAACCATGTTCCGCATCTGAACATTTCAAGTGCAGATCATTGTGCTCATTCTTTTTCTGTTTCTCTTTTTCCTTTTCTCCTATATCACTGGATTGTAGTCATTTTAGAGGTTAGTATCTTTTCACTTTTTCCTATGTGGATTTTCTCAGATGTCTGAATGCACAATATAAATGGCACTTCAGAAAAAAGATGGATATATAGGCTTTTGTATGAAAATATAGATTTTTTTTTTTTTCCTTATGGCCATTAGAACTGTGGTTGGACAATCAAGTAACATTTTTTTTTTCTTCCCAGCAAAACAAGCTGGCCAAGCTGAGCTTTTCTTCTGACACTGCCAAGAAGTTCCAATTCTTTAATTTCTCCTTGGGATGTTTTTGTCCCTTTGCCTTTCTCAAAAATTACATCATCTTGAAAGCAATAGAACATGGGCTTAGTTTTAATCCAATAACTTTATAAAGTACTTTTTCCACAGTACTATTACAAATTGTATTTTTGACAGCTTCAGAATCATATTTACTTCATGAACTTGTTTAAGAGATTAGATCAGCACTGCAAGTTTTATTGTTTTGTTGATTTCTTTTCTGTGGTAATGTAATTGACAGGAGCTGATAAGCCTGTAAACTCAAAAATAAATATTGAGTGTACTTCCAAGCTAATAGCCCATTCATCTTCATCTGCAGTGTTGTCTGTTGTCCCTGTGAGGAATTGCTCTGAGCTAGTGGTGCTGTTTCTCCTGATATGAAGCCTGTGCTCACACCTATGTATTTTTACAGAAGTATGTAAGCAATTTCTCTGGCATATTTTCCAAAATATGGGCTTCCAAGACCGTCATATTTTTATTGTCTACTTTACCAGTGTTTTCAGCCCTGATTTTCAGAGAGTAACTTTGTGCCCCAATTGAGTGGCACACACCATCTGCCCCTACTGCTCTTTTTACATGGTTATTCTGTCACTACTACTTCACCAAAGTTTGTCCTGTAGACCTCCTCTGAATTTTCATGTCCTGGATCCCAACAGAGCATCAAAATAGCAAAGGCTAATTTGTTTTCTGCAATATGTAAGCTCTTTATGATTGTCACAATTCATTAAGAAAATAAAAATCTTCCAGTTCTATTCAGAGTAGAAAAGATATCCAACTATTTTTAAAATTAAATTAAGAATATAATCCAGAGCAATGCTTCAAAGCTATATTCCATCTTTCTTACTTTGATTCTTTCTGATAAAGCAGAAAGTAGTGTTTAAATTTGTTATAGTTACCACCTATGTTCCCTAGGAATTTGAGCCAAATGTCTTGCAGTCTTGAGCCCCTTGACACAACTTGCAAACCTAAGATTGTGTAAGGGCACAACAAAGGCATGATTCTCCCCTTCTGTTCATGAGCCCAGCTTGTGTCAGTGTAGCAGCCATCTCTCCAGCTGCCTTCTTGTGTGCCTGACTGAGAAAGGACCTCCCTCTCTTTTTATTATATCCCCTGTGTTATAGGAAGTGTGTCACAGATATATCAGTCACTGGCAAATTTGACAGGAGCCTATGAATTGCTTTTTTAATGTGTGATCTGTTTAAGTCTGTTTTTCTTGTGTTCAGAGTCTAAATTAAACTAAAATCAGTGAAAGAAAATGGAAATGCTTCCTGTAAGAATATAAACAAATATATCAGTAGTTCCGGATTTCAGAGCAAAAAGAAGCAGAAAAATTGTCAATTGTCTCTTCACTATGAAAGAGTCTCATAGAGACTTAGATAATGGGCAGTTGTATCTTAATATATTTAACTCTCCTCTTTTTGTGCTGACACTCTTTGGGGCATAACTCTTGAAGATAGATTGCAATGTGAATATTTTAAAATAAAGTAATGACTATATTCTCAGCTACTGATTACCTGAAGCTAACTTCTAGAAAATTGGACTGAAAGTAATCCTAGTTAATGAAAAGATCTTCTCAGTGTTTATGATATTGCACAGTTGCAAAAGGAGGTTATCACTGTACTTCAAACATTCATCATGGTAAGTGCAGAAAATAAATCATCCTGACTGCAGAATCACTATTTTATAGCTGTAAATTATCAGACTGTAAATTACCTTCTTGGAAAACATACTTTTAGTTTGGAAATCTCTTACGAGGAATCTTTATGATCTCATTAGGTTTCCCTTTGCAGCAGAAATTTAAATAATTTAGCTTTCGATTACTAATTCATAGCAAAGTAATTTGAGAATGTTTACATTTTATAAAGCTCACCCATTAAATTATTTATCATCTGATATAATTTCAATAGGCATTTGTTCAATTTTTCATGCTTTACATATGATGCCATTAGCACAACAATACCCCACAGTTTAGATATTGCAGAGAAGCTCCATATTTTAAGCAGAAAAATGCAAATGAGTGTTTTGAAGCAATATAATACAACTTTGTTGTCCCTTCTAATTCTCCTTCCCCACATACCTTGTTAATTTGTACTGTAACCTTGTACTACATTTACGACTGCAAACTACTAGCAATATGGAAAGAGAATAAAATGTATAATACTTCTGACAAGAGGGATTTATAGTGGCTACTTAATCTTGTTCGCAGCAGCAGAACTTGGCTTGTTTCTAGTGAAGTGCTTGGAGAATCATCTTAAAGGTGAAACAATTTAATGAGGCATCACTGTGAGCAACAAGGAAACTTGTTTCTTGTAGTTGGATATGAGTTCAAAGGACAAAGGGTGCATGAGTGGGATGAGGATTAGTGATAGTGTGTGATGGTAGAGGGCTGCACAGCCTTGTATCGGGTGAGTTGCAATCCCAGAGCTTTTGTGTAAGCATGGTGTGACTGACCAACAGCAACAAAAAGTAATTTTGATTGCTTGCTTATGAATTGCTATTAATAACATAGAATCCCTTCCTATGGGAATTGATTGAAATATAATTATTTCAAAAAATGTTGTTCCACTGAGGCAAACTACAAGAGCTTGTGTGGTCAGGTTCAGTGTCAGTGTGTGTGGCAGAACTTGGCTTGTGTTGATATTTGGATTGACTGTGTATTTCTGTTTTGATTTCATTCATTAAACTCCATCTTTGAACATGCAAGTTATTAGAAATGCTTCACTGAATTTTAAGCTAGGTCAAATGATATTCATAGGATTACTTGCCTAAAATCACACTGTAATGCATATCATACTGCTTATTGGCAAATAATAGTAATAATGCTCTAGGTTACTGTGTTGCAAATTACTTCTGCCTTTTGCTTGAATATAAGATTTGGAAGAGCTACAAATTGAGAGATAAAAAACCTAAGGATTTTTTTTTTTTAATGTTAGGTCTCAAATGAGAAATCTAGTTTGGAAACTTGGTGTACTCTAGTATAGAAAAACTCCAAAGGTTCACTTTACCTTATGCATGACCTTTACTGAAAGAGGAGAAGAGACCTCAAGGGTATGCTCTTGTGGGGTGTGTTTAAGCTACAGAAAGATTTTCTGTTTGAGTAAAAATTTGTCAGGGAGCTTATAGGGCTTTTATTCTACAGCCAGGATTTGCTAATGTGCCAGAGTTGTCTTTTTATTCATTGAACATAGTGTCTTGGCAATCTTTTCATAAACTGCTTTATTTTCACATGAGTACTTTAAAATATGATTCTTCTTTCTTACTCAAACTAAAGAAGTTCTAGCTCTTGATTTGCTTTGTATTGAAGAGTACTCCCCAAGGATAAAGACCATAGGCTGTAGGTAGAGGTCTTACTGTGCAGAATCTTGATCTGAGAGAAAGCTGGGTAATGGCAGACGTCATCTTTGCTGATTGAAGACTGTAGAAGGTATAAAGACCAAATTAATAAGTTTGGGGCTGGACTTGTCTGAGATAAAACAGTCAGAGGATGCCAACTCATTGTGTGTTGGTTTATTTTTTTTTTTTAAAGAATGTGGGGAAGAACAAGCAGAGGAATCCAAAGCTGCCTTTCAGATTTCTAACATTCCTCTTCTTCACCAAAAATAGCTTGATAGGCTACTTAATCTGTAGCTACACATGTGTTTTTTTCTTAAGAAGAACAAAGTCATATGATAAACTACAGACCATAGGATATGAAGCAAATAATAATTTCTAATTCAGTGGAGCAGGAAAAAAGAAATCCCTGTTTGACATACAAGAAAATGAAAAAGCTGCGAAAATATAGAAGGACCAGTTGTAAGCCTGCAATAAGCTCTTTAAAATTTATATTTATTACATGGGAATTTACTCCACATCCCATAGCATGCTAGTGTTAGATAGACGTCATTGTGGGTCAGCTTTCTGCATTTCAGAAGCAGAAAATGGTTGCTGTAGATATGCCATATTAATGTTCTGATCACTTTTAGGCAGGATAGCTGTACATGTGTCCACTGGGATCATTGTCATAGACTGGAGACAGGTTTGTTTATAATGAAAGATTATGTATTTTAACAACTCTGACCTCAGACCTAACCCCTTAAATATTGTAGGACTAATTTAAGAAAACACTAGTGAATTTGAAGCCTGGATAGACTTCAAAACTTCCACAGAGTTCCTGACCTCGTAGATTACTGATAACGAATTTAGCATGTAAAGCCTGAGAGATTATTCCTCCCTTTTGCTGTGTAATGATTCTTTATTATAGGAAGTCCCATTCCTTAATTAAGTATAAAAGCAAAGGTTGGGCTTTCTTAAAGCATTCAATATTTTACTTTTAAGAATTTTTTTCCTCATTGCCATCATTAATTTAGTGCTGATAAGGCCAACTTTAACTGCCCTTATGAAGCATGCTAGTCACAGCTGATTGTGAAAGTTAAACCCTGCTTGCATATGCTATGGCCTTTGTGGTTTAACAGCCTCATCTCAACAAGATAATTCCAGACTGAATCCTTTTCCTTCATTGCTCTGGTGCATTCACTTGTTAAAAATGTCTGTTACAGGAAAACATGCCACTGCACCAGTAATGCAATTGCAATTATTGGGAGACTTGAACAAAATATATTAAAAAATGAAGTGTTTTACATGGCATTTGACAGGAAGGAGTGTAGACACTTTTCTACAGAACAATCATGATTGTGTCATGTGTTAACTCTTCAGTTCTGAGCATCAATCCTAGGTGAAGGACAAGGAGCAGAGAAGTTAAATCATTTGCAGGAAGAACACAGAGTTATTCCTTAGACAGCAGGGCTAGGGCTTCTTCTTATTTCAAATTCTCCTCAGGATGCACTTGGAATTTTTGGCTTCAGTCTTTAAAGATACTGAGGATGACATGTATACAAGTATGTAGATTGTGTAGATTGTATACTTGTATACATTAAATGACATGTATACTGTGGATCTGGACCTAAGGCTTCAGTCCTGAAAAAATTCTGCTCTTACTTGAACTTCATAGTGCAGGAAAATGTTTTGACCCAGATAACCTTACAGAATCAGAGTATAAGGAGGAAATTTAAGACTTTGCCATTTCCTTAGTATTTTCATTCTTCAAACTTAAGTACTAGGGCACAATAATACTGTTTGCTTCCAGTTTTCTAAACATACTGGAGATCTGTGTGCTATCTCTGTAACCACAGCTGTCAAATTCACAGAAAACAATAGATTAATATTTGCTTGCTTAGGAAGGAAAAAAAGTTATCAATCTTATTTAAAATAAAATAGAAGTAATTTATTTTCCAAATGTTCATAGATCTTATTAATTTTAGCCATGTGAACATGGCTTTGTATCTTTGAAAAAAACAACCAAACAAACAGAAAAAAAAACCCAAAAAACAAAACCAAAAGGAATTTTTCTTTGACTTAGATATGTTGTAAAAATTTGCTGTCAAAATCTGTCCGCAGAGGTCAGCTGAGTCATTGATTTACATAGATTTTGGATTTTCACTGGTTTTGATTTAAATTATGCCATTACTTTTTGCTCTCCCTGCCACTTGTATTACGAGTAGGAAGAAGAGGATTTCTCTGCAAATGGAAGAAAATGATTGAGGATATCTGTCTTTCTGTTATAAGAGCACTTAACAAGGCAATTTTTCACTGAAGGATTGCTGAATAACATTGTCAAAAATCTTCATTTTTGAGAATATTTACTTTCAAGGCATTAGTGGCATTGTGAGAATAGGTATAAGATGAGCAAAAAGCTCTTGAAAAATGATATTTGTGTCACTTACTTTCAATTAAAATTAAGAACTTGGGGAATTAGTAAAAGCCAGAAAAGCTTATTCTAAGATCAAACCAAGACGAAGACATGAAAATAAAATCCAAATATGACGGCATTTTAAGGTGTTTACTTTGTATATATCTGTACATATACCTTGTTTTCTGAGTTCTAACTTTTCCAATTATTGAATCAATTTTTACATGTGTACACAGAAATGTGTTGTCAGAGTATATGCATGTAAAATGAGTCTGATATTTATGTCTTGATATTTATGTCTGTTGAGGACAGTTTAAAAGGAGATCTAGCATCACGACTCTCTACACATATTTGCCTGACATTACATGTAATTCATCTTGGTACTTATGCTGTGAGGAGGCTCTTTTAATAGTGCTTCTAATGTACTTGAAATGGCAAGGCTGGCATGTTTTCTGAGCACTCACCAATCCTGCCCAGTGGGTGAGCAGCCCCTGTCTAAAAGAGCAGTGCTTGCTCTTCTGCAATACTGTGGAAAATGTTCTTCTTAGACTACTAGTTATTGGCTTAATCTTGAAAATAAAGGGCTTGCATGCATCTCTTTTTTGAAAACCTTGAAAATGCAACCCATTTCTGTGGAGAATCTCTCTGGGAGCAGTGTTGCTATCCTCTGCAGTGAACTGAATATTTTCCAATGTCAGTCATGATCTGAGAGTGCCTCCAGAATCTGTCCTCTCAGAGGAATGAGCCTTATCCCAGCTAGGTTTTAGTACCTAATTATTGCAGCTCCAGATAAGAACATAATATTAAACATCTCTTAGGTTTTGGCCCCCATATAACCAGCCAGGGTACTGAACATTTAATTATGCTATAATTTTGAATTGGGCAAGAGAAATCCTCCAAGATGTCAGGATCTATGTGGCATCCATCATCACAGCACAAGTATTTAGTATGTACTGTGTGTACTCCAGGGAAGGGGTTAGAAGTTGGAATTGGCCTTGTCTTTTTTTCTTCCAGTTGGTAATAATCAAAGTCCTTTGTGACACTGCAGCTGTGGATGTGATAGAAAGGAATCTTTTCTAGTGTCCCAGAGCACAAGGCAGAGAACACTTTCAGTCTAAGAGCTCCTGTGAATGTCTGGATTTGAAAGGCAGAGAGTGCTGGAAATGAGTTGTAGTTCGGATGATCAGTGTGCTTTTGAAGTTTACCTCCTGATGGTACCCACTTACTGAAATTTGTCTCAGGTTATGGAGCTTTCTCATACTCTCTGAACCAAATTCCTTTGAGGACTCAAAACCAGAAGATTTGCTCCAAAAATAACTTGATATTCTACTTCTTCTTGTGAATATTCAATGCATGACACCAAAATTGACCCAATAATAAGTGCAAGCTTCCTGAAATGCATACTGTGCATTTCCTGGCTCTTCAGGCAGCAGCAGCCTCTTCATTCTGCATCTGCTGCTATTGAACCACATTCTTGCTAATACAGCAGAAGAGAATCAATCCTGCTAGAAGAGACAGCACAGGAGAGGAATATTTTCCTGTTTTATCCAGATGATCTGACTTTTCCCCTCACAAGCACTCATGTCATCTAGAGAGAAAGAGAAACAATGCTGCTACTGTTGTTCAAAGAAATTAATTTTACAGAAGGAAAGCCATCAGTGTGTTCAAGATTTGAATTAAATATTAAGCTAAACTGCTATGTTGGGAAGATAAGCAGCACTGGCCCAGGAGCCTTCCATCCCACAAGATTTCCAGGTCTTGGTTAGAGAGTGCCATGGATCTGATGCTGCCACTCATCCTGCTTTGAGCAGGTGCTTTTCTCAGCTTTGACACTCAGTTGGGATACAGGCTTGGGGATGGAGGACAAGCAAGAAAACCTGTAGTAGTTCCAGCTAGGCTGACCAGCTTAGAAGGAAGTTAATGAGTTATTCCTCTTATAAAACCAGTCTTCCAAAATTTAACTTTATGCCTATGACCTATAGTTACATATTTGATTGCAGAGAAAATATGAAGATTTCCTTGGTTTTTACAGTTAACTGGGGTGTTTTTTAGCCCTGTAAAAAGTATATAAACCCAAATTCCATTACAGAAGTGAGTTTTAAATGTTTCAATTTGTCAGTATTTCATATAGAATCTGTACTTGGATCTCTTCTCTTTTCAATGCTAAGAGACAATACATCAATGTTTTTCAGACTGTGGGTAGTACTCAGAATTTATCACTTATGTGAAAGCATAAATGCCCTTCTTTAAGTGTGTTTCGTAAAGTTTCTCAGTTTAGCCACCCTATGCATTTAAAGTTCAGCCCCCAAAGCTCACTAAAATATATTTAATTTTCTTTTTTTTTTTTTTTCTTTTGTTTTCTTTCCTTTGGAGCTTGACTCATACCTTTTAAATATGTAGATTTGGAAATAACTGTTTGCAGCAAAAAGCAATTTATAAATTCAGTATGTTTTAAAGTTATGGAAAGCTTGCTAGCTGTCTAAGTTGACAATGTTATTCTAAAAGGGGAGCTGTAAGATTTTTTCTTTCATTTACTGTTTTCATTGTAAATACATAGTTTGATGGCTCTTTCATCGTCTTTGAGAAGGAAATGGGGAGATAAATTTTTTTAAGAAGCTGTAACTTGTCCAAGTAATCCTTGAAAAGCTGAAAGATGTGACGTGTCTCTTCCCTTTCTATCTAGGCCCCTCCTCATGGGTAGTGAAACAGTGATGGCTTCATGCAGAGGAGTCTGTTCTGCTTTTGTTCTATTAAACTACATTATAATAAAGTTGTAGTAGTCCAAAAGTTAGAACAGTGAAAATTTAATACTGTAATTATAACCTTCTCTTGCAAAGTTGTTGAAGTCATATGCACACTTATTTAGTAGCAAGAAAGTGTGCAGTTGAATTCCAAATTTGAATTATCATCTCTGACTAAAATAGTCTTACATCCCACCTAAAATACCAGTGATTTAAATAAATAGTTCAGTGTTTTTCAAGATGGCTTTCTTTTTCAAGTTGCTTTTTATAATTTTTCTTCTTTATGGATACAGACAGGCATAAGCAATTTAGAATGGTTCTGTTGACATGAAATTTTTCATTTTAATACTGAAAAAATTTGCTTTTCATGCAGAGATAATTCATTTGAGTATGTATGCACATGGTAAGCATAAATGCACTATTAAATACAAAAAAAGTAGTTTGACCTATTCAGCTGAATAAATTAAGTCGGTTGATAAACAGTAAAATACCTAAAAGCTTACAGGTATTTTTCATAGGTTTTTGAAGTGGTCAGAAGTGAAATTATTCCTCCTGTGAGACCCAGTCTTCACAAAAATAATCTGTTTAGTTCTCTTAACTGTTATGTGAGTAACTGGGAAATATAAAACCCCACAGTCTCCACCAGCTCTCCAACACTGTTTTACTTTCATGACATTTTGTTGAATGAGTTGACAGACCTGAGCAACCTTAAAATGCATAAGTATTTTAAGCTTCTCTGTATTTGATAATGATGATGTTTGATTGCTGAATGAGTGCAAGGTTATAATCATCTCTCTTGGCTTTTTTGTCATTCATAAGCTGCTTGAGCTGCTCTCTGTTGGCTTATGACATTTCCAGGATCTCTCAAGTGGATTGTAACCGTGTGTGTGCTCACTGAATTCCAAGGACTGGCCCTTCTAAATGCTCTTTGATGTGATGAGCTTTTATTCCTCTGTTATTTAGAAAAGGGTTTCATGCCATACAGTTTGCTTTTCAATGTCTTAAAATTCTCACAGAAAAAGGTTTATGAATTGGAAATGAAAGAAATTTAAAATCTCTAAGCTCTCTACTTGCTGCTTAGAGATTTCATATAATTTTATATATTTAATGATAACCCAGAAAATGTGGCTTTATAGATAGTTTTGTAAGCTTGGCCTAAAATATATGAACTATTTTATTGTTTATGATAACCTCTATTTTCAAATTAAACCCTGTTTTGTCATCAGAGCATTTTCTGCAAAAAACCCAACACATATCCGACTAGGATTGTCTGAGAATATGCTTTCTCACTTCATATTGATTTTTTAAATTTCACCTAGAAATCAATAGAGTATATTTTATTAAATGATGGAATACCACTATACAACCCTCAGGTATTATAAAGATATTCAATACTGTCTTTAATATCATTATTACAAGACACTGATTTTTGCAGTTGGCCATATGAGAGCCAGCATTTTCAAAATCAAGGCAATTGTTTTGAATTAGACAGCCCTGTCAGACAGGATGTTGTTCCCAGATGTGTTGGTCATAAATGCAAGTGATGTAAGTGTGGATGTCTGGACTGGGGGCAGCCTGGGCTGCATCAGTTATACACTGGGGGAGTCTGCAACCCTGAGAGATAGGGGTGATGTCAGAAATGAAATTAGGCCCCTGAACTTTAGAAAGCTCACTTCCAGCTCTTCAGGGAGATAGTCAGTGGCATTCCTTGTGAGACTGCAGTTGAGAGTAGGAGAGCCAGGACAGTGTTGTGAACACAGCTCGAAGATCACTAAAGAAATATTCCATAGAGCATAAGATAAAAAAAATTGGGCAAGGAAAGCAGGAGACCAGCATGATTGAGTAAAGAATTGCTGATCAAACTAAAGGGAAAGGAACAAATGTACAGGCAGTAGAAACAAGGACTTCATTGGCAACCCCTCTTCCCACATCACTTGAATTGGCAGACAGCAGGATGTGGATGGGGAAAGAAAAGTGCTTCCCACTGCAAATAAAGGTGAGGTTCATGTCCACCTGAGGAACCTGAATGGACATAATTCCATGAGACCTGATGAGATGCATCTTAGTTTCCTCAGGGACTTGGCTGATGTAGTTGCCAAGCCACTCTCCATGATATTTCAAATGTCATGGGAGTTTGTTAAAGTCCCAGGTGACTGGAAAAAGAGAAATATTGTACTCATCTTTAAAAGGGGTAGAAAGAACACCTCTGTGCCTGGGAAGATCATGGAACAGATCCTCCCAGAAGCTATGTTAAGGGACAGGGAGAGCACAGAGATGATTCAGGACAACCAGCTCAGTTTCACTAGGGACAAAGCCTGCCTGACCAGCTCAGTGGCTTTCTATGACAGAGTGATCAGTGGATAAAGGAAGGGTTACAGATGTAATTTATCTGGATTTCTGTAAAGACTATGATATGGTCCCATAAAACATCCATCTCCCTAAATTGGAGAGAGATGGATTTTTGAGTGGATTGTTGGATAAGAAAGTTGGATAGTCCCATCCAGAAGGTAGTGGTAAATGGCTTAGAGTCCTGATGAACATCAGTGATGAATGGTGTTCCTCAGGTGTCAATATTGGGACCAATGTTATTTAATATCTTCACTAATTACATAAACAAAAGGATTGAATGCACCATCAGCAAATTAGCAGATGACACCAAGCTCAGTGGTGCAGTTGACACACCTGAGGGATGGAATGCCAGAGGCACCTGGACAAGCTCAAAAGCTGGGCCTATGGGAATCTCGAAATGTTTAACAAGACCAAGTTCAAGGTGCTGCACCTGGGTCAGGGCAACCCCCGATATCAACACAGGCTGGGGGATGAAGAGAATGAGAGTAGCCTTGCTGAGAAGGATTTGGGGGTGCTGGTGGTACCTCCAGGAGAAAACTCTGGAACCTCCACCACCAAGAAGCCCAGAGTGAAGTAGGACCAACTGGATACCTCTGGATCCATGTGTGGTGACTATCTTCTCTTTGATCTGTCTCTCTTTTCCCCCCCACCTATTTTCTATTCTTTCTATCTCTGTACCTCAAATTTAGTGTTAAATAGAATCCATATTATTGATTCAGCATATGGTTCTTTTTCACCTTAATTTGGGCAGAGGCATCTCTCAATAATCAGATCTTAACAGTAGTGTGGCCAGCAAGTTAAAAGAGGTGAATCTGCCCCTCTACTTCTCTGTGGTGAGACCCCACCTGGAGTGTTGCATCCAGCACTGGAAGGACATCAGCCTGTTGGACTGAGTCCAGAGGAGGAACACCAAGATGCTTAGAGGGATGGAGCTCCTCTCCTATGAGGAAAGGCTGAGGGAACTGGGTTTGTTCAGCCTGGGAAAGAGAAAGATTTGAGGTAATCTAATTGCAAACTTCCAGTGCCTGAAGGAAGCCTCCAAGAAAGATGCAGAGAGACTATTTACGAGGGCATGAAGTGACAGGACAAAGGGGAATGGCTTCAAACTGGAAGAGAGTAGGTCTAAGTCAGATATTAGGAAAAAATTATTTGCTGTGAGGGTGATGAGGCACTGGAACAGATTGCCCAGAGAAGTTGTGGATGCTCTATCCCTTGAAGAATGCAAGGTCAGATTCAATAGAGATCTGAGCCACCTGGCCTACTGAAAAGTGTTACAGCTCATGGCAGGGGGGTCAGAACTACATGGTAGGGTCTGTTCCAACCCAGGCTATTCTATGAATAACAGCAATAAAACATTTGGTTAGAGCAGTTAAACTGTACATAAAATTCTGTTTTTGAACTACTTGCTTATATCCTGGTGAGTGACATGCAATGTGATATGAAAGACTGTGTATGAAGGCAGTGTTTGTGCCCAGAAGGGAAGCTGGAAGCTTGTTTCACCTCACAAAAACCAAAGGAAATTGCAAAGGGCCTCACAGGGAATGATGGTTTGAATAGGCTGCAGAGAATGTGCAATAGCAGATATAATGTGACAGCATCTTCTGCACTGTGGGAAAGTCATGACCATGACCTGTCCTTGATTCACAGGTAGAATATTGCTGTCTCCAAGGACTGTTGTACGTGTGAACAGTGCACATCCTCCATTTCTTCCCCTCCTTAGTAAGATCGATTCCTTTAAACAACACCAAATGACATACACAATCTCATGATGAGCAATTTCAGTGACTTTTTTTTCTGCTGCCCGTCGCTTTCAGTTGTTCCTTTGTCTTGGCTGTATGCCACTTCTTCCCAGGCAGCTTTGGATGTTAAATAGCAGTTATGTTTAGCCTGTGACTTTAAAGGTCGGGTTGAATAAAAACCTGTGGCAGTTGCATGAGGCAAATTACTTCTGCTGGGCTAATTAAAGATCACAGATCAAATAATGTCTTGTGTTAAGTGGGTGTAACTCCCTTGGATTTGGCCCAAGTATGTGAGCAATGGATTTGCTTCTCTGTATCTACTTAAATACCACTGTATTTAAACTGTGTATTTCATTATTTTTAATGTGGTGGTTTTTGGTTTTTTTTTAGTTTTTAACTTACCTTTTCTTTTTTAAAGGAATATCCTTGTGGCTTGTCTATTGCTTTGTATTTATTTTGTGTTGTGTGTTTCACTATTCTATCTGTCTGATAAGGGATAGAACAATTTTGTACAAAGTCTGTAAGCTTTGTTCTCTTGTCTCTTCTTTTCCCTTTTGGACATATCTCAACCTGCAGGAGTTAAGAGAGTGTTTGAAGCCATCATTCAGAAATGGGCAGATGCACCGAGGAAGAAAGACTGCCTGAAAGGGAGAAACTTCTCTTGGGTACTGAGATACTCTTTCCTAAACAGGCTTTGGATAAACATGTCTGAATTCACTGGTCATGCATTTTCTTTGGGGTATTCATAATGAATGACTGATTTTAGTGGTCCCACTGCATATGCAGAGGTACTTGCTCATATATTTCTAATACTTACACTTGATATCCTCAATATAATATTTTTTTATGGAATTGAGTAAATAATGTTTTAGGATTCTTTCCTGGTTTGAGAATTTGATTGGGAAGATATGGGAAAGTGCTGTTCCTAAATTTGGCAGAATGTGGTAATCTGCACACCTGACAGACACTGGCTCTTGAACATTTGACAAGGCTGAAAGAGTGCTAGAAGTCTGCCTTCCTGGTCACAGAGACTGGAAGATTTCAGTACTCACTCCCAGCTCTATCACAGATTCCAGTAAACTAAATTTTCCTCAATCTGAGTCTATTTTGCCTGCAAAGGTAATTTGTGAGTGATATCACTGCTTTTGTCTGGAACCATGGGCATTTTTACTTCATTTCTTCCCTTGTCCTCTCCTATCAGGCAAGGAAGGTTCAGAGCATTGCTGAATTGGTAGCTGTTCAAGGCCCACCCACCATGGGTGATAAGTGCATTTTTCAATTTCTTCACTAAATTTATCCTAATGTCTTATTATTATATGTAATTTATACCCTTTAACAATTTATAACTTGTTTTTTAACACGGAACTGGACTACACAGGGGTTCCGTAAATGACTAGGCTTGCATCAAAATCCTTTTTTGTACATAATGAGTTCTTTTGGACTACTTAATATCACAGAACACAGTGTTCCTACAGATACCCATTACATAAGCATATGCAAAGGGACATGTTATCTCTCTCCCCTTCCCCAAATGCAATAGTATCATGCTACATACAAGTCTCTTCATGTCAGGTTTTTTTTTACTTCTCAGTACAGTCAGGTTTAGTCAATTTTAAATCTGGATTGCCTGACAAAGAGTGATTTGGAACAGGCTGAGATACTTGGACAGAATTATAAATAGATGTAAGACTGTTTCTGTGCTCATAAATTACTATGTAAACATAAACTTAGTTTGTCTAAAGAATAGTTTATGTTTAAAATTCTGGTTCTTATTTTTTGTTTTCTGAACAGTGACCATAAATCTTCCAGCGTAGAAGTCTTTGGGGACAGAAGAAGGGTGGTATTCCTATCCCTGTCATTCTGTACAGGGGGAGGTCTGGCGTAAATAACTTACATCTTACTGAGAAACTTGTTCAAGGCGAGCACATATTAGCAATTCCAAATAGCTGCTTGTGCAGCAGTCTGGACATTTTATATTCACATGCACATCTCACTCTCCATGCATTGGTTGAAAGTTCTGCATCTAAGGCATTTTGGATCTGAGAGACTGAATATTTCTCTTTAGCAGTGGAAATGCACTCAATGTTCAAAGATGTTAAAGTTTGACTGTAACTATTGCTGTAATTGCTGCACTCAGAAAGGCTTCTCATAAATGAAAGTATTCATTACAGGAAAATAGTATCTTGAAACTCCACTTAAAGCACAATTAGGTGATGAACCTATTATCAGTCATCCTCTGGCCATAGTCTGATGAGGAGAATGGTATGTGTTGAAAAATCTACCTCAAGCTACAAAACAAAGTTGACTAATTTGATGACCCAACAAAAGGGACTGAATGATGCTATCTCAGAAGTGGAGCATGAACCATTTGGCCACTTAATGTTATATTAAGAATGAATTCTTGATGTATATTGCTTATTATGGAAAGAAAATAATGTGTGATAAGTCAAGAGAGACAAGGATTTTAAGTGTTTCCTTATATTGGCAAAAGATTGCTGTGCAGTGAGTAGGTAACAAAGGCTCCAGTGAAACTGAGAGACCATAGCTGAAAATAGTATTTTTCTCTCTTGAGATAAATATCATTAATGATTAGATGAAAGATCCTGATCTGGAAAAGAGCATAAACAATGAAGTAGGAAATAAGTGGAATTTGCATCCAAATTTGCAGTTTTAAAAAAGCCTCTTCACTATATAACTCTGTAGCGCTCATCTCGACATAAACAATTTACCTTAAGGATTCTAAATATTGTAATATCCTACTTCTGTGTATGTTCATTACACTTCTAATCTTAGGTAGATAGACTTACTTCCTCAATGTCTTTCATCCAGATCTGACTGTGACCTGAAAACTAGAATACAAATTTTCTCTGAACATATCTACCATGTGTTGACAGAATCAGGCTTTCTACAGAATGTATCAAGTATTGTCTCTCTTTAAGAGAGAGGGAAGAAGAGCTGATGATGGCTTTTTTCTTTAATTTTTTAAAGTAACAGCTGAGAAAACAAGCTGTTTCTCTTACTTAATTTCCCTCACCTGACTGAAGAGAGTGAAATGTAAATCTCTTCTTCCAGAGCATGTCCTGCTACCATGTTGTGACATGAGGGTCTGTGCTATTCTCATCCTTCATCTTCTACTGTTCAGAAAATAACTCTGACAGTATCACTGCAAAGAAAGGCAGAGCATGTGGAAAGAAACATGTTTTACAGCATTAGGTTGCAACTCCAAAAGGCAATGTTGAGCTCTGGTATTTGTTGCAAGAAAGTCCTAAACTTTGAAGTAAAGGATACAGTCATTGGGAATACTATCTTGTAGCTTGGACTTTCCTTTAAGATGTAAAACAATTAGAAAGAAAGGATTTATCTTGGCTTTTATCCTTGTTGACTGGCTTCTTTAATCTCTTACTAAGAGCTCTGTGCTAGGAAAAGATAAATTTATGTTTTCCCCCTCACTTCCAATCCTCTTAAAAAAACAAATAAAAAGACATCTCTCTCTGGAACGAAGTTTATAGTCATCACTTGCTTCATCATTTTGTCTCCACTGGAATAATATTGAAACCTTTATCTAATGTGAATTACGCAGCAGTTACTATTTATTGTGTTAGAGTCCACTTCATGTATGACTAAATCAGGACCTTGTATTTCTTCAAGGAGATAAGGAATAACTCATAAGGATGCAACAGTCTGTTGGAAAAGCAGGAAAACAGAAGTTTATTGATTATTCAGCTTTAAACATTAGGTTTCATCAACCTCACCCATTTGTTTCAATGCACATCAATGTTGACTTCTAGGATTACTGAGGGATGAATTGAGTGGAGCTGCTCCACAAGAACATTACTGTTAGAAACTTTGTTGCTTAATTTGCTGTTTATCACAGCTTGATCTCAAAGCAAAATATCAGGAAAACATTAATATTTTCAAGGGGAATTGCATTCTCATTTTTGGTCCTGAGATGATTTCTCTAATAAAGACAGATTATTAGACCTGTTACAGTTCTTGGATTTCTTCTCTGTGTTTGGAAGCTGTTTTCTACTCTCTGACAAAGACCTCTTTACAATTCCTTACTCTCCCTCAAAGAAAAAGTAAGACTTAAAAAATATTTTTTTTTTTCTCTTTAATTTAAATTTAAATGAGGGTCAGAGCTCAATCATCCCCAATGAACAGCAGAAATAATGAAAAACTTGCCTCGTGGAGTGTTTCCTTGTAATAGTGCTGAATTAGAGCTCCTTCTGAACTGAGTAATGTTTTCTGAATATACACAGGATCCCAAGTCATTAAAGGTTCTCATAAAGAAAGCTCATAAATTTGGCTCAGCTCAATGAGACTTAGTGCATATGTGAATAAAAATGCTTCTTTAAATGGGAATTGATTTTTCTATCTCACTGATGGTTTTCTTTAGTTAATCTTATGAATGTGTTCTGCACTAGTTACAGCAAGACAAATAGAAGGACGCTGGGTGTCATAGGAACAAATATTAAAGTGCATAACCCAGTGATCTCTGACCCTCATTGTGACACCTGTTTTACCTTCTGCTTTTTCTCAGAGAGAAGCTCTTGCTAAGTCACTTTGTTCATTGACCAAGAGTAGCTGCAGACCAGTCAGGTAGAAGAATATTAGAATTTCTATACCAGTCCCAACATAAAAATCTTCTAATGTTTTGTTCTGCTCTCCTTTAAGTCTATCTGTACTAATTTTTGAGGCACTACTGTAGTGGATTATCCTAGCATAAGTAATTTCCTGATGCATTCTGATCCTGCATAATTGCAGGTCAGCTGAAAAATCTCTTTTGACAGCAGCAATATAGGATCAAAGTTACTATTTGATCCCATTATTTTAAAAATAAATAAAAATAAATGTCAGAATGAACGTAAGAAAAGAAATTGATTTTTCAGTTAAACTTTGGAGACATGTTTTTCTGCTTAGGTTATGAAACATTTACAATTTTGCTGCTATAGGAAGCAATATTATCATAGCTCTTTCATTTACATTTAAGGAAAGAGCACTAGTCTATTTAGCTTTTAATGCAGATTCAACCTGAATACATATAGGTGGGATGGACCTCAGTGGACAGGTGTCTGATTCCCACCCTCCCTCTCTAAGCCTTGTAATGCATTTGCTAATTTTTGATACATATCTTTAGTATGTGTTTTTAATTTACTTTTATTGATGGCCTGCAGTGAAGTTTAAAAAACAAATTCCCTGCCAACCAAAATAGATTGCAAAGAAACAAAAAAAGAATATGTATTTCAGTAGCCATATATTTTATCACTACACCAGTGTAGGATCAAATATAACGAAGTGCAGATGGCTATGCTTTCTTCTTTGTAGTTGTGATTTTAATGTACTGAGCACTCAGCTCCCCTTTAAGAGATTAAATGGAAGGACCAGAATGTGAGCACTCTTCCTACTCCAGTGCAAGCAGGAAGAAGGTGTTGGATACAGAAAGCTCCAAACATCTGTTCTCTTGATCTTCTGCCTCCTCAGCTATCAGCTCAGCTGTACAACTGGGTGTTTCCTGGGGCTCCAAGATGGTGTAGTGCAGCAGGAAGATACAGCTGTTCTGGAGCTTTGTACAGCACTGTGTGCTGCAGGGGTTGAGTTCTGCCCCTACAGTTGTACTTGGAGAATGAACTTCACTCTCTTACACAAGGTGAGTGCCTTCCAAAGCAAATTCTTTTTAACATGCCCTGTGTGAAAATGGTGCAAGCAAGATTTGCAAGAAGGTGTTCATTTCTTTACCCCTAGCAATAATTGGTTTTGTACTGTGTGTGATTTTCTTTTATGATGGGAAACCAATTTTTATAGTACTTCTGCTCACATTGAGTATGAGCCATATAGTAATATTTAACTAAAATGAGGGTTTTTTTCTGCTAGCTGCTCATGCAATAAGAAACACTTTTGCCCTACTTAAAACCATGTGTATTATGCACTTGAAATAAGTATTACATATTTCAAAAGACACTTAGCTCTTCTTTCTAGCTGAAGAAATTATTTTCAGTAGAATGCAACAGAATCAGATATCTTTCGGTTGTTTTTAAGACCTTTTGTGTGTGAATACTATATCTTGATGTTCTGTTTTGTTTTGCATTTTCAAGGTGATATTCAAAAGGCAAAAGAAAAAAGACAAGTTTTATAAGCAGCCTGTATAGACTTCACTACCCATGAAAACAATAGGTCTATAGGGTAATTTCTATAAGAACACAAACAGAACATAAATGGAATTATGCTATGGTGGGGATAGATATTTTTAGAGCTGCAAGTGTAATAAAGCAGTATTAATATAAGGCTGGATAAGAACATTAGAGTTTTGTGGATACTTAAGTGGCATGAAGGAAGAAAAAAGGGTTTATTAGCTGTTATACTTGAAGTGTGGGGGGAGAGGGGAAAGGAGAACAGCTGGCCCTAGGGCTCAGAACTCTCTGCGGCAGTGCTGACACTGAATGTTCTCAGTTCTATCTGGGGCCCATAGAAATTCAGTGCCTTGGAAACCTTACAGCTTTTAACTGAGCTGGTAACAGACATGAAGCTCTTCTCAATCTTAGACTTGTCAGGATGGTTATCTGCAGTATCTTTTTGACTTTCAAATAATCTTAATATAATAATGAAAAATGCAAGGTATGATGCTCAGTGAGAAGGTTCTGGAGATAATTTTACAGGAAATTAAATAGCATCCAAATAACTCAATTAAATACATATCAAAGAGAGGGATTTATGTAGGGTGTTGCCAGATATGATGTTTTGTGTTGAGGGGTAATACTGTGTTGCCATTTTAGCTTCTATTATTTCACTGATATTGTTGAGCTGAACACAGTCCAGACCTGCAATGCTGATTTACCAAAGAAATCTTTGTTCATGGAAACTCTCAGCCTCATGTAAAACAGTCTTTCAGTTCAACAATCAATATTTATAAATCTTGTTGACAATCTCCTGCCTTTCAAGTCAACACCACTACAATTATAGAAAATAGTAGCTGAAATGAGATTAAGCTTTTTTTTTTTTTTTTTTTTTTGGGCAGGTTTGGGGGGTTGGTTGTTTGGTTTTTGGTGTTTGTGTTGCTAAGCATTGGGATATTCTAGGGAGTGCTTTTAAAATCTGTGGGTTATTGCAGATCCTACTGAATAGTGCTAATTTTCTGTGTTATATTTAAATGAGAGAGCAAATAAGGGGCCTGGCTTCTTAGTAATTGTTAAAAGAATGATAGTTACTGCTCAAAGCACAGATGAGTTCCGCTGTTAGGCTTTTGTTCATTACATGAGAAATTTCCTTTATGACACACTGAAAATGCAAGGGCTGTGCTCCTGACTCTTGACTTCATTGCAAATGTGGCAGAAGCAATCACTAAAGGCAGGCAATTGCTAGAAGAAAGTAAAGAGAGGAGTTCCTTCAAAGTTAAACTTTTAAGAGAAAAGCTAGATTTTGAAGCTGAACAGGTACTGTCCCTTTTTATTTTTTTTTTTTTCTGCTCAGGAAAACAGCTTGGTTTAGGTTTTCTGTAAACAGGATTATAGTTACTCAATACTTCACTCAATACTGTCTAACTTTGTTTTCTTGTATTGAGGTAAGTTCCATCCTAGTTCAGTAGTAGGGCCTTGAGGTGAAGTAAATATGTATTTTTCATTCTCATTGTGAATTAGTACTTTTCCTTTCTAGGGAAAAGCCTTGTGTTTATGAGATAGGGAAGGTTTGCTTACATGAGCTGTTTGCATCCATAGAGAACAAAGGAAACCATCCCAAACTCCTTCTTTTTTTCCATTGTACCACTTGTCAAATATGTCCTTCCCCAGCTACTGGGGCTCAGTTCCCCACAAGTCAAACAACTGACACAGATCATTTTGTCAGCTGTGTGTTTGCAGAAGTAAAACTTAAGAGGACTGAAATGGGGATGTGGTATTTCTGCTCTGGGAAAGAAAGTCTGACCACGTGTGCATGTGACCAAAGATCAGAATAATTGCTGGAGCAGCAATTATTGATATAATCTATGATATTTTGCTCCACCAGTGTGCTGCTGTCTATCACACACAGACATCAGGGCAGTTAAGTCGGGGAGTGCTTACAGTTTTGAGCAAAAAGTGGTATTTTGCTCTAGAGCTGTAGTTTTATTGGATGAATACAATCCAATTACTAACAAATATTTAATTCATCTAAGCGCAAAATATATAGTGTGAAAAAGCACAGATGAAATACTTGATCACAATAATTTCACTGTCAAGGACTTTCATTAGGACAAATCCACAGCATAAATGTTAGTGTGGGTGGATGGGGTGAGAGTACATGTAAGCAAATGTTGAACATACTTGACTCTAACAGGCTCAAGATCTGAGGATTGTTGGACGTACAGAGCCAAACTTAAACAATGTTCTGCCAAGAACTAAACTAAAACATGACACTTGCTATTGTTAGATCGGGCATACAGATTCGTGTCTAGACTTTTCAAGCTTGGGTTACTTTTAAATACCTTGCCTAGTTGTTATTTTTCTCATCTGCCTCCGAAATTCTGTGCAATTACAAAATACCTTCCCATTTCCACACCAGTTATGTAAAAAAAATCAATGAAGCATTTGAGTGGAACCACAGAGAAACTTGGTAGAAGGGATTGAATTAGAACACAATGCAGTACATTTTTATGTGTATATCCTGTACCACTTACACAAATTTATATTCTGTTCATTTGGGGAATAAAATACTATCCTTACATATTCAACAATATTTCAGTCATGTAAGGCCCAGGGATAGTAAATTAATTGCAACTTGTATTCATTTGTTCTCTAGGTTTATTTACTTGATGGAACCACTAATTGGCTTTATTCCTGGGTGTCCCCCACTCCTCCCTCCATATTTCAGTGACAGTAAAAGACAGGTAATATATTGCTAGTGATTTCCTGTATTCTATTACTCTCATTGTTGCCTGTAATACAAACCATTCATTTTGTATTTGGTAAATTTAATTTCTTTAAACTGCCAGTGCTAATTGGGGTGTCAGAATCTAAATACCAAAAGCCTGAGGAAAATATATTACTACTTTAGGCTATTCACTAGTAAAATAGATGAAGAAATGTAAAGAAAGGTGATAAGAAGTTGAGACCAATAATATAGTCACCTGTTGTGTTTAGTAATTAGGCCTTGTTTAAATCTGATTTCTGTAATCCAAAATTTCTTCTAGTCTGAAATCTAACCCGTTCCAAGATCTGGTACTTCTTTTATTTTGCTGTCAGTGTTCAGATAATACTGAACTTAATTCTCTGCTCTTCCTCTAAAATGGTCCAGATTCAATTAATAAATACAACTTTTTTTATTAATAGCTACACTGCTAGAACATTAATGTTCAGTATTAAAATCCTGAAATATATTTATTAAAGGCTTGAACATGATTTTAATATCTAGAAAAAATATTTATTACTAATAAGGAAGGCTTTTTTTTTTTTTTTTTGGGCAGGTAATGAATCCTGTGTGAACAGATGCTTATGTCCATACAGAGGTGCAACACTAGATAGGTGCCAAGGTTAGATACTCTGTGGTTACTGATAAATCCTTTTTTTTTAAAGGCAGATTTATATGTTATGAATTCACTCTATTTAGTTTGACATATTTTGGAGGAACATGTCTGTAGGCTGTATAATGAAAACAAGCAGATAAACATACAACAAAAGTTCAAGTTTAGTATTTCACAGCTTTGTTATTAATTCTCCTCATATCCCTTTGAAAATTGTTTCAAAGAAAAAAAGTAACACTGTAATCAATGAAACCTTTAGTTTGCTTTTTGTGGGAAGGCATTTGACCCATTGCAGCCTGCATCTTGCCCTGCATCCTTGACTCTGCTCTTGATATTAAGGTAAAAAAATATGTACTTTTAGCACCCTTTTTCCCCAACCACTTGAATTTTATGAGGATTTATAGTCCCTTGATGATAAATTGAATACAATTTAAAAATACCTTAATGATAAATTAAAACAATTAAAATATTGCAGCTACTGCTCAAATCAACCTGTTTATTAACATTCCAGTTGCTGGGCGTTTGGTTTTATTTTAATAGCCAGCGTACTTTAATGTTTGCTTTCCTTCATGGAGTAAGAACATTTGTCTTGTAGATCTGACACTAAACAAACTGAGTGCTAATGCAATGAAAAACCATAACAAAGCTGAAAGAACATACCTATTTTTTTTTTCTGATCAAAGATGAGTATTTGTTTTCCTCTTAGCTGTGGCTTCTCATGATTCACATGTAGCCAATATGAAAGCTCATGGTAGATTCCTTTCTGCTGGAATACCACAGACGTGATGCTGCTTTTACAGCTTTGCAAAATTAAATTTCATGAAAATCAATAAAGTAACAGTGCTGTAAAACTGACATAAGCGATGAGGCTCAACATGTTCTCTGAAAAATCCTTTTCTAAAAAAGACAAAACAGAAGCATAACATTTTGACTATTGACTAAGATTTGCAAAGTTAGATTTATTTGCCAATCCTGTGACTTTCAGGCAAGTCTGAAATGTCAGAAAAATCATAGAATCTGCTTTGGAAAGGTGATTTTTCACTATGACATTGGGATAAGGAAGCATTGCAAAACTAATTCTTTTATTATCCCCCCCACCCCCGCCTG